>CM060965.1:91315947-91915947 GCA_030765045.1 Tenodera sinensis
ACAATAGGCCTTGAGCGATTGTCAAATCTTTTAAAGCTTTGAGATCCTGCTCTCTTTGCACACTTAACATATAAAAAATGAACAACGATGTTCCATTTCAAGAAAGTTTTAATTTCTTCGAAAGTGACACAAATAACAAGGAATATCTCCGAAATGGTTCACTCTACAACAACAACAAAAAAAAAAAAAAAAAAAAAAAAAAAAAAAGACATAAATTGTGTATTTTAGCGAGATCTACATTTTTTTGTACGGTAAGATTTTGTCTATCTCTTACGGTTTACGAGATGTTCAAAAGTCATCTAGAGTAAATAGAACTACATAGGCTATAGCCTGAAATACAAATATACATTTCATTTGCAATCAAAATATCTCAAACATATGACATTTTAATAAAAATCGTTAGTCATTTTCAAGAAAATCAAAATTTTCGAAACAATTTCCATGTAAAGGGTAGCTTAGGGTGGGACTATTTTCTTCAAAATCTTCGTGTGGCATTCTTGAAAGACATTAAACTTAAATACCAATGAGGCATTTCTTCTTCACTCTCTCTGGTAAGCAAGTATCAGAAAGGTTTGTTTTTGAGCGGCATGAATGCGTTATAACTCGCATGGATAGAGACATTTTCGTCCTTGCCTCTTTCGCATAAAGTTTATATATTACACTACTATTGACTACAGAAGACTGTGAGTTTGGGAATTGGGTTAGCCAACTTGGAACTTGGTCAATAAATATGAAATTTGCAGAGGCAATGATTCATTTTATGGCCATCCGAGATGAAATTTCTGAATCTTGCAGGCTTTATCTAAATATTTTCAAAATGTTGCCACATACTTAAGCACATTTATAAACGTGTTTAAAGTTCAATCAGGTATCTTTTATATTTTGAGCAAAAAATATAACTTGCTTGTATTATGCTAATTTAGCAGGTGTTCTTCAAGATGTAAAAATAGCAATTTTGAATAAAATAAGGATAGTAACATATTATTAAAATAAATATAAAAAAATTGGCATAGACTTTTATTCCGTCCTGTGCTTGTTTTAAGAAATCTTGTAAACATAAATGTTTAAGCAATTAATCCTCAGTTGTCGAATTAATTGTCATACTTTAAACTGAAAAGTATAATACAGTAAGCCAGTTTTAACTCATTCTCTATGACTTTCTGTTGAAAATTTGAGCAACATCGATTAGAAACTACACCATATAGAACATTTTAGTATCAGAAGTGTAAGAAAAATCGATGTCGAATAAAAGGCATTGGAAGTAAATGCAGGCCATTAGGCCATGTGCTGTTGGCCATTTAAATGACCATGCCATAGTGTTTCACTGAAGGTAAAATTTAAAATAATTGTTGGCACTAAAACAATTTTGGCGTCTTTGTTTTTCAATTTTGAGAACGAGTACGCTTAAAGCAATATATTTCTGCTTGCCTAAATTATAGGCCAAACTACTCCAAAGTTATCGTATTAAGCCTTTCCTCCTCCTCCTCCTCCTCCTCCTCCTCCTCCTCCTCCTCCTCCTCCTCCTCCTCCTTCTTCTTCTTCTTCTTCTTCTTCTTCTTCTTCTTCTTCTTCTTCTTCTTCTCCACCAATGCCAGTAAAATATTGCCAGTTTGTTACTTCAGGAGCACCTGCGATATTTTATTTCAAATTCTTATTATCTAGTAATTTCTCATTAATAAAAGGTTTTGAATATTAACAGATGAAGAGTTCTACTTTCATTATTAAAATCCAACCTTAATTACGTTAAACCTAAATTCAGCGAACGAGATTAATGGATATTGCAGTTAGGGGTGAATCAGCAACTGGGACTAAATCAAACGCCGTTTATTGATAAATGTTTGGTTGGTTACATGCAGTATTTTAAAACCAGCTAAAAGTTCATCAACCTCCTACTTACCTTCTGCTTGCTTTTACTTCCTTGCTCTGTTAGATAAGACCTTCTCCATTCCATTCCGTCAGGTGAAATCACTAAACGAAACGAAATAAATTTAACGCAGTAAGGAAATGGTAAAGATACAAAAAACATAACAAGAGAAAAGAGAAGGAAAAAAGATGCATAAACAAATTTAATACGTCATACATACAGTAATACATACAGTTGAACTATAAGATATTATGAAAATGCAGGTCTTAATATTCATGTTCCAATTATGCACTTAAGAGTATCATTTGACAGTCAGTGAGTGCATTGTTTCTTCAATAAACATGTTGAAAATGCACAAACGCAAAAGAAAGAAAATTGATCAAAATTAATCCAATATTAATACTGAAAAGTTTCACATGTATTATGTATTAATGTTGGTGCTTCTGTTAAGCTTTGTTCAAATTGTTACGTTTTTAGTGTATCTAAATTCTTAACGTGCTCAGAGCTGTTAATGATTTCGGAGTTTATCTAATTTTCTAAATTTCGCGTAGGACTTCTTTCGCGACATACGCGAGTTATTTACCGATTTATGGCCAGGCAAGTGTGATAATCATGTAACTTGTCTGAACTCATGTAATAACACAACGGTTTCTCAAAAATCTTAACTATGCACATTTACTGTGGTCAAGGATGATACCTTTTTTGTAGTGTTTAACACCCGCATTTACTACCACGGCACCGCAGGTGGTGACACTGATGATACATAGAATGAAGGTGGAGTACCGGTGAAATGAGATGGCGGGGGAAACCGGAGAACCCGGAGGAAACCCGCCACAGCGCCGCTTTGTCCACCACGAATCCCACATGCGGTTGCCTGGGATCGAACCTGGGCTGCTTTGGAAGCACGATACGATGATTGTATTGTCCAATGGCAAATATTAATTAAACCCAGTACGCCGGACTTTGTGAACAAATGTTTGGAATACATCGGATTTGCCGTCACCCATATCATAGTAGCGCCTCCATTTTAATAATGTGAAATAAGAGACATGGAGTAAGAGTGCAATCTATTCACGCAATCCTGTATTGGGAAAGGTTAAAAATGAATAAATATTTCGATTATAAAGTATTTTCACCCCAAGTTCGTGCTATATTCTATGGGTTTCGAATTTAGGTGACAATTCTAAGTTTGGTGAAAAGATAATGAAAATACAATCTGATGAGAGATAGACGTAAATACCTAGTGGAACAAAAATAAGTGAAGCTGTATACAGAATATTGGTCGTCGTAAACACCTACAAGTTTTGTAGGCTGATATTTGTTCTTAAATTAAATTTTCCCTTGTGTAGCTTGACTTTGTGGCACTCCCAAATCTCATCATAATGCACTTATGTAGGATCTGAACCTGACTCTCTGTTTTCTGTTACAGACCCGAGTACGTAGCTCCAGAAGAACACGTGGTTTATGCACTACTCAAAAATGGACACTGGAGCCCGTGGAAATCTTGGAGTGCAGCTTCAGAAAGTGTCCTCTCGTAACTTAAAAGGAATCGACTGGCTCGTGGTTCAGCTAGTGGAGCATCTGCCAAACTCCATAGTTTTGGGATACGATTATCACCTGGTGTAGATAAGGTTTTGTTTAATAAGGAAGGTTTCGTGAGTTGTCTGGAGTCTAGAGTATCAATGTGAACGTGCTTACGTGTGTGGTCCTATAATTTGGTAACCAGTAAGCCTACTTGTACATCAGGACTGTCGTTCCGAATGACACATCATAATGAGCGTAGAATGACCTCGTGTACTGCAAAGCTAACTATAATAAATAAATAAAATAAACCAATTTCAAGTTCATTGCTAACTTTGAATATCCACCTTTGTTAAATTGTGTTCAGCGAGTTCACAGGTAGCCATAGAAGTCACGTGAACACTGAACACGTCAATGGAAACACATAGTATATAGGCACAGAAAACAAAGCAGGTATAGATGAGAAACACAATCAAACCTTCCCTGCAGTTATAAGATTGACGTAATGTATATTTAACTGAAAGTAAACCCCGGCGCGACAGCCCACGAAGGGCCAAGGCCTACCGCCCAGCCGCTGCGTCCCCTACCTCTGCCCACTACAGGCGTCATTGTTGAGGTGCAGTACTGGAGGGTAGGACGTGGTCAGCGCCCCGGGCTCTCCCTTCTGGACCTGGGGCCGCTACTTCTCCATCAAGTAGCTCCTCAATTGGTCCCCCCGGGACCTAACGAGGCTGAGTGCACCCCGTGCCAGACCTCCCAGAGGGGATAAAATTCCCATGCTGGTACCGGGGATCGAACCCGGGTCCTCCGCACCAGAGGCAAGCGCGCTACCAACTGCGTTACGGAGGCGGTCAATGTATATTTACAAATTAAACTTTCTTTTAAACTTTTACTAGGATTTTCCTGTCACGTCTCATTATTTGTCAGTTGTTCCATACATAAATTTCCTTCAAAACATTGTGTTATTTATTATATTCCTGTAATTCATACCCAGCTCTGTATAACGGCGAAATCATTGACATCTGCATATTTAATGCCCTAAGAGAAGCCTTTTCTGAATTTTCACAGATTGTTTAGAAGTTCATGAAGGTCGTGGCTGCTTTCTAATCTACCCAGGTATAACTAATTGTATTCTGTTCATATCTATATCACAGTTTTCTCTTGTGAATGTTTTCCTCTTAATAAGTCATGGGGTGCATTTTACAAGCTGGGAAATCTGAAATCTTCATTGAGCGTACTGTAGGCTCCGCAAAATAACGATCACAACACAAACCACTTATGTTAACACACACCTATTTACAATACACAGAAATCTGCAGGTCTGAAAAGCAAGTTACGATGCCAACATGATGGGTTCCATCATATGTTGGCAGAGAAGGAAATCAAAAAGCCGATAAGGCGCTAAAGAAGACACTGGACTTCTTCCTTGCAATGTAACAGCAAACTCACCTCAACATGTCATCGCATTTGCAAAACAAGGGCTTGTTGGAAACAGGAAGAGAATTTGGCATACACTCAGTAGTAGGTAGGTAAACTTCATGATGTCCACTGCAGCTTCACAAGTATTCACAAACCCATTTGGAAACTCCGATGCCGTAACCAAGTAGTTCTCTCTCGATTAAGGATAGACCACTGCAAGCTAACACACTTCTATTTCCCCGCGATAAACTATTCCGTGCACCACTGTAAGGTACCACTCACCGTTAAACAGATTCCACTGGACTTCTGTTTGTACAACTGAAGACAGCAGGCTTGATTCAGAGATCAACACACTGCCCTCAGTAATCCTTCCATTTTAAAAAATCGTATGTGTGCACTTAAATTACTTTATCTATTCTGTACTTTATCTACTCATGTACAAAATATTTTTAAAAATCTGATGTGTTGCATTCACATGACTTTCTCTACTCTTGTACTAACCATTCTTACAAACTCATACCTGCATCTCTTTCGTGTTAGTTGAGATAAACATTTCTACAAATTATCTTATTGCTTATCTCCTTGTAGGTGCAAGGGGAATAGGAAAATACAGTCGGCTTTGAGCGATAGTCAAATCTTTTAAAGCTTTGAGATCCCGTTCTCTTTGCACACTTAGCATATAAAAAAATGAACAACGATGTTTATGATGAATTCATTTTTGTGGAGTGAACTATTTTGGAAATATAACTTGTTATTTTTTTAATGTTCAAATATTAACACTTTTCTCAAAAGGTAAGTTATTCGCTTTTTTATGTCTGGAACATGCACAGAGAATGGAGTTTCAAAGCCTCACGTAGCAATCGGCTCTTTAAAGATTTGGCTATCCCTTAAGCTATGTATTTTCCTATTTTACCTACAAGGAAATATGTAATAAAACAATTTATGAAACGTTTATCTCAATTAACACTAATAATAGTATCTTCTGTCTAATAATAGACAGAAGAATAACCATCTATAAAAAGAGTTTGTACTAGAGTAGAGAAAGTCATGTGAGCGCAACACATAAGATTTTTTTAAGAGAATGGAATATCAAAAGCCTTCAAACAGTGACTAGCTCTAAAAAGAATTTACTATCGCTTAAGCCTAGTGTTTTCTTCTGTTCCTATTGTGCCTACAAGAAAATAGGTTGATAATAAAACCTTTCTACAAAATTTTATCTCGATTAACATGAAGTATATACAAGAATAAGAGTTTTTAATTATATAGTACGATCCATATAAACTTGAACTGCTTTACTGGGCCACGATTTCCCTCTGAAAGCTCGTAGACATGTTAAATTTATTTTAACGATCTCAGTGGTCCTGGTAGAATCACTACAACTGCCCATTGTTGCCTATTTTGTTGATTTCCATGGCAATTACGAGCATTGTTGACATTGCTGACAGCCATTAATTTGCAGTCGTAATAGAAACATGCAGTACTAGCTTCGAAAACGTGTTTCTATTGTGAAAACGTATTGGAAGATAAATTCATTAATAACAACAAAACGGGAATGTTCCAACAAAGGAAAACATTTTATGGATACTAAGAGAACTGGTGACTGGTCAATGACACTAGAAAACATAGATCATCCTTGAGTGCAGAGTCTGTTGATAGGTAATGCTCGAAGATGCTTAGTGAACTCTTGAAGCCGAAACTATGATACTACGAAGTAATAAGAAATTAATAAAAAATAAGAATTAAAGAAAATAAGAAATAATAGAAAAATAAAAATATTACGAATATACATTCAAATAGATATACATATTACGGGCTTTTTAACTCATCAGAGGAAAAGATCTTTGCGAGCCCACTTGTTTTGCCCCATTTCAGAAGGCTAATCGACTTTCCCGTCCCAACTTGCAAAAGGGTCGTTAAATCATTAGCGACAGTACCTAGGTGACTTCTAGCAGGTAGATGCAGCAAGAAATTAATGCGAACTTGCTCACGTGACATAAGGCCAGCTTTAATCTCTTGTTAAAATTCCAGGGAATGGTAGGCTCACATACTGGATGGTTAGCTAGGCTGGATTCTAGGAATTAGGAAACGGTCGGAAGGGGTGACTAGCTATCCGAAAAGAGAAAGGTGTGGGTCCCGTCGATAGCATTCCACAGCAGGGTTGCCAACCCTTACGAAAATTATGTGGGCATACGATAATTTGAACATAAGTACTCTTGGTACATACCATAATTATGGGGGTGTCCGATAATTTCGATACCGGCGAAATATCATTTTCACTGGTTTCACGCCAGCGAAATGAAATTAATTACAAATGGCGACACCACTTTTGCCTTCATGGCCTGTCTCCACTCCTCTAAGGCAATCATTTCATATCCTACTAATCCTTCTACCCTTTATCCTCTTGTTGCCAGCGCGCCCAGATCTGGCAATCTCAATGAAGAAGGCTGTGTTCAGAAACTTGATCAATGAAGAAAACTCGGAATACGTGATATTCCGTGTGAAATAAAAATCATGCCAGAACCTGGCAGATTCTGGAGTGCTGTTAAACACGTGTTACCTTGATGGAAATACTGATTTCAAAGAACTGGCGGAGCTTGCATTATCAGTGATTTCGTTGCCCCACACAGAAACATTTTTGTGAAACAATGAAACAATTTTTTTTTTTTTTTTTTTTTCAAACTCGGTCATTCCAGCTTAAGAAAGAATGCAAGCCACCGAGATTAAAGTTTATCTCAATAACAAATTTGTATAATGCTGCAATAGTTGAGGAAGATAATGAACTTGCAGATGAATAGTGCGAGAAACATAAGTACCAAAGTTGTAATACTGATTGAGATCATCAATCTTGTAAGTGGATACCATAAACAACAATATTATTACATACGTGTTATGCTGATACATATATTGTTGTATCATTTGGTTTATGATGTACGATAATTTTGAATCCGAATGTATAATTTTGAGTGGCCGGTACGATAATTTTACTTTTAAACATTGGCAACCCTCAGGTAGAGGCACTCAGCGACAGGTCGGGCGGTGAGACAGTTGCGTCTTTTTGCAGTGGGGTAAGACTTACTTGCCAACCACGTACACAACTGTTGCACATATTCACCGGTTATATTCATCGATCGGCAATTTCTCCGGAATTTAAGAATTCATTAAACCTGATATACACTGCAAACTTGTGTTGTCTTCAATTCGTAAACACTCACGCATACCCAGAGTAAGAGTCACATTGCTCGAGCTACGCCCGGTACAACAATGAGCGGAGATATTGTGGATTAAATATCCACTGGCGCCCAGAACACCACATCGTCCGGAAGCAGAGATTGCTTCGAAAGTATACATCGTCGGCAGAACGGTAAGTTGCTGCAAACTGACCGCGACGTGGGACCACTTGTTTCAAACTGACGCACCAACGTTGTCGTTGTCGATTGAGCCCGGAGACAGGCTATATATGGCACATGTCAAAAAGCTGCGAGGAAATCGGGATTGCATACAATAGTGTATGAGAATAGACCTCGGACAACTGTTGAACTCTATGAATCCATTAGTAACGAAATAAGTAACATTGGTAACAAATAAGCAACATCTTCATAGAACTTCACAGGATATGATGAAACGAGTGGAGATATGTTTAGATGCCGTTGGAGGACACTTCCAACATTTGCTCTGAGGAACAATGAACAATGTAATCTCCCAATTTTGTATTGTATTCTCCCAAAGATTCACATGTTTCTTGTTATTGATTCAAAAGTTATGATCCATTAAAGTGGTTTTGGTTTATGTGGATCATACTGTAGTTCGTACAAGATAACGTAGAAAAAAACACGTGAGTGTATAAATCCGACCTTTTTCTTCCTTCCTTTAATGTGTTCATGCAAAGAGAATGGAATTTCAAAGCCATCAAACAGCGACCAGCTGTACTCTTAAAAGATTTGACTATCGCTTTAAATTTCTATATTTCCATTGCACCTATAAGTAAATTAGCAATAAGTTCTGCAAATGTTTAGCTCGACTAATATGAAGCAGACAGAGAAATAAGCATTTAGAAGAATAGTTTGTGCAAGAGTAGAGAAAATCATGTTCAGAGTTTTCGGAATTATCTTCGCATTTTTCCACTCCTTACGGATGACTAAAATGGATTTATTCGTAGCTACTGTTTTAAGCATCTTCGGATCGGATTCCAGAACCTGGTGCTGCAATCTCAAGTTACAGGTCGAAGCTTTCACCTCTGCTAAGCCATGCGAAGCCGCTGTCTTTCAAGCAGTAATCCCCACATTCTATTACTGCACTCACATTGATTATTGTAAATCACTGATTCCAGCCAAACAAGAACTCTATCTCACAGGCTGTACCAATAACGTAGTATCCATCACTCCGAGCGAGATATCCCCCAGGTAATATGCAAGGCTCACATTTGGCTACGCCTAAAATCTGCTTGTATAGTAACAACGGAGGTTAAACGCCACACAAAAAAGAGCTTCTAATAGGCTATCCACAGCAGTGAGGGTCTCTAAAAACAACGAACAGCGAAAATATGATTTGAAGCTTTCCTGGCGACGAACATATTCAAGATGCTCTCGGGCTTCGAGCCAGGTGTAGTGATGAAAAGACATCGACATTTCGGGAGTGTAAATCTCTCCCATCTTCAGGGAGACTTTTGCTAGTCATTCATCCTGAAGATGGGAGAGATGTACACTCCCGAAACGTCGATGTCTTTTCATCACTACACCTGGCTCGAAGCCCGAGAGCATCTTGAATATAAAACGAACAGCGAAGTTCATTCACACAACTTGTCTGTGAATCTGGATTTTCTTGTGATTACTTTTATTCTTTACCATTACTCAGAACATAAGACGCGCAGTGTATACATTTTAATAATGTATAACAAACAATAGTTAATACGAATTTACTTTATTTATAATTAATCACTTTTTGATACATAACATGAAATGCTCATTCAACCCTGTAGTTATTGTATTTGAGTTTAGCATACTGTTACGCAAATAGGCGTTGTTAGACAGGCATTATCTGATTACCCTCCCGTATGGAGTATTGACACGCCCTAGGACTTACATGTGTCGGGGGTTACATGCCTGTCGGTGAGCAGATGAACCTATGGACCGGACAGGGTGAAACCGGGAAGCGCATAATCAGCCCAGCACCAGGTATGAGAGTGAGGAAGGAGATGATATGAAGTGCAGGCGAAATGGATGAAGGGAAAGATGATGATGGAGCATTTGGCGGAATAGGTGGCAGGAGTAACCGGAGAACCCGAAGAAAAACCGCCCACACGCCGCTTCGTCCACCACGAATGCGAATATGCCGGTCCCTGGGATCGAACCCGGGTCGCCTTAGAGATAGCCGAGCAGTCTAACCCCTCGACCATGGCGCAGCTTTTAATTAGTTTAAGAGAAACGTATTTATTGATATTCTTCACTTTTTCAGTGTGAATTAAAGAAAACAATTCCTGCTGAACTATGTAATGTTTTAATCACTGGACAACAATGTGGTACTGTAATTACAGAATGTTCCAAAATAATTCAAACTAATCAACTATAAATTATGGTCCAAGGAGTACTTAGAATAATGATAGCTTCTGAAGTGCCATTAAACACCTGTACGACCCTGATGGAGATAATGATTTCAAAGAACTAGCTGAATTTGCACTGAAAGTGATTTAGTTGCCCCAAAGCAACTCTTGTGAACGAGTCTTTTCTAAAGTGGGCTGAATAAAAATCAGAATTTAAAATAGACCAGATGCAGTAAATGGGCTCATTCCGTCATCTAGTTTATTAAAGGATGCATTACATCTAAAAAGCTTCCAAGTCATCAAGAAGATGTGAAACTCTATGACAAAATTTGTGTACCGACTGCTGCATCAAATCAGAGTGAAAATGAGTAAATTGAAGAACAATCATCGATTGTTTTTACTATAAAAGCGAGCATTACTATTATCATCAACCTTATTTTATGATTATGTAATTTATTTAGATGTACGATAATTTTGGACGTAAATCTATAATTCTAAGTGGCTGGTGGGATGTATTACATTTAAAAGTTGCCAACCCTGAACGCAACAGACACAGACACACAATTACACCCAGACCTTTTTCTAAGACGCTTTATTAGATTCAATGGACGCCAAAACACATGGAGAAGATTAATTCTGGGCATAACTGTTGGAGGAGTACAATGTTTCCTCTACCTCCTATAGCTAGGTGTAGTGACAGAGGCTGAGTTAGAGACATGGGAAATCTCACTGGTCTCCACCGTCACCTCGACCATCAACATCACCGCCATTGCTGTAACACAACAACATGCATCTGAAACACTTACCCCAGTCACTTAAATATAAAGGCCATCCTTCTCGTCCTACAGGAAAATATTTTGATAACGGTACCACTGAACTTAATGTCAGTCTATTACAACACCTTTACTGGAAATCGCCTGACTTTAGAAGAAAATGCTCAGGATATATTTTTGTTGTTAACGTGATGCTAACGCAGGATCTGAAAGGAAATTTTAATGCTTAATTTATTTTACGTCTACAGTATCTACCAAAAGTTTAAGGACACCTGCATATTTCACGAATACACTCTGTCCTTAAAACTACTTTGTTCAGCAGCAGTCAAAGAATTACATTATTAAACAGTACATTTTAAAAAATAATTATGTAAATATCACTTTTAAGGAGTTATGACTGTTTTAGTTTTAGAAAAATCGAAAAAAATTTCATTTTCAAATATTTGTGGAGATGCAACCGTAAAAATATATGGGATGTCAATTTAATTTTTCTCTGAAGGAGTACGACATTGTCATCATATACTGTTTATCAACAATTGATATAATGTTTATAACTTTAAAACAAATTGGGGAAAAAAGAGTTTAAATCAGCGTTGTCAATGGATTCAATTCCAACCCAATTGGGAATAAGTAAAACGTGTGCGACATAGATAGCAGGTAGAGTGGACCGAAGTGGTAAGCCAAGCAGTGTGTCATCATATCGGGAGGATAGGACCTTTGCAATTATATCCAAATCGGAAGGCTCTATTCCCAAAAACATAGGGAATATCAAGAAAGAACTGGGAAAACAGTATCACCTATGACTTGTCCTCATAGACTTGGGGAACAAGGTCTTGATTCCTGTATGGCACTAACAAAACCTGTCCTGAGCGAGACTTCTCGCCAAAATCGAAAGACACCGATTGGACTGATTGCACAATCCTATTACGTCGACGAATGTCACAATAATGTAGACACTATGCTCAACTTATGTGACAATAAGGTATAAATGGAGCTACAGTATTGTGATATTCGTGGATTGTATTGCTTCCATGCGAATAGCTTCAGGTGTGTATGCTGGCCATTACGTCGACTTCCATTATACATGTCTTCGACTGCAACGGGCACGTGAATACCGTCATTGCCATGCTGAATGGAAAAGTGTGGTCTTTTCAGATAGGTCTCGCTTCAACCTGTCCTACAGTGATGGCCGCATACGGGTTTGACAGTACTGTGCAATCTGGAGACCTCCATTGTTGAGCGGCATAGCGGACAGACACCAGGTGCGATGGCTTGGGGCGCCTTTGGTTATGTTATAACAACCGATCTCGCCTTCTACGAACTGTAGCATTTGAACAGCATGCGGTGCAAGAGGGAGGTTTTAGAGCTCGAGGTACTCCCCCTTCTTCAGGCATATCCACATGTGACATTTCAGTAGGAAAATGCTCGGCCACATGATGTGGCACAAGCCTTCTTCGAAGAACTACGGGTGACATTGCTTACCTGGCCCGCAAGTTCGTCTGACATTTTGCCCATCGAACTTGACTGGGATATGGCCGGTCGGCAACATGTTCGTCGTACTAATCAGTGTCAATTATTTGTGGGCTCGCATACCAACCGCATAGAGGAAGATCCCCCAGGAACATGTACCGAACCTTTTTGATACCTTTTTGATACCATGATATCATGCAGTCCTAGTTGAAGCGCATGGAGGCTACACCACATACTGAATATTCAGGCTCAAAGGTACTGTACAGATTATTAAAGTTAATCATTTGTGTGTTGCCATGAACTTAATCTGTGGTATAAACTTCACTTCTATCATGCGTTTCCTTCTTGGTGTTACGATTTTCATAAACAGTAGCCTAGTGGTAATAATTATGACAGTGCTATTGGTGGTGATAGTTTTTAATCCACTTTTATAATCGTGGTGGTGGTAGTAGCAATAGTAGTAGTGCTAGTAGTAGTAGAAGTAGTAGTAGTAGTACTAGTAGTAGTAGTAGCAGTAGTAGTAGCAGCAGTAGTAGTAGTAGTAGTAGCAGTAGTAGTAGTAGCAGTAGTAGTAGTAGTAGTAGTAGTAGTAGTAGTAGTAGTAGTAGTAGTAGTAGTAGTAGTAGTAGTAGTAGTAGTAGTAGTAGTAGTAGTAGTAGTAGTAGTAGTAGTAGTAGTAGTAGTATAGTAGTAGTAGTAGTAGTAGAAATAACTAAGAATAATATAATTATATAAATAGTAATAATAATAGAGATATAAATAACCACCAACGGACCCTTATGAAAACATAGACAATGTTGGCACTGCCCTCTTTCCACTCATACAAATAGATTACATACCAGTGACCAGACGTACAATTCCTCGAGGAATGCAGACGTCTTTCGATTACTTAGTTTTTCCTGCAACTCATTGCTTCAAATGCTTCATCATCCTAAAGTTCCAAGAAATTCATTTAGAAAGTAAATAGCTGATCATGACGACCGCCGAGTTTCATAGCCTAGAATACATATGTAGCAAAATACATTCTATTTCTATGTAATCTATGATCCAGACAAGGTGTTCAAGCTTCATGCATTATATGAGCATAATGGGTACAGAAAAGATGTGAAATCATACATTATTTCTTTCAAAGATGGGTGTTTTCCATAATTTAAGATGCCATAATTATTTTCCCTAATCCACTCAGCCAGTGTACCGTCTTTTTGTCTTCTACGAGTGAGTCCCAGCAGCATCTGTTCTTTTAATTACCCATGAAGGGGTCAATTTAGTAATATTTATATTTGGCTCTTCTTACATACTGAACATGTATAAACTTTCCTTTGTTATAATCTCGTATCTTCAGGGCATCGCATCGACTACTTTATGCTCAGATTTCCATGAGGAGCGTTTTTGTGTGTTTTTACAGTTTAATTTTATCGCCTCTTTCACCACGATTATGGCGTATTTGCAGTTTGCTCATTAACACAATCTCTTGCCATATGTCCAACTTTATAAAATTTATAGTACATTTTTTAAGTGTTTACTGCTTTTACTCTCATCTATATCCTCCATCTGCTATTCACCTGTAATTTAACAAATGCTTTGCCATTTCTATGCGTGTGTGCAAACGCATATTTTACCCTTTGTGCATTTGCCTTTTCTGCCAATTTCAGCTAGAAAATCTCTTCATTTGTATTTAATTCCAGCTTTTAACATAGCCTTTAATTCATCTTCCTGCACATTATTTGTCTGCGTCTTATGGTACATTTCATTTTTTGTAGATATGTCTTAAACATAAATTATTTTAGCCAGAATCGTGAGATCCATTTTAGATAGTGAACATTTTTGAAAAATGTTCCTTATGAACCGTACTTTGGGAAACAGGAATTTTCCTGAAATTCTTCGTATAGTATCCTTGGAAGAATGAAAATCTTACATATTAAGTTCGGTATTTTACCTGTTTTTCCCCTTTAGATATTTCCACCGGCACAGACGCACGTATGGACAAAGAAAACACACACAAAGTCCTTCTTCTAAAATACTTTTGAAATGATGGGTCCTCAAACGTGTATTTTCAGTGAAATCTTGGAATCGAGCTGTTGGGTGGAATGCAGTACCTGCTCTTCCTACAATACACGTGGTATCCATGGCAACAGGCAGTGGTGGATAGGTAAATAGTGAACTATTAAAATACTCCAGCAAATTTCAAGGTAAGGTTCTAAGATTGTTGAACATATACGAAGGGAGGACATACCCGAAGAGCGGAGAAGTTCAACAAAGAAATCAACATTCAAATGCGGCGTGTACTAGCTAAACACAACACAGTTGCTGCTAAGTACACCCTATCATCGCTTTAGCGCGTAGCGTAGCTCAAGCACTACACGTGAGATAGTGTTGCACACACTCAGAACAAAACAACTGATCAACCGAATTGAGTCACAATTGAACTGCTAAATCACAACTTACAACTGAATTGCACTCGACATTGTGTGGGTGTGTTGACGGGCCATGTGCACATCATGAAGATGGTTCACTGGATTCCCTGACCGCTGGTCTTCCAGAAGTACCTTCGCAATCACCTTGCTTCTTGCGGGACGACCTCACCTCCGCCAGGATTACCGGACATACTCTTGTTGGGGCTTCAAAGTGCTACCTCGTCTCCTCCGAGTCCTCCCTGCTGACGTCGACCGTTGTCATTTAGCTCACGAGGGCATCCACTCCCAATGTCAGAGCCTCAGCCAACCTTACCACGAACACCCACAGACTAGAGCGTTCAGTCCTGGGGTCATCTCCAGCAAGGCCTCCTTAATTGGCAAGGGTTCGGCCGATGACAGGGCCAATCCCCTTTCCTTGACGCAAGCCCTCCGCTACGTCAGTTCGCATTACGGTCGCGGCTGTACCTGTGTCCACTAGTACCCGATACCGCTTTCCTTGTATCCTGCCCTTCGCGACGAGGTTTTCGTCCATTCCTCTGTCTAACGTACTTGACACGTCACTCGAAGAGATGGCTCCGATGCCCCTCGACATGCTAGTCATCATTATCTCTTGCTCGTCGGCTTGGTTGTAAACAATCTTTCACCAGACGTTCCGACTAATCATATGTTTAGCACAAACCACCATAGGATGATCCTGGGTCACGTAACTGGTCGAGAGGTTCATCAGAGCTTTATCCAGCAGTTGTCCAATCGCCAGGGCGAATTATTATAACGTCTCCGCTGGCTGTTGCAGGGTTGGCTTCAGCTGACTACCATAGGCTGTGGCCAAGCGATTGTTCCCGAAACGATTTTCCAGAATCCCTTAGATGTATCCGAACATCGCAGACACAAGACCTCATTCACAATTTTCTATCGCCCGCCCCTGCGAGCTGGCTATGAGCAGCTTCCTCTTCTGCTGAACAACGGCGAACAACGGCGACAAATTATTGTCCTCGGCTGAGGGCTTTAATGGTTTATCTTCTGTCGTATTTATAACTTGACACGCGCAGATGTGTCTCGTTATGGTGTTTCGATCTTCAAGTTTTTAGTCTTCCGTCAAGCATTTCTTCCACCATGGCGATCAGCTCCTTTGCCCTGTTGTCCACACTTCCCTCCAAGACGCTAAGCGCATGAAGAATTTAAGTTACATATCGGATAGACAAAGTTAATAAAGGTTCCACTTTTATTTTGATTTCCCGTTTTAATATTTCCAAGTAAAATACTGACCTTTTAAACAAGAAAGGTTTTGCTTCCAAAATTTCAAAGTACAGAGAATCTTATCATTAATTTCCAAAATCGTCTACCGATGTCCTCCATGGCCTTAATGCATTGGCGAAGGTCCTTTACGACGATCGCCTCCGTAGCGCAGTTGGTAGCGCGCTTGCCTCTGGCGCGGAACACCCAGGTTCGATCCCCGGTACTAGCATAGGTCTGACACGGGGTGCACTCAGCCTCGTTAGGTCCCGGAGGGACCAATTGAAGAGCTATTTGACGGAGAAGTAGCGACCCCAGGTCGCTGGCCCGGAGAGCTCGGGACGCTGATCACGTCCCACCCTCCAGTACTGCACCCCACAGGCTGGGTGGTAAGCCAAGGTACTTCCTGGACTGTAGCGCTAGGGGTTTAGTTTAGTTCTTTTACTTTATGACACAGGTACCTTAAAGTCCGGTCATGTTTAGAGAGAGTCACGCGTTTCCTATCTGTTCATAATGACGTCAAATGGCTAAGTTAAGACATTCATACACACTAAAGTGGGTTTATGTAAATGGTCGAGCTGAATTATCTAGTTGTATGTCCCTCTACATAATACCAATAGCGTTTAAAAAAAACTGATGTGTTGCACTCACATGACTTTCTCTACTCTTGTACTAAACATTCTATAAACTCTTATACCTATATCTTCTTCGTGTTAGTGGAGACAAACATTTGTACAAATTATCTTATTACTTATTTCCTTGTAGGTGCAAGGGGAATATTAGAGTACAGTAGACTTTGAGCGATAGTCAAATCTTTTAAAGCTTTGAGATCCCGGGCTCTTTGCACACTTTTAACACATAAAAAATGAACAACGATGTTCCATTTCACGAAAGTTTGAAGTTTTTCGAAACTAACACAAATAACAAGGTATATCTCCGAAACGGTTCACTCTATAAAAAATTTATTCAGGCATAAATTGCGTATTTTAGCATGATCTACATTTTTTTATACTAAGATTTGGTCTATCTCTAACGGTTTAACAATCATGCAAAAATCATCCAGAGTAAATACGAACAGGGGCTATAGACAGAAAATTCAATATATACATTTCATTTGTCATAAAAATATCTCTAACATATGACATTTCAATTAAAATTGTTACACCCATTTTCAAGAAAATAAAACTTTTGGAAAAACTGTCCATGTAAAGGATAGTTTAGAATGGGGCTATTTTCTTCAAAATCTTCGTGTTGCATCCTTGAAAGGCATTAAACTTAAATACCAACTTTGGTTTTTAACCGACTTTTCGTTTTTGAGTTATGTTGTCCACAGGCTGACACACACAAGCGAGGACTTTTTTTAAAAAAAAATCTGATGTGTTGCACTCACATAACTTTCTCTACTCTTGTACTAAACATTCTTACAATCTCTTATTCCTATATCTTTGTGTTAGTTGAGGTAAACTTTTGTACAAATTATCTTATTGCTTATTTCCTTGTAGGTACAAGGGAAATATTAGAGTACAGTAGGCTTTGAGCAATAGTCAAATAGTCAAATGTTTTAAAGCTTTGAGATTCCGTTCTTTCTGCACACTTAACATATAAAAAATAAACAACGATGTTGCATTTCACGAAAGTTTTGTTTTCCGAAACTTACACACATAACAAGGAATTTCTCAGAAATGGTTCACCCTACAAGAAAATTTATTCATACATAAATTGTGTATTTTAGCATTCTACATTTTTGTGTAGTATGATATGGTCTATCTCTAACGGTTTACCAGTTATGCAAAAGTCGTCCAGAGTAAATACGACTATAGGAGCTATAGCCAGAAAATTCAAGATATACATTTCATTTTTCATAAAAATATCTTAAACATATGGCATTTTAATCAAAATCGTTAGTCATTTTCAAGAAAATCAAAATTTTCGAAAAATGTTCCATGTAAAGGGTAGTTTAGGGTGGGGCTATTTTCTTCAAAATCTCCGTGTCACGTCCTTGAAAGACATTAAACTTAAATACTAACTTTGGTTTTTGGCCTACATTTCATTTTTGAGTATGCTGTCCACAGACTTACACACACACATACACAAACACGGACCTTTTCTAATTTTTTTTTTTTTTTTTTTTTTTTTTTTTTTTTTTTTTTTCTCCGGTGAAATCTCGACATCGAATTTTTGGATGGAATACAATGCTTCCTCTACTTACCAGCAGAAAAAGTAAAAAGACGTTGCTTCGCCATGTTTACAAAGCAGGAACAGTGTTCTCGACTGAAAACTGAATGTGCCCATGCAGCACAATGTCTTGTTGAGGCATGTAGGGAAACGACATTACCATACAGGACTGCGACGAGGCGGATTAGAGCCTTCAGTGAGGAGCATGACTGCGTGGAACATGTGACTCCGAGTGTTAGTTAAGAGGACGTGCAAGCTGTTTCCGCACAACGATAGACGATAGACGGTACGTGTGTTAGCCCTAGAGATAGGAATATCGCATATGACTGTGTTTCGTATTCGAAAGAATCCATTTGGGTGGGTTCCTGGGATTTGACGGAGGCGCAGCGATTTCTAAGATCCGAATCCGCTAAAACCCTGCTAGAGGGTTGTGGTCGTGATGGGATGCCTTTTATGGCGCATTATTGCTTCTTCTTCTTCTTCTTTTTCTTCATCTTCTTGAACTTCCCTGTTCTACCATTATCGTGGCGTCAGGGGTTTACCTAGGATCCATTTCCTAAACTCAATTCTATCCTCTGCTAGTCTACTGAACTGGTTCCAAGTCTTTCCTTTATTAGCCACCACTCTTTTAATCCCTTCTTCCCAGGTTATCCTTGATCTTCCTCTCGGGTTCGTTCCCAATGATCTTGCTTATAATAGTTGACGTACCTTCCGATCTGTACCCATTCTCTTTACATGTCCATACCATGTGAGTTGCCTTTCTTTTGTCCTCTTACTTATAGATGGCGCTTGAAGTTCGTCTCGTATCCTTTCATTCCTTATTCTATCTTCCTTACTATTCTTCTTAAGCTTTTCATTTGCATTGCATTTACCACGCTTAACTCACTTTTTGTAACTGTCCATCTTTTACTTCCATAAATAAGTATTGATTCTATAGCTGCTTTGTGCACTTTAGTTTTTGTTTTCTATCTAATTCTTCTTTCCCAAAAACGCATTTGCTTAATGCATAATGCGCTTTGGTAGTTCTCTCTACACGCTTTCTTATTTCTTATGTTTTACCCGTTTGGTACACCACTGTTACCAGATACTCATAACTTTCAACCTGCTCTAACTGCCTTCTGGCCTTTTCTATCTTAATCTCTTTTATCTGCTCTTCCGTCCTGGCTACCATCATTACTTTACTGTTATTAAAATTTACTGTCATCCCTCTTTCCTAGTGTTTCTAACCATTCTATTATTGCTTGTTGTAACTTACTTTCTGAATCTGCTATCAATACATCATCAGCATAAGCTAGGGTCTAGCAATGTATAGGTCTTAAATTCTACATTCCCCCTACTAACTTACTTGTTCTCATTTTACAAGTCTCCATTACTTCATAAATACTGTTAATAGTAATGGACTTAGATTATCAGCTTGCTTAATGCTCTTTTCCATCAGGAAAGGTTCTGAGGTTGGGCTCTTTAACCTTAACGGGGCATTATTGAGCTTGATGAAATATGGTGCAGTTGATGCAAATCTCTGCTTAAGCGGTAACCCAATGAAGGGCGTCACTATGGGTAACCACGCAAAACAGTGGAGCGTCGTACCTCTGCAAATGTGAAAGTTATGCTGATTCTTACATATGACTGTGTTGGCCGTTCGGCAAGGATAAAATGTCAATGCACAGTATTTCCGTCATTTTTGAAGAATAACCTGAGACTAAGTTGCGAAGAAAGCGCCACATGTTTTGCAAACCACCCTCCCCCATCATTTAGTAGGGTAATCCTCGGACGCAAACGGCACATCTGTAGCTGGTCTGTACCGTCATTTGGGGTGGGACGTGCTTTTGCATCCACCATATTCACCGGACTTAAACTGTGATTATGATTTGATCTCAGAGATGAAGGAGCCATTTCGTGACGTTCGATTCGGATTGTTCCAGAAACTCCGTAAGCATTAGGGCGGTCTACCAGAAACATCAATAGAACAGAAGCTGCTACAGGATTACGACTTCCACATCGCTAGCAACGAGTTTTAGGTAATTCTGGGCACTATATTGAAAGGTTGTAGAGGTTTCACAAATGTATCACTTGCATACTAGTAATAAGTAAATAAATAGTTGTCATTATTAAAGTGGCACCTTAAGCACTAATAAAAATGCTCGAAAATACTCATCAAAGTGCCTAAAGTATCATCAAAATACAATTCTCCCAAGAATGTCTAAAGGTGCGCATACCACGGATCAAAATATAATACAAAATGCTAAAACTCTGGAAAACATATACCACAAACGCTCAACATCAGTAACGAATATTTCAGAAATGGCTTGTGCCACAAAAATGTTATTTGAAATAAATTGTGTATTTTAAAAAGACCCACCATTACGTTGTGGTTCTGGACTTAGCATTTACAGTTGTACAACATTAGGTATACAAGAGGACTTCACAGGATACCAGACAGAAGGCACATAAGAGGACACCAGAAAACTGAAAATATATTTTTGTCTTGTAAATATACTTAATGTATTATATTTTAATCAAAATCGGTAGAGGAATTTTTGAGAAGATTAAATTAACCGAAGTGAAATACTCTGAACAGCAGAAAGTGCACAAAATTAGACCGAATTAGATATGAAGTTGTAAGAAAAGAATTAATATTAATTTTCGCTAAACGAAAAAGTACTAATAAACAAAGAAAAATGGAAAAACCATTTACTAAAAGTTGACAGTGTCCAGAATCAAAACTAACAATTAAGAACTGGAATAACTAGACATCCACGATAGTTACTTTGTACTAAAACGTAGAGATACTAATGAAGTTCCTATGTCTTGAAATCGGCAAACCTGATATTCCTATTGTTGTGTATACACAGATTGTTTTCCAAAGTGGCTCCACTCACGCCACAAGATGATGTTCAGTACTGTTATTTTTTAAATTTCCAATTTCCACACTCTGCCCCAGGTTCCAGAGAGCTGCATCTTGCAGGTTCCCCTTATTCAATAGTTCAAGCTTTGGAATGAACCATTTTCCCAGAAGACTCACTCGCCTTATGATTTTTGGGCTTCGTGTTTATTTTATCCTAGTACACTTCATACCATCGCCGCCATGCACAACAGGAATTGGAATAATACTAAGATGAAATATTTATATCCTGAATTATATTTTTGTTGTACGATTGAAAGTTTCCATTTACAAGCAAATGCACAATAGTATGCCTGTCCGGAGCCACGCGGCTGTATTTTTCACAAAATCTTCGACAGAAATCAGCAATTTAAACTTTGCTAACGAATAATAACACTGAACTTTTTCTTGTGGCGCGAATGGAGCCATTTTGGAAAATAGTCTGTGTATAGGCAACAATAGGAATAACAGATTTGCCAATCAGATTTTATAGATGTCTAGCTTTCAAATTTCTTTATTGGTAGCATTCGTTTCGGGCACCTATATTGGTATAAACCTTAAGAAAGCACTTACTGAAATAGAGTGAGTCAGAGAGTAACTGAGTGAGTGAGTGAGTGAGTGAGTGAGTGAGTGAGTGAGTGAGTGAGTGAGTGAGTGAGTGAGTGAGTGAGTGAGTGAGTGAGTGAGTGAGTGAGTGAGTGAGAGTGAATGAGTGAGTGGACTGAGTGAGTGGGTGGACTTTAAAGGCCCGTCGACAGCTAGGTCACTTGGGCCCGAGCGATGTAAAGAAACGTGAAGCTGAAACAGGAATTCTCTCCTATACAACAAAAGTAGTTTATTATTACTATTATTATTACTATTACTACTGCCATTATTATTATTATTATTATTATTATTATTATTATTATTATTATTATTATTATTATTATTATTATTATTATTATTATTATTATTATTATTATTATTATTATTATTATTATTATTATTATTATTATATAAATGTTTCAGCCATTGCCATTATTACACGTCGGTGATGATCCTATGACGTCACTTGAAGCAATGGAGTGAAGTTTGTTATTACATCACACTTCTGCCACAGAACTCTTAGCAGCGATGCTTGCAAAGAGCTCGCATCGTTTACTTTATTTTTCTGCGCCTGACAGATGTTTCCTTTGCGACTCACAGACGAGCAAAACAAGTTCAACTTTTTCTTTTTTTGCTTCTTCTTTGGCTTCATTCTGCAAAGGCCAGAATGTATTACATGCTTCTTCTGACGGTCGTGCTCTGTCCATTAACCTGGTGTAAATTGAACTTAATTTGTATGTAACAACTGCATCTGGGAAGAAATCCAAGGGTATTATTTGCTTGTTGCCGTGTTCATGCGGCAAACTGCATAAATGTTTTAAATACTTAATTGCGCTCTGTTAAAACATGCAATACAATGAGGGAAATAATCTTAACCCATATCTACAAAATTGAGACGCTAAAGGTTCTTGTAGTTTGTATAGTCTCTCTCGAACTATATAGAACAATCCTGTTGTAATCATATGGGAGGAGAAAAATAGAGAGACAGAGACACTTTAATGCAGCAATGTCCAACGTTTGAGAAAGAAGGAAGGTTGAACTTGCCTCCTCCCACCATACGCGGACTTTGCCAAACTTTAACACACAGACGTGTATTGTGTTACAGTGGCGGTTTTGTTGTTATGTACTTTGATTCACGAAAGCACTTTCATATCTTATACAATAAACAGCTGTTCATTGGTGACTTCTTTGCACTGCTTACGTTTAAAAAGTCAATATTTGGCGACAAAGTCAAAGTGGGCCTTAGAAGATTCATCAAGTGATCGTTGCTAACCTATTGCGATACAGACCTTTAATATAGTTTAATTTGGAGAAACTCTGTACACAAATATATGCAGAGCTATACTCACTTTTATACACACTATTCTTGCAAATGATTATTTGTCTACTTCATTTTAATCGACAAGGCTTTTCAGAAAGTATCTTATTGCTAATTTTCTTGTAGGTCCAAAAGAAATATGGCAATGCAGTAGGCTATAAGTGATAATAAAATGCTTTAAGAGCTGGTTGTTATGCGATGCCTTTGAAATTCCGTTTTCTTTGCGAGGCCAAGAGATAAAAAAGTAAACATATTCCTATTTGAGAAAAGAATAAGTATTTGCAAATTCACACAAATAATAAAGAGTACCTCAAAGAAATTAAGTATTTCACATAACTTTGTGTATTAACCAGATCCACATTTTTTATTTAATAACACTTTGTCTCTTACTGGTTACCATTTGTGCAAAAGTCTTCCAGAATGAAGAGGTCTTTTGAGGACCTTCCCAGAAAATTTAAGTTATGACTTAGAAATTGCCATAGAATCGGCTGTCTGTGTCCGTCACTGCATACTGACTCTCTGGTTGTGTTTATATACATCACAAGGAATTGAATCACCCTCCAACTGAAAGAGTGGAGGGAGGAATAGTTGCTATTTAAGCGTCTCCAAAGAGACAAGGTTGCCTTCGCTTTCGAGGTCCTGCACTGTGACAGGAGGAAGAGCCGATACGTGAGCAAAAGCTTGTGGAGGATTACAAGCTTCTGCTAACAGCTCTTGAGAGGAAGGATATCCCTCATTTCACCTTCGGCCTTGACAAGCTCGAGAACTCCGTCGAGTCGTCCGAGGGTTGCCCGTGGACACGCGCGTGATCAATATCGAGGAAGACCTCTGCATTATCCCCCGTCTGGAGAGGAGCCTTACCAAACCAGCCGCGAATGGTAAAGCCAAGAAACCTATTTCCCTTTTTCTCGTTGTAGTTTGGAGGGCCTGTGATCCGGAGATGAAATTCGACGGACTCACAATCCTCTGTTACCTCCAGGTGAAGGTGTGGTCGGTGAGGAGCTCTGTTGGGCCCCCTCAGTATCACAGGCCTTGGCTTCAATCATTCAAGCCATTTCCGTCGCCGCAACTTGCATTGCCTTCACTGCGGCGAATCCCACCCGAAGGCCTGCCCTCGTTCGATTACGATCGAGTCCACCTGTGCGAATTGCAACGGCAAGCAGGTATCCCACAAGGAAGCGAGTCATCACCCCCAGGCGCCCAGGAACAGCATCAGGCACACCAGTAGGTCAATTCTTCTAGGGGGTCATTTGCCCAGGCAATACAGCGCCCCTCGTCGGCCCCTCAGACGTCTGAAGCCTAATATTCACTGTCCAAACACATTACGCAACACCGGTCCCAGACCAAACCTCTCATCCAGCCAGTTCCTAGACCGCGGAGGGAGAGGAAGACCCCGGCACCCAACCGTCGGAGAGGAATAGATGTTCCAGGATGTCAACAGGGGAAAAATAGGGCTGAGGCTATTCCACCAGCACCCCTACCACCCACAACTCCACCACACCAACCCCTGGCTTCTACTTTGCCGGCCTGCTAAGGTGGGTGCAGCAACTGCTGCAGTCTCACGAGCTGATTGCCAGATTTTTCTCCACCAGCGATGCAGCGAGTAAAACGCTGATCGCTATGTAAGGATTCGCCTTCCTGAACTCCCTCTTCTCGCCCGGCCGGGATGGCCAACCGAATTAGCTCTCGTACATCTTTTCGGTTCGCGTTCTGGAATGCGTGTGGGCTGACCGGCCAGGCGGGGGAGGTATTCCACACTGCCCTATCCTATGCCCTAGATGTCATCATAATCGGTAAAACACATCTTCATTCAAGCATCCGCTTCCGAAATCCGCGCTAGGTCTGCCATTAAACAGATCAAGGTCGTCTTGGGGGCGGAAAGGCGGTGTAGCGTTAGGCAGAACGTGGTCCATCGCCCAATCCAACTCCCATCTCTTCAAACCTTAGAGGCCACGACAGTCACGTTGGACATCGAGGGCACGGAGATCTAGTAGCCTCTGTGTACCACTCTCCCGGTAGGCAGCTCGTACCCAACCACTACCTCTCCATCCTGACCCTACATCCCAGTGCCATCTTGACCGGCGACTTCAATGCCAGGCAGCTCACCATCCGTGAGGTCGAGGACTGACTACAGTCATCGATTTTGCGATCATCAAGCATTTCCCAATTCACCTCACCCTCATATCAACCAACCCTTGACATAATCCCGTGGTGACAGAAATCAACACCCGAACTCCAGTCACGACAGCTCGCTTCAAGCTCGAGAGCCGACTGGGAAGGCGCACATAATTGCCTCCGCAGTTCCGTCCCACCCAACCCCAAAATCACAGGCATCCCAACCCTTGAAGTGGCAGTCTCATCCTTCATCTCCATAGTGACACGAACTGTCGGACAGTCCACGCCCCAGTACCCCTAAAACCAGATGTTTTCCCATTAGTCCTGTATCCCTACTCATCCGCCACTCATGTGTGGCACGAATACTACCAGCGGCACCGCACAGCAGAGCCTTTTTGCGGCGCTTGCGCCGACTGCTCCAGGCCCGCCTACGGGAGCATCAAGTGCAAGCGAGAGAGGACAAGTTAGTCAGCTTGGGCATCGAAAGTAGGTATATGTACAGGAGCGCAAAAAGGCTTCGCAACCGTCGAGGTCAATACTCTCCAGGGCACGCGAGGCCTAGCCTATGAACTCCAAGCCAAAGCAAATTTGTTTACCAACTACCTAGAACGTACCATGTGTCCAAAAGACGAGCCCCAGAACGACCTATTCTCCGAACGCGGGACGTTCATCGATACTTTCGACGCCCCCGAAGAACGCGAAACGACTCCCGGTGGCGAGACCTGACGGGCTGAACCTCCCCCACATGCTTCGCCACCTCCTAATCAACGCCGTGCTCATTCTGTCTAGCATTCAGCATGTGTCTCATTCTGTGCCACTACGCGAGAGTGGAGAAAAGCCCGGGTAGTTTGCATTTTCAAGCCCGGGAAAGACCCTGTTCATCCCTCCAGTTACCGAACCATTAGTCGCCTATCGACCCTCTCGAAAGCACTCTCGATCGTCCTCTCGATAGGACGGTCTTAAATCGCTCCCCCCTCCCCCCCCCCTTTCTGGAGACATTCAAGACATCCCAGAACACCAGTTTGGATTTCGTCCTGGGCACTCAACACCTCAGAAGTTGCTGGGCTGGTAGAGGCTGCCGCCCTGGGTTTCCAGGAATGTGCCTTCACTGCTGCAGTGTCTCTGGACGTTGAAAAGGCCTTCTCAACAACGCTCTGGCTCCTGTTTAAACTTATTCCAATTGGGACTACCTACACAAGTTATAAACATCCTATACAGCTTCCTCAGACACCGCACATTTAAATCACAGTCACGGGGAAAACGTCAACACTAAGACTATTTAGAGGCGGATCCCGGAAGGCACTGGCAAATGTCCCTTAATGAGGACAAAAGCCACACTCCCACAGACTGTCTCACTTTTGAATTTAAGGTCTAACAATGCAATGGAAGAACTCTATCACCTACTTAGGAGTTAAGCTGGTCAGGGTCTAACTTTCCGCGAGCACGTCAGAGACCTCTCTGCAAGGATGCAGGGGACTATTGCATCATTGTACCCTATGGTGAGGTCCAGGATGCCCGTTCACCTAAAGCTACACCTTTTCCGGGCTCTTATAATTCCCCCCATGTTATGTGCCTGCGAAGTCTGGGGCATGGCCGCAGGCACCTGTATCCTATGGTTCCAAAGACCACAGGACAGAGGACTTCGGTCCATCTTTTCTATCCCCTTCCCTTTTCCTGTGAGGCTACTTCACGAAACCTCATCTCTTCCATACGCGGAGAATGAAATTAGGCGCCGGGCAGCAAGATTCTACGCCAATTTGCCAACACATCAAAGCACCCTGATTAGGTCTCTTGGAGACTGTAATCCAAGAAAACGCCGCTTTAGGTCGTATCAGTTTCCTCGCATGGCTTGCGGGTATACCACATAACTCAGGAGCAAATACACCATCAGCTTAAGCTGGGCTCCCAATATAGTTCCACTCAAGAGCTGTTTGGCTCTCAAAGTTCTTCCCAACCAAAATTTAAAATGTTACAAATTTTCACAAAGCTTTTATTTATACTCTCACCAGGGTGCAGACCTTGTTGTATCCTGAAAGACAATCGTCAAGGGACAATAAGCTTCCTTCTATAACCCAACCATCCAAAATTTCAAAACACACCAACCTCAAAATCCTTTCCCATTATTCCTATCTTGGTTAAACCCTACGCAGCAAAATCTTTCACGCTGAACATCAGCCTCCCAGCAGTTTAATGGCAGACATGGTTGGACGTCGCTACGTCAATGGAACGGTCTAAGGCTGTTGCGTTCCATTACAGCGTATCCATTTCTCTCTTTCTCCTTCCCATGTTTACAATTGAATCTGTGTACATAGTTCGAGACACATTATAGCACAAGGTAGTTGCGTACGGGTTTGACAGAGTATTACTACATTTTTGCAGATAGTTTGGGAGATCCTAAGAAATAAATTTGAGCATACTAATCTGCAAATCCAATCTCCAGATCTCTCGGGTTCAAGTCAGGGTAAAAGATTTCCTTTAACTAGAATTAGTAATTATCCCCCACCGAACAAAATGGCTCCAACTAGGCCATGAGGCTCTCATTTGAGAGCTCCCGGATTCTATTCCCAGCCGGGTTCGAAGGCAGTTCCTCAGATGGTTCTTCCACCATGAATTCCCTGTCCATTTCTTTTTATCTGTTTCAGGTCAGAAGAACCAGGCGGCGGTTGGTATGTTGCAACAGGACGGCGGATTGTGCGATCTGGAAAGATTTCTCCTGGCCTTTGTTTGGACCACCAAGGCCCCCTTCATAGGAGAGACTCGGGTCTATGAGGACCCCGGGCAATACGTGGGCTATGACTCTATGACTTGGCTAGTTAGCGTTAGAATGTACTCCATATGGAATCGTTAGGGACCCCATCCTTGCTTGCGCACATCTCGTCCGGATCTGGCCTCTTTCCGGATCTCCCCCTCATCACTCCCACCCCTCGCTCCTCCCTCCCAGCGCTAATGACCGTAGCAGTTGTGCGCCCTAAAGCCCTCCTGTCTCCCAAGGACCACGTTAAATGTAAAAACAGCCATTGCATGATACTTGCGGTGGATTGTCCAACTTTCTGCAGCTCCCCCCTCCAGGTGTACACTCCTACTGCTACTCTATCCTCCCTAAAGTTTGGAGGTTTGTTTGAGAATATAATACCTAACAAGGCAAACCCAAATATAACAAAACCGAACATAAATATGAATTAAAACGAGTGAAAAATATTGAGAAATTCTTCGAAAGTCACAGCTGCTGATATGATCTAAGATGTTAAAAATAGCGTTCTATCGAGGAAGCGTATAACCTTGTAACCGAGAAATTAAAGGACTTGTGAATGTTGTTCTCCGTTTTGAATCATATAGGTATTGTAATATAGTAACTGGTTACAATACGGGTCCGGATTATCATTGGTCGGAGGTTTTGAAAATGTATGTTTATTAGGTAAATTTTTGTTATTTTATATCAATTTATAATTTAGGATGTTTTCTTTCAATTTACGTTATAATTTAGACATTTGCTTGCTCTTGTGCGTCTTTGTTTAGTTATTTTCTTTCATTTACATTAGGACAGTCGGCTGTTAGCCTTCACGGAGGAAGGTCATGTTTACGTCTCTGTTCATGCGCTCGTGTTCAGTTTGAGGAAGAAAGTTCAGTTTTGCGTAGATTTTTCTGCATTCGGTGTGTTATTGCATTTGTTCACCATAGTGTTTGCTTTCTTTTTTCCCCTCTTCTGTTTAGTTAGTTACGCTAAACTGGACTTTTAAAGAAACTTCTAACCTACAAGTTTGCCGCAGGCAGTGAAATGACTGTGTAATACACATGTGTATTTTACCACGTTTCGCTTCTCACTCGAGTGTTTTTTAGTTTCAGATGTCAAATTGCAGATACTGTATTAATCGTATGTGTTTGTGGTACTTTATTTAACTGCGTAGTATTCTGCAACGCAGGATTTCCTTAAACATCATGGCTGTTCCCATCGATTCGGGGCAGCTTATTTATTCTGCGATGCAGACGTGTTACCAATCTGAGGATCAGTTATCTTCTCTACCGGCACCAAACCCAGCTCCTAACACCACATCTAGTAGCTCCCAGGGCGAAGCCTCCACATCATCACACCACCAGCAAAGTCAGTCCGTGCCCGTTTCTTCACATTACTCTGGTTAAATGCAGCCTGACGACTGGAGCTTGCCTTCCGCCGCCTTTAAACCACGCAGCCAGAATGATTTTCCACGTAACATCAAGAGGAAGAAACTGAGTTAACCGTTTTGCACCCTTGGCTAACATGGATTCTGAAGAAGGAGGTCACGGTGTACCTACGCCTACTGCTTCTGCTTCATCATCTCAAAAGCCACCTCCTATTTATGTCTCTAATATACTTAACATGAATACTGTTATCAAAAACTTACAAACGTCCAATGTTGGCGCTTACACACTTGTTACACAGGACAGCAGCAATGTCAAATTCTCTTTCTAGACTATAGACGGTTATCTTGCAGCCATACTTTTGGAGGGGGGGGCACAGAAGGCAGAATTTCTCACCTTACAAATGCGTCATAATGGCAACCTCCGGGTGGTTATTCGTGGTCTTCACCCCACTATTGAAACTACTACGGTAATGCAAGAATTAACCTCTCTTGGGTATTCACCTCCCGAAATGACTCCTGTTTACCATCCTGTAACAAAAGAGCAAATGTCTCTCTTTTTCTTGGATTTAAAGTCTAATCCTCTCCACGACGACATCTATAAACTTGGTCGTTTATATTACACGACGATAAGAGTAGGAGCCCCGAAACCCAAACGGTTTATTATTCAGTGCCTGAACTGTCAGGCATTTGGGCTCAGTCGTAATTATTGTTACAAATAACCATGTAAAATGTGATGGCCACCATTCCTCTGCACAGTGTTCTAAGACTCGTCACACGCCCCCTTTGTGTGTGAATTGTAAAGGTAATGGCTACCCTGTTCATCGACGGCTCCAAGCTATCCAGTGGTCTCACTTTTATCCCCATTTCTGGTGTGCCTTCTGCTACTGTTCCTCAGCTTCACACTCGTCTGGAGTCTACCTTACCTACTTCTACTGGAGTTGCCTATCTTCGTCCTTCTGTATCTGATGTCCAGCCTCTAACGTCGTCTCCAGATTCTCGGGGCTCACCTCCCGGTACTTCGCAGTCCTATGCAGCCGCAACCCGTCAGTGTGAATCAAAACGTTCTCCATTGGACTGCCTGATGGCTCGACTGGACTCCGTCTTTGCTACTCTCTCCTAACTACCCTGCAACAATTGCTTCCTGTTCTGCTTCGTATTCATGGCTAATTTTGCCCCCACTTCCACTTAAATGTGCATTTGGAATTGTCAAACTATCGCCAATAAGTTTCATGCATTATTACACTTCCTTACAGTTTACCAAGTCGACTATCTGCTCGCCACTGAAACCAAATTGGTTCCTCACATATATTTCCACACTCTTGGCTGTGCTATATATCGCGCAGATCACCCTAACTCGACCAGAACTGATAGTTTGCAGTTTTTATCAAAGCCTGTTTGGCTCACCATGCCCTTCCGCCCCTTCTGGAGGACTCCTTCCAGGTTCTTCGGATTCAACTGACTTCTACTTCAGCAAACATTCAAGTTGGATCTTTCTATTCTGTTCCTCAGAATCATGTTAGTCCCACCGATTTCTGGAGTATTACTCATGCTCTCAAGGCTCCCTTTCTAGTCGGAGGCGATTTTAATTCTAAAAATCCTATTTGGGGTTCGAACCTCTCAACCCCTAGAGGTAAACTTTCACATACTGCAATTCATCAGTTACACCTAGATGTACTCTCTCCAGCTGAACCCACGTTCTACCCCCACAATGGTGGCACTCCGAACGTGCTGGATTTCTTCATCAGACGTAATATTTCCCTTCATTGTTCCCGTCTTTCCGTTTTTCACGATCTGAACTCCGATCATTTACCAGTTTACTCTGATGGTGTGAAGTACAAAGAATTCTTTCCGTCCCTTTACTTTTAATTGGTCTTTGTACACCTCTTTGCTTGCTGATCTCACTGTTATGACTGTGCCGCTTAAGTCACCCCGTGATGTTGATGTGGCTGTTTCTACCCTGACACGTTATATAAAGTGTGCCGCCAACTTGCCAGCAGCAGTATCCAGGATCCTCGTCTTCCTCGGTCTGTGACTTTCTGCTCTCCTGAGATTCATTTTCTGCATTTCATTAAGAAGGACTGTCGGAAATTCTGGGAACGTACATATTGCCCACTTCATAAAACTAACTTTTCCGCGCTACTCGGAAGCTGAAGACTGCCCTATGTGATGCACACTGCAATGCCGCTGAAAGCAAACTTCGAGCCTTAAACGCCCGCGATGGATCATTATGACGGAAGACTAGAACTTTGACACGCCATTCTGCTGCCATACCGCCCCTTAAGATTCGCAACACTTGGTTTTCTACGCCACTTGAGAAGATCAATCCGTTTTCTGAACTCCTGGTATGACAGTCTTTACCCAATCTTGTGCTCGACGTGGAATTCAATCATCATGTGGCGGAAGAACTCACGAAACCTTTATTGCTCACTCCTTATCGACACTACTTTACCCCTGCTGAAATTAAAAATACCATCGTTCGCTGCTCAGTTCACAAATCTCCAGGTCCTGATCTTATTGTACAACCCTTATTGCTTCATTTTCCCCGAAATGAGCTAGTCCTGCTAATACAGATCTACAACTCTATTCTCCGCACTGCTCATTTCACTCACCAATGGAAGCATGCTTCTATTATCCTTCTTCCTAAACCTGACAAAGCTAACAATGGTCCCCGCAGTTATCGTCCTATTAGTTTACTCTCCTACTCTCCAAAATCTTCGAACGTCTCCTGCCTCACCTCTTATCTCAGCTCGTACAAATTGTTCCTGATACCCAGTTTGGTTTTCACCATCTTCACTCCTCTCAGTAGCTCCACCGTGTCGTTGACACTATTCTTGATACATATGAACATCTAGCTGTGTGCTTAGCAATGTTTTTGGATACGGAGAAAGCCTTTGATAAGGTTTGGCACAATGGTTTGTTACTCAAACTCAAACCGTCTCTCTCAGACACCTATTTCCGCCTCCTACAATCCTATTTACATAATCGCATCTTTTCCGTTACATATGACCGTGCCTTCTCCAAGGCCCTTCCTATTGCCTCTGGTGTAACGCAAGGAAGCGTGCTAAACCCCCAGCCCGCCTCTGTAGCGTGATGGTTAGCGTGTCTGCCTCACGTTCAAGAGGTCGCGAGTTCGAATCTCGCTTAGGGTAAGTTATCCGGGTAAGGTTTTTTTCCGAGGTTTTCCCTACCCTGAGAAGACGAATGTCGGGTAACTTAAAGCTCCATGGACCTCGGGCTCATTTGAGCATCATTTCACCCATTTCATTTCATTCATTCGTCCGATATGACACAATGTTGGAGGACGTTAAAAAACAAAGTGCTAGACCCCTTATAATACCTGGTTTATGCCTCGGATTTTCCTAGCCATCCTCAACTCACCATAGCTCACTATGCCGATGACGTGGCGGCCCTAAGTGAGGGTGCTTGTGCTGTGACTGTTAGACACTTTCAAGACATCTGCAATCAAATTCAGTCCTGGTGCCAACGTTGGAAAGCGGCTATGAACGCTCATAAGTCCCGAATTGTGAAGTTCACTTACAAAAAGAACATGACTCATCATCAATGGGACGGAGATACCCACAGCGATAGGATACCTCGGCTTTATCTTGGACAGCCGGCCTACATGGGGTCCTCATCTCTATAGTCTAGTGCAGAGGATTCGCTACCGCATACGCGACGTCCATCACCTTGTATTCTGGTTCCTCGCCATTGCCTTTGCGGTACAAGCACCTTGTTTACACATCATTAATTCGACCCATGTGGCAGTATAGCTGTGCAATTTGGGGTTCTGCAGCTCATCAGGATCATCAGGATCCAGCCTAAACAGAATAGTTTTCTACGCCTTATAGCCTGGTTCCCTGGTACGTGCTCAACTGTACTCTGCACGCTGATATAGATCTACCGGAGGTGATGTGTATCATCCGCATCTGCTACAGGAGGCTGCATCAATCATGTCTGCGCCATAACAATCCTCTTCTCCGTCATATGTATCTTCCTCCTGAACCTCGACGACGAAGACTGAATCGCCGCTGGCATTCCGATTTGCAACTGAATGTTTTGCTAAATAAAAATGCTTTTCCTGTAATTGTTTTTCTCTATTTCTGTTAGCTGTCGATGGGCCCTTAAACCCTAATCACTCACTCACTCACTCACTCACTCACTCTATTTCTGTGTACCCTTATTGGGACTATCGCTGGATTGTACCCGAATTACAAGTTTCATTGGTGTTCTGTTTGTACCTAACTATATTGTACTTAAGTGTACAGAAGAGTTTCCTTAAATTAAAAAATGTGCATTAGATATATAAAGGATTTTACGATCTACTATTGGCGTTTTACATAAGGAGAACTTTTGAAGCAGCAATTTCACAGTTCAATAGAGAAATAAGAACAAACTTTATACATCCTTTACTCGCATTCTTGGAGCAAAATTACATTCCTATGTTATGGTTAGTCTGAAAAGGGTGGCTTAAGGGTGCAGGGTTGGCTATCTTCAGGGAAGGAGAAATCATTACAGTTACCCAACCAACCGAGACAGATGGCTCCGCAGTAACGTACGAGACTAGCATTCGGGAGGTCCTGGGTTCAATTCCAGTGGCCGACTTTCCTGACCCATGAGTTTCCCCGGGTTACCAGGCGAATGTTGGGAATGATAATCACATTCCCCGAATTTCCTGTCCTTCCATTTCGTTTCATTAATCATTTGATTCACCCTTCATCCCGTTTCAGGGTTGCAAGTGTCAGAGAAGGCGCTAGGTGTAGCTTGGCAGGGATGATATGCGCATCGGAACTCTTTCCGTCACTCGTTGTCCATGGGACCCTGGTGGAAAAGGGGGCGGCATCTGAGGGTGTTGGACCCCGCGCCAAGGCCCCCCTGAGTTGGCTCCGGAAGATTTCGAGATGTCGTCAAATTTGGGAAACCTTAGGGACCTCTGTCAACGTCTCTGCCGTTAGCCTGAATCTGGCCGTCCGGTATCTCCTTTTACCTCAGCCTACCTCCCGGGGGCACAGGAACAATACGCCTGGCTTCAGTGCCAAAGCACCTCCATATCTCTCCCAATCCTATTCCTACGCATCCATTTCCCATGCTGGGAATAAGCCAGCTTAGTTTCCCTTTTTTACTTTTTCTTCTGCGTACTTACAAAGATAGAGCAAGTATTGTGTCCATAAAAAAATCTATACCTAGATTTCATCGGAAATACATCTTTTGAAACTACCTCAAAAAAGCATTTCAAAAAGGTTCTCTCTGTGTGCGTATGTGTATGTGCGCGCACTTGTCTGTCTCTGATCTCTGTCTGTCTGTCTGTCTGTCTGTCTGTCTGTCTGTACGTATGTATGTCTGTATGTCTGTCTGTCTGTCTGTCTGTCTGTCTGTATGTCTGTCTGTCTGTATGTTTGTCTGTCTATCTGTCCGTCTGTGAATAGTATGACTCAAAAACTATAAGCTGGTTAAATTCCAAACTTAGTGTTTTATGTTCAGCATCTTCCGAGGATGATTTTCTCAAAAATAGCTCTAAAACACTGTTTAAAATTACATATGTTTGACATTTCATAGCAAATTAAATGCAAATCTTGAACTTTCTGGGAAAGGCCTCTGAAGTCTTCTTCATCATGAAAGACTTTTGCATTACTGGTAAACCATAATAAATAGACAAGATACATATGCGCCTTCTCTACAAAAATGTAGATCTCATTAAAGCTCATATTAATTCATATCAAATGAATTTTTTATGTGGAGCTATTTTCCTGCTATTGGTTAGAATTTTCAAGCACTTGACTTTTCTCAAATACAAAATTGTTATTCACCTTTTAACCCTCGGCCCTCAAAAGGCAATGGAATATCATAGCTCTCAGCTCTGAAAAGATTTGACTATCGCTTAAAGCCTACTGTATTCCCACATTCCGATTGTACTTACAAGAAATACGCAGTAAGACAATGCTAAAACTGTTTATCTCAATTAACGCGAAGTAAATAGAATAGAAGAGTAAACGTTCGTAGGGTGGTCGGATAGCTAAAAAGACAAGTCGCCTTTTTGAGTCGCTGTTGTAAACAAATACCGCAAATTCCTGAATAGTTACTTGCTTGTGAGCGCATAGTGAACATAATAAATGTCATAATTAATTTCATAAAGAATTGAAGCATTCATTATCAGACTGACAATATATGTACAGTTGAACCGCTTTATACGTAACCCAGTTCTACGTAGCTCGCATTTATACGTAAATTTGTGTAGGTACTGTCAAAATGTAATTTAGAAACGTGTTAATAAAACCTTATTTATACGTAATTCGCAGTATACGTATTAAATTTCAGTGAAATGTAACTGAGTTTTACATATTTATAATGAACATACGGCATACGCTATCTTAAAAGAAATTCGAGGCGTATTTCCTTAACCTTGCTGACAAAGACCCAACCTGAGCGGGTGGCTTTCGGCGCGAAACATCGTAGCAACTACCGAGAAGTAAACATAAACATTTTCGGTATCTGATGTTTACTGTTGAACCGCGGTTTTGTCTTTCAGTTGCTTTTAATCAACCATGGAGAACGGAAGGAAATGGTACTAGTTGCTTGGCAAAGCCATGAAGCGTATCGGAAAGAATGTGAAACTGCCCAGCTGTTTACGTGAGCTTGTCGCACCACCACGGCGAAACAGAGTATGTACACTCTGTTCAGATGCGATCATATCTTCAGGACAGCAACGTCTCATAGCGGCAGGCGCGAGAGATCATCTGTTTGTGTTTTATCACTGACTATACGCCAAGTCTATTATTTCGCTGTTCCAATAAACAAGACAAGAAGCAATCGTAGCGCTCTACAGCCAAGGTCAATACGCCTCAACGCTCTGCCAAGTAGTACACACTAGATTAGAAAGTAAAATTCATACGAGAGGTGGAACTTCATCCACACAAAACCAAAACCAAAATCGCTCAGACTTAGGAATTTTTTATAGACGCTATGTAAGTCATCAATAACAAAATGAGGTGCATGCACTTAATGCAAGAAAAGTGAAACAAGTCAAATTAACTGAATTCTTTAAAGGAGGGCCAAGTTCAAAATGTTTTCTTCACACATATCTTTCTTGTTTGTAAAATTTTACACATATAGGCCGACTGTATTGCCGTTTTTTTTTTTTTTTTTTTTTAAACTTTGCCATTCGAGGTGGAAGAATGCGACGAACATCAAAATAGCATTCACAAAAATGCGACAACAATCTGCCACAGGAACAAGTGATAGAGGCTATAAACATAACCTTACTAGCCTGTTACAGTCTGCCAAGAAACAAAAGATATGCCGCTTTGCCTCCGAGCTAGTGGAACTCATTTCTCATCCAGTCTGCATGGTTCACTCATTATCAACTATCATAATTTAAAACTGCATTAAAAATTAATTACGTCGACATAATTTGAACCGGGAGTATTTCCATCTCAGGAGAACCCAATTTGAGTTAGATATAAAGAATGGCTTTATAATCATCATTTGCATTGCTATTATACAAGACTTTTAAACCGTCAAGTTCCCGCGTTTGTATTATAAGTACACATGTATGTTAATACAGCTTACCTGATGATAAGGCCAAACAGTTCTTGTTTATCGTGTTCTCACACAAATAATGGAATTTCTCCAGAATACTGCACTTTGCACCACTTATATAAGGCTTTCCACTGGTTGTTTGTTTGGTATGCCTATTTTAGAATCAGGCTTGTTTCTTTTGTATGTCCATTTTTAATTTCACTGGGACTAGGATTACGTTCCCTTTTCTTCCTTAAAAATAAATTTATTCGTCACTTCTTAAAAGGCACACACATACACAAAGAGAGCTTATACACATATGTATAATGTAATGTGAAATACGCAAATCAATACTGGCAGTTTACTGTACTGTAGATATAACAAATGTGTGCGTCTATACGATTTGTAAAACTTAATTTTAAAACATCTGATGTGTTTCACTCACATGACTTTCTTTCTTGTACTAACCATTCTTACAAACTCTTATCTTCTTTCTTCTTCGCGTTAATTGAGATAAACATTTGCAGAAATTATCTTATTGCTCGTTTTCTTGCACGTGCAACGGGAATATAGGAATACAGTAGGCTTTGAGCGATAGTCAAATCTTTTAAAGTTATAAATTCTGTTCTCTTTACACGGTTAACATATAAAAAACTGAATAGCGATGTTCCATTTGACACAAGTATAAGCTCTCCAAAACTTACATACATAACGGGGAATATCTCCGAAATTGTTCACTCTATAAAAAAATTTATTCGGACATAAATTGTGTGTTTTAGCAAGATCTACATTTTTTGCACAGTAAGATTTGGTCTATCTCTTACGGTTTAACAGTTATGCAAAAGTCATCCAGAGTAAATTGGACTTCATGGGCTATAGCCAGAAAATTCAAGATATACATTTCATTTGTCATAAAAATATCTCAAACATATAGCATTTCAATCAAAATCTTTACAGCCATTTTCAATAAAATCAAACTTTCCCCAAAATTTTCCATGTAAAGGGTAGTTTAGGGTGGAGTAATTTTCTTCAAGATCTTCGTGTCGCATCCTTGAAAGACATTAAACTTCAATACCAACTTTGGTTTTTAACCGACTTTTCGTTTTTGAGTTATGTTGTCGACAGACTGGCACACATGCACACACGGACCTTTTCCTAAAAATGTTTTTTTTTTTTTTTTTTTTATTCAGAGGGCCTCAAAATATATATTTCCGGTGAAATTTCGATATCTAATTTTTGGGTGGAATACAACACTTCCTGTGCTTTACTACATGTAATGGAGAAAGTAAAATTAGTAATATTTAATTTAACAGATTATTATTCCCTTCAGTTCAATACACACACAGTTTACTTTTAAAATCCTCATTAATAGTATAATTTATAACATTTTCTACAAGTAGAATTTGGCACAGATGTAAATTTTGATCAGTGCATTTTTGCAACATTTTATTTTCTAGCTAAAGCCTGAGTTAAATGTACAATAGTAAAGGGAGTTTGTGCAAGAATAGAGAAACTCATAAAGCCTGTTCTCTAAGTTAATACAAAATACTATGATGCAGATGCCTCTGTGCTGAGTGATCAGCGTTCTGGCTGCTTATGCCACAAATCTTGGCCGGGCTCGATTCCCGGCTGGGGCGGCAAATTGTTCTTCAATCAGAATCATTTCCTATTCCTCTCAAAGGACTTTGAGTTAATGTTTATAGTGATAAAATCACTTTAAGACACCATACAGTGCATGAGCGCCGGCAAATATTTTTCCAGGGGGGGGGGGGCCACATGTTTGAAATTTGCAATCAGATAATATCAATTCATTATTTTATTGTCAAAATTTATAATATTTGTTGCATATAACCATGTTAATTTGTGTTAAATAGAAATTGATCTTTTAAAATAGTAGTTTAATAGTCAGTAATTGATACATTAAGTTGACCAACTTCCAGAGAGGGGCCGCGGCCCCCCCCCCCTTGCCCCCCCCCCCTTCGCGACGCCCATGATACAGTGTAGTGAGAAATCACACTGAGTTGTTTCCTACGGAAAAGCCCCAGATATAACAAAGAAGTTAAAAGAGAGCCAGAGAGAGAAAGAAGAGATAGAGAGACAGACAACGATGCTGCGAATATGAAAGGCATAAATATTTTAAAATATAAACAAATAAAAACAAATACTCAGGGGAAAATGTAGATGTTTGACATATATAGTGTGCTTAAATTAGTAATTAATAGAATAAATGCGCACAGGTCGTGCATAAAGGATAAAGGGTACAGGTACAGAGGGGAGCACCTCACTCACGTCGACCTACATAGATCGATTATGGCTACCAGTCCCCTGGAGGTAGGGATGAAATGAGGGAACCGAATGGATGCTATCAGACTCGCAGCTAGACAGGCACACCAGAGACGCGTGGAAGTCCCTAACCAATGCTGAGATGTGTTCATCCCGATGCTAGGCCCCGCTAAACAGCCAGAATCACACCGCGAGTCCGTGGCGGTATCGCACGAAGCATCCCCCCCCCCTTCGACGGAAGACAAGGACCATCAGACGCCACCCAGCGCCGAGAACAGCAGTTACCGTGCGCAATCATCCACGCCATCTGCCCGGCACTGCCCACACTACATGCCTGGAACTGCACCACCTGAAAGATGATAAGGAAATGATGGAAAGGAAACCATGGTATGAAATAATGCACCCCAGCATTCGCCTAAGTACACGGGGAAACCACGGAAAAATCCATATCAGAGTGCACAGCCACGAGGATTGAACCCGCGACCTTCCGAATGCGGGCCACAGACGTTACCGCCTGAACCATTCCGCTCGGTATAAGTCGTGCATATGTTACATTAGTTTTGTTTAGTCGGACCTGATTGTTCACGTTGCTTATTATTTACAGAATTCTACCAGTAGTTTTACTCGTTTTTGACAGGTGGTAACGTGGTAACGATCACAGGGTTGTGGAACAGTTTACACACAGTTGTTCCCAAGGTCGCAGAAACTCCTGGTCTCGTTTCCTAGAGTGTGCTTTAACGAGGTTCATATTTTCGGTGTAGTACACTTTTATCTAGACCGCCTCCGTAGCGCAGTTGGTAGCGCGCTTGCCTCTGGCGCGGAGGACCCGGGTTCGATCCCCGGTACCAGCAGGGGGATTTTATCCCCTCTGGGAGGTCTGGCACGGGGTGCACTCAGCCTCGTTAGGTCCCGGGGGGACCAATTGAGGAGCTACTTGATGAAGAAGTAGCGGCCCCAGGTCTAGAAAACCGCATAACTGGCCGGGAGGGCTCGGGGCGCTGACCACGTCCCACCCTCCAGTACTGCACCTCACCAATGACGCCTGTAGTGGACAGAGGTGGGGGACGCAGCGGCTGGGCGGTAGGCCTTGGCCCTTCGTGGGCTGTCGCGCGGGGTTTACACATTACACTTTTATCTATTGTTTGCGGTTCACGAGTTGTGCACAAGCCATTCAGAACCTAATCTCAGAAAGTTCAAGATATGCATTTCTTCGTTTGTCATTAAAACATTTTAAACAGTTTAAACAAAATCATTAGAACCATTTTGGAAAATCAAAATTTTCGAAAATGTTCCTAAAAAGGTAGTTTAGGTCCTTGAAAGATACTGGACATGAAAAACCAAATTTGATTTTTAAGTACTATTTCGTTTTTGAGTTATGCTGTTCACACACACACACACACACACACACACACACACACACACACACACACACACACACACACACACACAATCTTCTTCTTAAATGTTTTTTTTAGTTCAAGGGACCTCAAAACGTGATTTCCAGTGAAATTTCTGTATCGAATTTTTTGGTAGAATACAATACTTTATCTGCGTACTATGAATATGATACAGAAAGTAAAATAACTGATATAAATAATTAGAAATCCAATAACAAACAATATACAATTCGTTGTTATTTAAAACACAAATAAATAGTTTTAGATTTAGAAGTGCAATTGCGGAGGACCGTAGGGCTACTAAACGAAATTATTTTAGACAAAAATAGAAAACAAATTTAACATGTAGAAAGATGTGCAAAACAAATCGTTCGCAGAATTTGTGTCTAATGGGTTTAAACGATGCCATTACTAGTATGATAGGTGCATTAAAGGTCTCTGAGTGGTTTGAAGGAGACATTTTTATGAGGGTCAAGATAATAAATTGAAAATACTTCTTTAGGCCTAACAAGTATGGAATCTACAGCATATATAATGGCAAAAGAACAGAAAAACAAACTTTTCCACACGCGTCTCAAACAACCGACTGTCACACGGTAGTGATATCGGCAACGCAGGCAGCAACCACCGGCCGCACAGCCGTGCGAGAGTCGCCTAAATGGGGTTTTGCAGCAGACTGGCAGAACCTTTTAAATTTAGAATATCTCTGGTTTTATTGTCACTAGTCACGACATATGTATTGGTCATTAATTTTAATGATTTGTACATACTTTTGAAGAGATAATTTTCCGAATTTCATTAATATACATCATTAAAAGTGTTGTTTATTTGTAACGTGTTTGCGTATTGCAAGTTAATGTAGTACTTTTTGAGAGGAGAGCAGAATAATAATAAAATATAAATATGTCCTTGTTATAAAAAATTCTTAGTTTTATAAAGAATGGTTCCTTCGTTTTTATTAAAATAACAAGAAAGTAATACAACTATATGAGAGGTTATAGAAGTATTTTGTTGAATTATGTGTTTAAAATGCCTGTTAATGGCTTCCATGTATTACTAATATATCCAGGAGAGCATAAAAAAATAAAACAAATTTACTGTTATAAACAAAATTACATAACTTTTCTATGGCTTTGTTAATTATAGCTTTCAAGCACAATGAATTTTTATGATTATAATTATTATTATGATCTATTTTTCTTCGACTGTCAACGCTCTTGTTAGTTCCAGCGCGTTTATTCCAGCACAGCATAGAAAGACCTATTGCCTCTAAGATATGACGCTGATTACATTTATCACAGTCATCGCCGTTGTTGTTATTTAGCGCTCTTATGATTAAGTTTGCCGCCTAAACAGCGTACTTATATGAAGCTATTAAAAATTTTATGCCCATTAAAACAGATAGTAGTACATGGGCGCAATACATTAGACTATAAATAACTGCTAATACACTGCAGCTTGATATTAATCAAAATTGATTCTATTATCATCCATAAATGCATTATAATACCTGTAATACCTGAATGTTACAATCTATTTAATAACCTGTTGCCTTGGAAAATACTGTTGGTCAGAAAGGTTTGGGATCCACAAAAAGGTAACTTGAGAGGAAAGTTGAAAATGGATATTTTAACATATGACTCAGAAATAAGAGATCTTTATCCGAAATATGAGATGGCTGTATCTGTGAATGGTAGGCAATAGGTTTGCACAGTCAACACAGATTTGGTTTATGGAAATTTTTGCTTTATTAAGACAAATAACATCTATCTGAGCTTAAAAAAAAGTAAGAAAGGTGCTTGAATATGGTGTTAAGCCTAATGCAGCGATAATGTAGGTCTGTAGGGGCAATATAAAAACCGAGTTTCGAATTCTGGCTTGAATACGCTGCCGCCTGGAGCAGTGGTTCTCAAACTTTGTAAGTCCGGGACCCACCTTGAAGGATTTTAAACCTTACGCGACCCATAAGTTAAATTAGTACACTAACCACTCATGAAAAAGTTAATATATCTGATTATATGCATGTTAATTAAAAATACCATAATATTCTAATTCAGCAAGCGTTTTGTAGACCTGACGGGTCCTTCCGCGACCCACCAGTGGGTCGGGAGCCATAGTTTGAGAAACGCTACTCTAGAGGTTTTCATTAGGAGTCTTAGTAACTTTCACGTTCTCTTCAGCATCTAAAATGATCTGCTTGTTCTAAAAGTTAAACCTTTTAGAAAATAAGCGTACAACCTCACAAAATTTATCTGCGCTCAGCACTCTGTGCTTAGAAACCATCACTAAGTAGGTTATATCCCCAATTATTATATCTGACTAATAAACTCTATTTAATAGAAGAAAGAGACCACATCTTTTCAATTTGATAAACTTGTGAAAGAGAAACATGCAGTAATAATTTCAGAAATGGTAAGTTAAAACTTATTGTTGCCACACTATTAAAAATAGGGAACATTCGCTCGAAACATTTCCGTTCCTTTTTCCAAACTTGCATAGAAAAACTAACAGAAGATAATAAAGCTAAGGTGTTACACAAATTTTTAAAAACGATTTTACTGATTGAGATTCTTTGTACTCAATTTTGTCTTATTATACTGCTATCTTATTTAGATAGTTATGTACCAAAATACATACCTTTACGAACTCACGTGATTTAAGATTATTATGCAAAACTATAAAGGTTTGGTTTGAAATACCAACTTTTGTTTTCTCAATTTTAATGTGCCTATTTCCAGCTCCTAGCACACAAAGGCGGGGTAGCGTGACCGCTCTTCAATTGTTACCCAACGCAGACATCAATATTAGATGTTACCAACCTTGTACACATGAACTCACGTTACAAAGCCTTCTGTGTTCGACAAAATAATTACGAAGACACTTTTCTTCATATTTCTCCTTTTATGTTCCCTTCTCCTTTTGTTAAATCATAATTTCCAAAGAAATAGATAAACCATGACTTATTTAAGGCTTACTTTGAAGAGGCTGGCCTCGTGGCTCAGTCGGTACAGTACAAGCGTGCTGTGCAAAGGTCCCGGGTTCGATTCCTGGCTGAGAGGGCGGGATTTTTTTCTTTAGCCTAGATTATTTCCTATACTCATCAATGTGAATGTGTGTGTGTGCGTGTGTGTGTGTGTGTGTGTGTGTGAGAGAGAGAGAGAGAGAGAGATCTAATGTACAGAAAATCCAAAGATCCAAAACTCATTTTGAACAGTTCCAATATGTATATTCCACAAGATCATTGAGGTTAATGGCGGGATATAAATGAAACGATTAAAAATGAATCAGTAGGAGCACAATGGATAAGCATACTGCGAACTTGCAGAGGATATTTACAGTCTCCTATTGGAGATAAGCTAGTATATGAAAAATAAAATATTTAAATTTCACAACAAATTTTCCCATCATTGATTTAAGTATTTACACAAATTTATAATAATGGTTGTTTTAAAATATCAAATAACCAAAATTTTATAACTTGGATTGTTTGTTTTGCATATTTCACTATTTCCCTGCTCTAACCACATCTGAAAGTTTTCATTTTAGAGAACAACTATGGTTTTATTTTTAGAATTTAAGAAGAAGAATCAACATTTATGGCAATATAAAAAAATGTAATCATAACTTAATAAGATACAAGGTAATTTATATTTAGTAAGGTCAACACTTTAGTTATACTCCTGGTGCACATTTTTCATTCATATTTGCGAATATTCAAAATTGTTGGACCCTTTTCCTTAGATGGCTACCACTAAGTGGATTTCTGAATATTCAGAATGGTTATAGTCGTGGTACAGGAAAGAAAGAAAGAAAAGACCAAAGAGCGCTTGCGCTTGCGCCAGGAATCGAACTTAGGGCGGCCTGGCCCACTGTCAAATGCTGCCTCCACAGAGCAAGCGCCTTTGTCGTGGTGTCACCTTTAAGCTCCCTTGCGTTCTTTGCGGTATATACGGGGACGAACTTCCTGTCCAAGGTTCTGGAATTTTCCCTCATTGTTCAGAGAAGTAAAGTTTCGTCCGGTGGGGGTTTGGGCAGAAACGTCAGAAAAGCCCAGCAGCTCGTTCCGGAGCCAAAGGTCATGAGCAACGTAGCTTTTAAAGCTCCAGCTTGCAAGTCATATTCCATTACAAAGGAATTGCCTACACTAAGAGTACCTATTATTGTTGCAAAAAGAGACTTTCCTAAATGGATTCCAGTTTCTAAAGTAAGTCTTGATATCTTCTTTCAACAAAAAAAGCGTACAAAGTTTCGCAGAACTACTAACCAAAACTATGATACTTGGAAGTTCATTAGAGCATGTCATTAGCGATTAAATAAAACAGTTGAACTGCGCTTTAACGAAAGCCTATGTTTCGTGGAGGAGTGATAGATGATCCCCATATTTACTGTTTAAACATTTATCAACTTCGCTTTCATGATATAATCCGTCTGATGTGTTACATTCACATGACTTTCTCTGCCCACCATCGTTTATTTTGATATATCTATGTACCTGCTACAAAATATTTAAACAAAGTTTATTATTTTATTTGTTTCATACTAATCGAAATAAACTGTTCCCGTTGCAACGCATATTTCGATGGTACTTCAGGGGGGACACAGATATAATCGATAGTCAGATATCACCTTGAAATGCTAGAACAGCGTTTACCTACACCCATTATGCGCGAACTTTGCCTCTCTTTAATCCCAGCCGTGCTTTGAGTTGCAGTGGCGGTTTGGTTACATGTACGTTGTGTTTGATTTACAAAAGCACTTTCAAATCTTATGCTCTGCGCACCCGTTCATTAGTGGCTTCTTTTAAGAAGTCTATCAATGTTTGGGCACAAAGTTGAAATGCATACCCTTAGAAGATACATCAAGTGATCGTCGCGTAACCCATTGCGATATAGTTCAATTTGGAGAAACTCTGTTCACAGATATATGTAGAGCTATACTTACTCTTACACACTCTTATTCTTGCAAATGCTTATTTCTCCACCTACTACATTTTAATCGACATAAGCGTTTTCAGAAATTATTTTATTGCTAATTTTCTTATAGGTGCTAGGGGAATATAGGAATACAGCAGGTTTTAAGCGACACTGAAATGATTTAAGAGCTGGTTGCTAAGCGAAGCCTTTGAAATCCCATTCTCTTTGCACTGCCAAGAGATTAAAAAAACTAATAACATATTCCTATTTGAAAAAAAAGGTATGTGTTGGCAAATTCAAACAAATAGGAAAGAATATCTCGGAAAAAGTTCACTATTTGTAATGTAAATATCTCAAATAACGTTATTTTAATTAGAAGAAATCGAGAATATCGCAATTTTTTTTCACTTAAATAACACTTTGAGCTAAGCGGATTTTCTCAAAAGCCTTTCTGTCGCAAAATAATTTGGTTCTATATCCAGTATTTAAATGTTGGGCATGCTTTTCACAGACACACACTCCCTAATACACCCTTTTTCTAAAAGTTTGTCTTTCTTCATTCAGGGAGCCTCAAAACGTGTATTTCCTTTTGAAATCTCACTATGAATTTTTGGGTGGATTACATATAAACACCCTTTGTTACCTATGTAACTGGTAGATGTCGGGAAAAACAAAAATGAAGCTACCTTCTATATGCATATTTTCATTTCAGCTAATTACATGACTAGAATTCCCCACTTCTGTGGAGATAAAACTAGCTTAGCATAGAAAACTATTAAAGTAAAAGATGGAAACCAGCCCTGGCACACAATTAGTTGTTATGCATTTTAATTAGTTTTATAAAACACTTGCATCCTGCAGAAGCAGTAGCTTGCGATATCCCGTTATTCGCTGTTCCGTCCTTCCTTTGTCTTCCCTCTTATGAATTAGGTGTCTGCTAAAATCGTGTTTTAAACGTTGATAAGAACATTCTTTTTCTGATATACTTACTCTTAAAATGTTTAAGAAATTGATAGATATCTATTTACGTCTCAGTAATGGTACCCCTTCTTCAACAAACGATTCATAAATACTCATATTCCACTATTTACTTCATGTTAATCGAAATAAATATTTGTAAAAATTACCTTATTACTAATTTTCAAGGGAATATGGGAATACATAGGCTTTAAACGATAATCAAAACTTTAAAGAGCTCAGCTGGTCACTTTGCGATGGCTTTGAAATTCATTCTCTTTGCAATAGATAAAAAAAATTCCTTACTGAGAAAAGTGTAAGTATTGGAAAATCCAAACAAATAGAGAATATCTCGGAAATTGTTCATTCCATAAAAAATGCACTTATAAATTGTGTCTTAACAAGTCTACTTTCTTGTGTAGTAGGATTTTGTGTATCTCTTACGATTTAGCAAAAATCGTCCGGAATGAACAAGTCTTCTGAGGACTTGTATATATATTTCACATTAAAATATTTTAAATATGGTATTTTAATAAAACGTTAGAGCCATTTTTGAGAAAATCGAAGTATTCCATGTAAAGAGCAATCGGGGGGGGGGGGACATTATCTGAAAAATTTTCGTGTCGCATCCTTAAAAGATCCAAAACTTAAATACTAAATTTGTTATCTGACCTACTTTTATTTCTGAGTTATGCTGTTCACAGACAGACGGCAGACAAATCTTTTTCTGAAAATGTTTCTTTTTTATTCAGGGAGTCTCAAAACATGTATTTCCGTGAAATCTGATGTAGATTTTTGGGTGGAATACAATACTTCCCCTACGCAGCAGAGAAAGTAAAAATATTACCATTTATACTATCATTTTATATACTAGAAATACTAAATTTATCAAATATTTAACGGAGTATTCAGGTTTTAATTACGCTATTCACAGACTCACACACGCGCGTGCTACAGATGCTTTTTATATTTATTCAGGGGCCTCAAAACATACTTACGTTGAAATATAGATATCGAATTAGGAGGTGGAATGTGCATCTACCTTCTCTACTGCCACAGATGTGTGATAGAGAAAATAAAAATAGAGAAGTTGAACATTTTATGTTCCTGGGTAACAAATTTCATCCTTTGATTAAAAACTGCCGACCATTGTGTATGATTTTGGTATACTATTTGTTAACTAATTTTTAACTTGTTGAAAAAAGTGAAACGGAACTTTTTAAATAGAAACTTGTGCTACACATGACTCATTGATAATGTTTATATTTAGTGTTACAGGATTTAATTTAAAAAGCCCTTAATACAGGCAATGCCAGGATACGCCACAGATAGTTGCTTTTAACTTCATGTTCAGAAACAGAAAAACCTTCCAATGTTATATATACTATATGAATAAAATAAACTACACATGTTATTGATTTTTCTCTTACTTCCCTTCCCTTCCCTTCCGCTCGCTTTCTTTCCCTATCTCTTCCGCTCTTCTGCTCGATTGTGAATAGATGGCATTTGTTTGTTCTTAAAGACGTATATTCCAGTTTGTTGTATCTGTTTACAGTAAAAGTGATATCTTCTTCACTAACTCTAATGCATAGGTGAGCACTAAATAAATAAATGCAAACCTAATGTTCATTAAATCTGCTAAGTGGATACAAACTATAGACTTCAGACAACGATGGGTGTGATTAGTAAAATATAACATGCTTCTCCGTCTTATAGGCCGTGGCCGAACAACAAAATAGTTAAAATTTGACACACACACACACACACACACACACACACACACACACACACACACACACACACACACACACACACACACACACACACACACACACACACACACACACACACACATTTTCTAAAACGACTTTTTTGGATTCAGGGAGCCTCAAAACTTATATTTCTGATGAAATCTTCACATCAAAATTTTGGGTCGCATGCAATATTTCCCCTTCTTTACGTAGTAGAGAAAGTTAAAAAAACACTGTAGAAACTGTATAAAACAGATTTATTAATTTCTTGTAGCCTAATTCAGGAAAAGTACCTAGCTATTATGTGCAGCTTAGGTTTTGTATGCTGGTTTGATTTTTGTTTTCCTTAGAATTCAGTAAACAAGAATAGTTTTTTAAAGTTGTTTTTGCAAATGTTTAATCACAGACGGAGGGCAATAAGTTTGACCTTTAGTTTATTACTGTAAGTTTTCTGCTGCGCATGTTATTTTGCATATACATGAGCAAAACGGGGATTATGGGTCATTATGATTTATCGTCTATTCACTGTTTAAGTTCAAATACTAAAACCGTCAAATACACGGATTGCCTTGAAAACGTTAATCATCTCGTCTGGCAGAGAATTTTTCATCTATGATGAATCATTTTATGTCTAGAATTAATATCAACATTACAGATTCCATCTTGATGGACGGACGACAGATATGCAACCTTTTACCTAATACAGATGCTGGCGTGTTATCAAACCAGCCTATAATACTTGGAATGGATCTAATTCCATGAGAAATATTTCTTTAATACGCGTTACGTTTTATAGTTTCATTAACGCAAGTGCGATGCCCTCTACAGCCATATTGGCATCCATGGGTCATAAACTTATATAGCTTTTCCCGGTCGTAAAATCTTGAAAGGCAATATTGATAACAATTTACACTGCACGTTAGTGTCGGCTTCTTTGAAATCGCTCAAGTGCTATGTTGATAGTGTAGGAAATATCACTGGTTTGCTAGTTCAGATATTTGCGTGTTTAGAGATGTTTTGCAAACGTCAAAATTAAAATAATATATTAGTAAACTGAGTGAAGCTGAGAAAGATCTCAGTTGCATCCTCATTAGTTGCCACATCTTCCTCTTCTTCTTCTGTCTTCTTCTAATTGTTGTTACCATCGTATAATTACAATTCAATAATTAAATACCTCAGATTATTGCCAGTCACAATATACAATTCACTTAATTTCATTTCCTAAGCCTATTTTCCAACACTTCTTATAACTGCTCATAAATAACTTTTCCTTTGTTGTTGTTATTTTTTTTTTTTTTTTTTTCCTTCGTACATCATTTCATACTATTGTGTTTTTTTTTTTTTTTTCATATTCTAAAGAGACATTTACAGTTTTGATTTCGTCGTCTTCTGTCCTTTCTTGCATTTCTGTTGAAAGATATTTAAAAGACAAACTTCTGCAAAACAGAAATAGTCTCTTTAAATTCAGAGGGTCCATTTATGAAACACTATCGTTTTGGAAATAATTTTGTAGATTTTACAAAAGATAGTTTAAGAACACTGAATAGTTGTTTGGGTAAAGAGAAATCCATTTTTGTTTTTAAGCTCAAAAAAGCTAAAAACTCTCAGCTTACAAAATATGATGAGGTTTTCTGTTTATAAGGGACCTTAATTTGGATATTTAAATATGACGGTGCAGACCACGCCCCATTACAGCAAATCTGTAATTGCAGTTTGTATTTTTCACATTTTGGATGCACTTTTCTTTGCAGCCCATAAGGTTACATGAATGAAAATTTTACTGTAATTTTTCTGTCCAAAAGATATTTATTTCAGCTAAAAGTATTCCTCATATATATATGTAAAAGCAAGCAAGTATTCTGTGTTCATAATATAACATTTTTGGGAAGCAATTGTCTTCAGATGTAAGAAGCAAACTTTGGTGGAAACTGTTAGGTAGTGTAAGTAGTAAAGCGTATAAAGATTCAGTAAAAATAATATATATATATATATATATATATATATATATATATATATATATATATATATATATATATATATAGTTTTAGAGGAAAAGTGCATATGAGTACTCCCATAACAGTGATAATTTTGTAATTTGCAATTTTATTTATTATTCATGTAGCATTAACTTTTAGCATAATGGGTAAGCTCACATAGATTATGCTTAGAGAATATTGTACTCAGTGCTTAAAGTTTCATTTTACTCTATTAAATATTGTTGAGAAATTTAAAATCAAAGCCGGCACTCAAACAGCAGTCAGAAACTGCCTAATAAGTGTTCTTTACTGATCTTCTTTGGTTAACCTCTGCGTTTTCAAGAGCTTCTGGCTCTGAACTCTAAACATATACGTTGAAACACTTCACATTTTTAATCAGTAAAGATATTTTAAAATCACTTTTATGGTCTTGTAAATTTTATTTTGTATTTTTACTCTTTAAGTCCCTTTGTTAAAGGTAATCGCTTAAAACAAACTTATTTATTACCAAGTGTGTATGTCTTACATTATACTTTTTGCATTATCCACACTTTTCTAACAAAATTAAACAAAACTGAAACCCAAACTTCAGAGAAAAACAACAATTACAAGGTAATTACTATTCTGACATTTCTGCTTGAACCAGCGTCCTCCATCAAATGAAACAAAAGAAAACTGTATTTAAGCTGTTTGTTGACTGTTTTCAGTGCGTCCAGTTCTCAGAGGTTTAACGACAAAATGAGCACAAATAAACCGTTATCGAGGAAATATTGAGTGTTTACTTATTAGTAACATTTTTATTCATTTATATTGGTTTATGGCCTTTTTTTATTCTTGGTGTAATTTATTGTAGTTTTACCACAAGTCTTCAATCTGCCACACACGCTTGGCATGACGATAATGAAGGAATAGTTTAGTTATTTTTTGATGAGAACACTTTTAACAGACAGGCGGGGATCTGCTTTGTACGGTCTGCACGCTACGCATTATCATGTGGTATAATAAATCGATTCTAATGCAGAGGTTGGAGTTTCTATGCAACCTTAAACTTCAGTCAAGGACAACGTCGTATGTTGTTAATACGGAATATACGGAATAGCACTCAGGTGTGTATATTCTTATGAAAGCTCAATCGAGATAAACCTTCATAGAAAATATAGCTACACTACCCATTTCGTTTGGATACAAAGAGAATAGAGACTGTCAAATGTTTAAGAACTGGACGCTGTGCGCTACCCTTAAAATTCTATACTGTTTACATGCAACCGCGTGAAACAACTGAAAAAGACAGGTCTTAAAAAAGAATGAAGTATTGAACAAATTGAACCGTTAACAACAAACATCTCGTAAATGGCTTATGCCACAAGAAAGGTATTTGAAATAAATTGCGTATTTTAAAGAGAACTGTATTTTTTGTGCAGTACATTTCGTCTATCGCTTAACCAGTTGCGCAATGTTATACAAATCTTTTTACTAATGAGCAGAACTACACAGACTATTACCAGAAAATTCGATATATAAATTTTATTTATATATTGAATTTTAATATATGGCATTTTAATCAAAATCGATAGTCATTTTTAGGAAATAAAACATTTCGGAAAATGTCCTAAATAAAGAAAGCTTTTTTTTTAAATCTTCGAGTGGGTACTTTGGAACGTACTGAACTTAAATAGGAAAACATGAGTATAACTTATTCGTATGCTGTAATCCCATAAATCAGAGAAGCACAGTTTTTGCAATTAAATACTTTTTGGGCAGAATTAATAAGTGTATCTTGTTTTCCAGAATTACTATTAATGGTGAATGTTTATTATTAAGAGGACAGAACAGGGATTTATGTAACATCTCTCCAAATGAACACTATTAACTCACGATTAAATTATAGTATTTTTTTTCAATTAATTTGTAGCTATAGGCAAATTTTAATTGATATTGGAAAAATAACTATTTTGTTTTCCATCATTGTAGGCACTTACGCGTTAATTTCCTTCTAAGTCAACATTTTTATTCTCATTTGACTCTCGTCAAAGAAATTCAATTTATTAAAAATAAAAAATAAATAAAATAAAAATTAACGGAAGCCATATTACAAACATGCCACATAACAGTTTTATTTTTTGCAGTAGGGAGTAAAGTGTATATATGTGTATGTGTGTTCGTGTGTTGATCCGGCAAGATTCCCGTTACTATGGCGACCGTCTCTCTCGCTTGCTCTCATACCCTAGTGAGAAGAGTGCAGTGCATAGGAAGACACACAGACAGGACGGTCGCCATTTTGAAGTTCGTAGTCGTACCGCATGTGTCATGCCCGGAGCCGAAATGAGTCGGAAGCAGCCGAAGCTTACTCGGTAGTTAGGGTGCTTCAATCCACGCAAGCCTGGCTGGCTCAGCAAAATAGGAGACAGAAGAGAGTTGAGCTTTGCAGGCGACGCATAGTAGTTCGTAGAGTAGATGAATGCAGAGCCTCCCGTTTTATGTACCCGCTCATGTAAATAAAATAATTTGGTTTTACCTTTACCTTTGTGATATCATTTCCCAATAGGTAGCGATATTTTAGGAAATTATTAGAGAAAATATGAAGTATCAATTATAAATAATGTCAAAATGAGAAGTATGGCGTACATCAGTAAATGCATTAATTCCACTGTAGCATTCCTGTTGCTACTGAGTTGGAAAAAAATTAGATTTATCTTACTGCTATAAATAATGTTATGAACCGTTTTCACAGCTCTGTGTGGTTCTTTCGTTGGCATCACTGATTTGACTTGTATTTGTTTCCAAAATCTGTGTTCAGTTTTCTCTTGGTGAAGAACAACAAAACGTTACGAATTTAACAGCCACCAGTATAAAGTAAGATTATGTTGGTTACATAGCTTGTATATACACGTAGTTGAAAAATTACACTTCTTCGGGATTTACTATCGTGTCAATATTTCACATATTTAAGAGCCTGTTTCAGTTATAAAAAATATACTTGCTACGTCACTATTTATAGTTATAGTATACTTTAGTGAAAATGTTCATTTCTATATAGTTCCCTATCAATTAATATCATGTTTTACGTAGTACTTACAAGATTCGCATGCTGCAGCATTGTTTGGGAAGAGGTCCAGGTGTGGTAATTACACTTAGCTACTTTACACATCAGCTTAATGCTAAAATATAATGTAAATTCTATTGTAAAATCATATTTCTTGTGCTCTAGTGAATGGATGTCTAAGTAGACGTTTGAACAATATAATATTTCTGAATTTACTGTTTTACTTATGTTTCCCTGAAAGTAATAACATGTACATACATAGTAAATACAATGGAACAGCATCTCTGTGATTCAGGAAGTGGACATTTTTATTAGTCTCGTTTATATAAAATGAATTCGAAAAGTAATGTGCTACTTCACATAATTCTTGATGTTCTGAGAGACAGAGAAATAAAAAAATTAATAAAATGGAATTTGAATAAAAGTAGAACATCTTCCTTGAACTTCAGCGAGCGGACATTTTGATTAGGTGCTGGAATTAATATAAAAATTCATTCGAAAAACATTGTAGTGCTTTGTTTGTGTAATTCTAGTTTCTCTTTTTTGTTCCTCTCTTCTGACGGGAGGAAGAGATGGCCCTATTCAACCTTAGTACAACCCTCCCCCGCACTCTCTCGCCCCTCAAGCCCTTATTCCCTCTCCACCATACGTCATCCCTCTTTCTCCACTTCCCCTCACGCGCCTTTCCCAAGCCATGGCGCCTGGTTTTCTCTCACTCCGGGTCCCATTGATAGTGCTTCCCAGTGCCCCCCTCTTCCCTTTTCGGGACATGGACTCGTCCAAAACCTGTTTGCAAGCCTACCAGCCTGCCGTTGCCTGGCCCTACACCGCTCGATCGTGCTGGGTTACTGTATGTATGTGAGTGTGATGCTTTTCTAGGGCTAGTTCAATGACTTTAAAACATTTAAGAGAAAAGTATGGTAAAAGACAATCCTTAGGTTTGCGACTCAATGCGGGTGCCGTCCCATGGGTTGTATTTTTGGTGTTCTCGTGTGTTAAAAAGCATTTGTGTCCGAGGGCGTCGATATTCGGAACGTGTGACGGTGTACTGCGATCTGACGGGCCGCTGCGTACCTCACTCACTCCACTACTAATTGCAAGCTGGACTGCCTCGCCAGCTATCGTGTGCTATCAAAGTTATTGTTCACGACCGGAGCAGTGTGGATTAAAAGTGTGAGTGAAAACACATTGCATCGATACATGGTGGTGTTTATTTTCATTTGGATTAGTACGTACAACTACCGCGTGGTGACATTTCATGACTACGTTTCAAAAACATAAGAGGACTGCCTTGCCATTTTTTATGTCGTAAGCGAAAGAGATAAACATGAGCTGTGCGTTCGTGTAAACGGCTGTGAAAGGCTATTCCGACCGTAGAACGAGTAGACTGTGCACGTGTGGCTTAGCGACGGGTTATTTACTCGGTGTGTTTCCCGATGTTAATGCCACACCGGAATATCGATACTACCGGGAGATCGTGTGTTGGAGGAGGCAACAGTGGTGCTGCAGCGTCTGCTATCCAACAGGTAACTCGCAGTACAAATGCTGGCAAAAGCAATGTTGGTCGAGTTGATGTCGAACAACGCAGCAACTGCTTTAGCAGCTGTAACGACGAGGAACGGCATTGTGACCAGGGAGAGCTAGCATTTTGTGCTTAGTATGGCCGCTAGCAAAATACCAAACTACAATGTAGCAGCGATATCGTCCGCGGATTTGCTGCTTCCTTGTTTGCATCGACCAGTATTGTGAAAAGAAACAGAAGTATGACGGGGTAGCAGGTGTTTTTGTCTTTACTGCGGTTAAAACTGAAGAGCATTAACGTTGTGCGCTTTTTCTAAAACTTTTTTAAATTATCACCGACCTTGAAGTAGTACGTGTGTTGTTTTGTTTCACTGTCCTAAATAATTTTCGGTCTTTGTCGTCGTGAAGAGGAAAGTGTTTGGGTCCATATGGTAACGAAACAAGGGAGGAAGAAAATGAAACGGCTCAAGAGTCGACTGAAACACGGTACCAGGCTTTGTGGCAGCAGTGGAATCAAGATGGTGAAGTGATACATAAACCTCCCTTTCTTCCCATTTCCCCAACCCCCCAAGAAATAAAGAGAAGAAACAAGAAGTTTTATAGTAAAAGTGTGCAATGTATACAGTGCAAGCTTAGGGAATAGGGGTTAAAAGTAAAATAATAGTTGCGTGTATTCTTCCTTGTGCTTAGACGGTGACGGTGGCTTCGAGGAAGACCCTGCAAGCCAAAGGGCCTCCCCCGCGTTCATTATTATGGAAACTGTTCAACAATCAGTCGTACATCTTGAACATGGTGGAATGCCACCGCAATCTCAGATGGCATACGCTCAAAGGTCTTCAGCTCTGCACAGGTAAGCAGCCAATTTATCTTGGTTTAGGTTTTTTATAATATTAGGAATAGTTCCGGGAACCTATGCAGATTAGTAGCATTATACCCAGTGTTTTTAGTACCCATTAGACGGACACATTTACATAATTCGCGTGTGAATTCATATTGCTATTTATTGCAATTTTAGGGAAAGCTGCATTTTTTAGTTTTATTCATAACCCCATGTTTTCACACAGAGTATACCATATCACGTCCGACGCTGTTCTTTATCTTTTAACACTATCTTACAAGTAAGCTAATTGTATTGTAAATAACTCGTAAATTTTGGCCTTTGTCCGGTTGACGTGGAATCTTGCCGAGCGTGTGAGGTGTGGCAACAGAGGATGCGAGTGTGGAGTGCATGACTGATTACAATGATGCCAGTTCGTTCATTCCGTGGGATATGGCAGCAGTGTAACTGCAGAAGTAATTTCATGATCTGAACATTCTGCCCAGAGAATTCGCAATGTATACTTTTCAATTATTAACAGAACATTTTGAACTGATTAGTAGCAAAGAATACCAGACTGGCACAACCACTCCCTGAGTGGAATACAAAATATGTGCATATGTGTTCACTTAAAAGGCTTATGCTGCTATTATATGATATATTGTGAATTTAAGAGCATTAGAAACAAACTTTGCATACTGTATTGACTTATAATCTGGAATTGTGCATGGAAGCAAACTTTGGAATTTGGTAATACCTCAATGGGTATGTAATGAAGGTTAGCCCAGGCACCTGTCGAATTCCTGTTTGCGCATTAGGAAAGCTTTATTTCGCCTGTTAAAAATGCCCGGTCAGGTTTTTCGGGAAATAGGAAAATGTTCACCTTCTAGAAATACAGATACCGCTTTCACTTCAAAGTATGGAAATAACTGTATTCGTAATTGTAGTCCTGAAGATTTTATCCTTTAATCCAACAAAAATTGTATACGTATATTTGTAATCGAAGAGCATACGTAATTTAAAGAACTAGCCACCTCAAGATTTCCCAAATGCCAAAGTTATTCGTTTACATATTTTTTAGGCAGTAATACCAAGGTTCGTAGATAAGCACGGTGATATAGCTAGTGACGTAAATGTGAAAATATTAAAGCGTTGGCAAGAATATGTGAAAGCGCGCATTTTCTCAAGAGAATGCATGAAATATAAGTACAATAGAAGCATAGTTTTTCTATGCTTTATTCTTAAACCTTTTTTTATTATTAATTGCGCTTCCTTGTTTCACTTCAGTAACCATCAAAAGATAAAGGATTATATAATTAACTAAATCTTAAAAATGCAACAATTTTCAATTTAATGGAATTATTCATACTCCAAAGCGTCTTTTGAGGAATCTTTTTACTCCCTTTTAATTAATTTTCTGTTCGTTTTTTAAGGCTAGTTATTCCTTTGTTAACGCTACATCAACTTGAAAACCACATTGATCGGTAGCTGCACATAAACCATTCTCGATGCGAGCTGGTTGCGGTACTTTTCCGTTAGCCTCCATTTTCGTTCTACTTCACCAAGTAGTAGTGGGCACTTATATACTATTGTAGGTATGTAACTACTGTTAAGCTTCGTAGTTTTAATTTAATCATACCAGGACCGTTACATTGACATTTGATGGCGTCAGTTTTATTTGTCTGTTTTTTAAGAAAAGTCCCTTTTAGGCAAGTACTTAGAATCAGTGTTGAACAAATCCCTGATTTGTTAAAATCAGAATAACCCATTACATGCTTCAGCAACATTATACACAAAAGAAAAGTACATCTACTTACTTGGAAAATAGTTCACAACGTATACCTTTATTAGGCTAATAAAATTATACATGGTTTATTTAAATCTAGTTCTTACACAGCTAAAAGCATTTATTTGATATGAACCGAGTGTATTTCATCCTTAAGCAGAATTAACTGAAGCATTAAACCATTTCTAATTCAGCTTCTATAGTATGACATATTCTATATGCAGGGAAGCATAATCTTTTGTAACCTTGCAAGGATTTTCTTTACTACAATGAAATATTTTCAGTTTAGGGCACATATCTATATTAAGAGATGAAAGTTTGATTTAGGAGCATAACCTGCGCACAAATGTGCCATAAAGTTTGCCACACATTACGTTAGTATGGTGGAAGTCACGTTATTTTTAAATTTTGGCAGAAGTTCACTAAACCTCGCCAGGGCGATGGCAATGTAAATATCACATTGTACATAATAAAAGGAAATGTTTGTACCTGCTATATCTTACAACTGCAGTAATATCAAAACTAAAATAGTAAATTTTCAGGAAATCGACCCTATTCCTAATTGCATATTAAATAAAGGAAAAACCAATAATTCACCTAAATGCTTACCAAATTCATTAATCTATAGAGCATTGGGTTCATAATTTAATAGCCATGTGAACATAGCATCAGCAAAGTCACAAATCAACAATTTAATCGCACAAAGAAACTAATACGAAAAGATTTACATGTTGAACCTTAAATACGACACATTGAAGCAATATCCATTTTCATTTGGAAAATTGTTTTATCAACTCTTATTACTGATCTATTCATTTATCATAATCCGGTGATCCAATAAAACAAAATTTCAAAATTAGCAACTTTTAAATATATCACCTTTCTGCTATAGAAATAATCAAATACCCATTTGAACTGGAGAGCAAATAGAACCTACGAAATTAATCTACATAGGAGGTGCAGAATCCTTTCTTAATCAGATACAATGCATTTGACAATCCTTTTGAGAGTATCTTCTCTCCTGCAAAGATACGTTTCCGTAAAATTTCTTCTACCTTGCTGTTTTCTTTTCTCCTTTTGAAATAGTTTCCATATTTCCTCTACCAGAATATGAAATATTATACTCAATAACATAGGTGTAGTCTCTAAGTGCAACATTGCTCAAGTTACAGTTGTAGTGAACACGAATTGAACAAGTTGAAGCATGTTTAATACACTAATCATGTGTATTCATTTTGCTATGAACTGATATCGGTAGTTCCCAAGAAATGTTTCTTCCGGGTAGACATTAAAATTAATGGACCTGATTTAGGAATTAGTGACGTGGTTTTGATTGTTTCCAAAGTGCAACGAAGTTGTTCCAACGAACGCGCAAAATCGTAACGAGCCTCGAGGCTCGGTATTTCGGACGCCATCTTGCTGATGCGTACAGTGCTACTTACAGTGGTAATGTCTGTGTGGGATTCGACCTCATGTATACTGGAAACGAGTTTCTACCCTTAGTAGAAATGCAGCACAAAGCCGCACAGAGGGTAAATTAACCCTAAGCGGGGTTCGAGCTAGAAATTTCTGAAAGACAAACAGGATGCGGGTTACAGTGCCAGTCAAAGCAGATGCTAGAATTTAAATGAGTTCTGTTTACTTAAAAGGAAGACCGTTTAACATTTCAAAGCTTCAAGTATTGAAAATTTGAAACGAAAACACTAATGAACATGTTACAAATTATTAATACCAAGAATAACTAATACGTTTATTATTGCACAGGTCACAGAGGTCAAGCCAAACTTTGCTTTCTCCAGTAAATATAATTATCACGTTCCTGGTTTTTAATTATAGGCATCAGTTATATTGATTAAATAGGTTTTAGAATTGCTTGTGCTTTATCAAATACCGATGTATTTTAAATTTATTTCGTCATTTATAATTATACTGAATTTCGTAAATTTCTCACAAACCTCAAAAACTAAATACAATTGTTCCAACATTTATATAGGACATTTGAAAAGCAAGGTTTCAAATTTCCAAGCACGTTTACTGCTGTAGATGAATGATCGTAAAGAAAATAGCTTATGTGTGGTCATGAGGTTCCAAGCTTATACAATCATTTGAATGTATGTGTGATGCTAGTTGAACATACAGTAATTTTCCTGTTGTTTGTCACCACAGCAAAATAAAAATCCACAAAACTACTCTTATCCACATGGTCTGACTGTAACCTCCTAAAGCTCTTTTCCTATTTTTTAATTGTTAGTGTGTCTAATATTTTAATCCCAGGGAACACATTACTACCTAGGAAATTTGACATCGGGGGAGAAAACTCCAAGAAATCTAACACACCCTCCAAATCTGAGTACATTTTAAACATACATGTGGCCCTGATCAAGCCAATGATATATTTGTTGTTTGGTCCCATCATGAGCCAAGCTCAGGGACATTGAACACGTCATACAATTATGGAATGTGCAGAACTATTAATAATATGCCCATCAGCAAGAATGCTCAGTTTTCTCTGCATCTTGCAATATGCAAAGAAACATGTAAATTTGTGTGCCACCATTTTAAGAGTAAACTTTGCCACATGCATTACGGTAAGATAATGAATTAGTGTAATCACCATAAATGCAGTCTGCCCTTCTTCTTTACCTGATTATCCTCCCCTTATGTAGGGCTTCACTCAGCTAAGCACCAGGTATGATAGTGAGGAAGAGGATGATATGAAATTCACGCGAAATCGATGAATGGGAAGGTGATGGTGGAGCAATTGGTGGAATGAATGACGGGGAAAACGGAGAGCCCGGAGTAAACCCGCCCAGATGTCGCTTCGTACACCACGAATAGCACATGCGGGTCCCTGTGATCGAACCCGGGCCGCCTAGGTGGTGGCGAACGGTCTAAGCACTCGGCCATGGTGCCGCCATTCAGAATGCCCAATATATTAAATATTTACCTGTTGAATAGGTACTAATGAATTCCTCCATCGTATATGGGGAGTGAGTATACAAAAATCACCTTAAATTTCTCTTGAATAATAGTTTTAGGTAACACATAAGGCTATTATTCATTTTTATTGCAGAATGTAAGTTACTTTTTGGAACAGCGTTAAGCTTTCTGTTGGTGTTTGCAAATAGCTTGCATAACTTGTGCTATGGTCATGCACAGCAATGTTTAAGTTATAATTATCCTTAAGATAGCACAAGAGAATATATGTATTCACCAGCAAGAGGAAGATTTTTTTATTTTAAATAAAATAATTACTTTTTATGTTAATTGATATTGAATTTAAGTCTTTTTACTTAAAATCTAAATGTTATTAAGGGACAAGAAGACCCTATAGAGTTTAATATATGTAGTAGTTAATTGTGTTAAAATTAATGTTTGGTTTTTATGAAATTTATTTAATTGGGGTGTTCGGAAAATATAATTAACTTTTCTTTGTATTCAATATCCTATGGGAACGATGGGAACCAATGCCACAATAATGTGTAAGTCCTCTTTTGTAATATAAATGCTTGATGCTTTGCACTCAGTGTATTACCGCAGAAGATAATTTCTTAGCACACCAGGGAATGAAAGTGGGCACTGCCAGTGAACCCATTGTCCCATAGTAACACTTCTTGTGAACAAGCTTTTTTCTAAAGTGGGTTAAATAAAAATTGAAATTTAGAATAGGCTGGCCAACCCCATCATCACAGCTAGTGATAGAATGTGTTGGGCAGAAAACATCCAAACACTAATGACAAGAACTGCAAAAATCTATAATACTGTGCACGTAGCACAATGTATTTGCATTAAAACAAATTTGGCAACTTCGGTGGCTCTTTTGAAATGTAGCATGTTTCTACACAGAGAAGCCATTTTGTTGAAGGCGGTATGAGGTAAAAGTTTGTTCCTAGGCCTAAAAGAATTTGTTTGAAGTGTTGCCTATGGGAGTGTAATGTTCATTACATGGCAGTTTGTATAAAATCTGTTACGTAATGCTTTTCAAGAAAACCTATAAATGTATTGTTTGAGATACTGTCGAGTATGAGCTGAAATAGAAATTCACATACCTTACCACACTGGATAAATACAAAACTTGCTTAATCTGAAATTAAATCTGCTTATTAGCAGAAAAGCGAGATGATGAACAGATGTCCAACCTGGAGGGCTAGAGTTCATATTTGGATTGCAATACAAGGTTTTATTCAGTTTTCCTCAGCTTAGCGAACTCAAAACCATAAACTGTGGTCCCATGTGGGTATCAAATAACTCTATAGACTCTTAATGCAGTTTTATGTTTTTCAGCTTAGAACATTTTTACAAGCATTTTTCTTCTTTAAGAAATATTTTTTCCTGGAAAATGTCACTGTTCATAGAAGGATGTAATAATCTTAGATTAAAAAGTTTCTATATTATTTTGGAATGCTCTTTGCAAAATACTGCAAGTAGGGTGTTTCGCAAAAAAATTTGCTCCCTGAATCTGGAAAATAAGTGCGAAGAAAAGCATCCTGACTTTTAATAATTCTATTGAAATGCTTCTAGTTGAAATATATTTATCTTATTTTCTGTATCTGTATGGACATGGAACCTTTGTCACAATACAAAGGAGGGAGTACCAATCTGGGGGGTCCTGGGTTTCCTGTCAGGATCACCCTTCCTTAGTTGATTGTCTCTCAAGACTGAGATAAAATTTGTCTCTTCCAGTGGGTAAATGTATGCAGAACTATAACCAGAACTCCACAAAATAAATTGAGGGACGAAGCAAAATTGAAGTTCTTTGAGAGCTTGGCAACTTGTGGATAGTAAAAAGGAGGACAGAAGTGAAATTCAAAGGGTTAAATGAGATTTATATTAAGAACTAACGGTTGCACTAGACCAGACCTACTAAGTTATGAAAGAATTGAATATTTATAGATTATATGATACAAAGAAAAACATGATTAGAAAGAGCATATGAATCAAATGAGTGAAGAAATGATATTGGATGCCCCAGAAAAAGATAAACTAAAATGAAGATTCTAAAAGAAACATCCTAGATGAATCTTGAAGTGAAGAAGAAAAAGGGGAAGAAGAAATAAATGCATCTAGCTTAAAATAAATATATTTGCCGTTTGAATCTTAATCATTGCTGCCTATTACAGTTACATTTATTATCCTTCTTTATTATTTTGCAGATATCATTGAGAGAAATCCTTAGCTATTTCAATACAATTTTGTACAACTCAATGGAACACACAACAAACTGAAGAGTTATTAACACATTTATATCATCATTCATATTATTACAGAAAACAAACTAACATCCTACTAAGAATGCAATAACAAACACTGTGTCTATCATATTCGCTATTATTAATTTCACATTACATTATCCAGTAATTGACAATTGTCATATGACTCATTAAAAATGAGCAATTTGAGAATATTATATGATGACACTCATTCATAAAGTGTATTTCATATATCCGGCATTCATGAGCATCTATCAACTGTATGGTTAAGGAGTGTGCTATGAAGAAAATACATTCACTGTTCATAAACTCTTGTATGCAGTAAACCTTGTTTGCTATGTTTTATAAGAGCAGACATGCTCATCTATGCTACCAGATTACTGAATTTTAAATCATTTAGGAGAGGCTTATTAACTTCTAGCAAACTCCTTTTTAATGACAAGTTAAGGGTATTGATACTGAATTTTCAACTTTTTAAATATTTGTAGGAAAAGTCCTAAACATTGAAAAACGAGGATGATAAGGTTTTGCTTTATTGGGCATTAAATACAAAAAAAAGGAAAAACACATTAAAATGGACACTAAATTAAAACTCAATTTATAAAATGGTCTGTGTGTGTGTTTGTGTATGTCTGTCTGTGAACAGCATAACTAAAAAGCAAAGTTGGTATTTAAGTTTAATATCTTTCTTAATATTGTGGTAGAAAATTTTGAAGAAAGTTCCTCCACCCTAAACTACTCTTTATATGGAACATTTTTGGAAAGTGGTTCTAACAATTTTGATTAAAATTCCATATGTTTGAGATATTTTTGTGGCAACTGAAATTGTAGTCCTGTTTACTCTTGATCACTTTTGCATAACTGGTAAACTGTAAGACATAGACTAAATCTTGCGATACAAAAAGTGTAGGCCACACAATTTATGTCCAAATGCATTTTTTGTGGAGTGAACTATTTCAAAGATATTCCTTGTTTGTGTGACTTTTGCAAGGCTTATATTTTTATCAAATGGAAGGTGTTATTCACTTTGTAATATCTTAGTCTGCTAAGAGATCAGAATTTCAAAAGCTTCATATAGCGACCAGCTTTAAAAGATCTGACTATCACTCAATACCTACTGTATTCCCACATTCCCCTCGCACTTATAAGAAAATTATTAATAAGGTCATTTCTGAAAATGTTTTTTCCAACTAACATGAAGATAGAGGAATAAGAGTTTGTAAGAGTGGTTAGTACAAGAGTAGAGAAAGTGAGGTGAATGCAACACATCAGATTACTTTTTAATATTTAAGATCACAAAATGCATGCCACTGTGTAACCTCTTTATTTCATCTGTAGTTGAGAGCCAAATGGTGCTAATTCCTACTGAAAAACTATTGAGGTGTGTAGCAAGTATCAAACCAAGTACTTAAGCATTTTTTGTTTATTTGTTTTAAGTTTAATGTCCTCCAACGTTATGTCGTCAGATGATGAATGGATGAAATTAGTGAAACAATGATCAAGTGGGCCAGAGGTCCATAAAGCTTAAGTTATCTGACATTTGCCTCCCAGAATAAGGAAAAACCTCAGAAATAAGCTTATATGGATAATTCACTCCAACAAAGATTCGAAAATTGGGACCTCTTGAATGTGAGTTAGACACACTACCACTACATCATAGAGGTAGTGTTGTGTGGGCGACAATTTACAAGCAATGTATAGTTGCTTTCTGAAAGCACAAATTGTGATTAGCTGAATACAGATGTTTCAATGTCCTTGAAATTTGACATGTTTTAAATACATTTTCTGCAAAAAGAATTAAGGGAATTATTATAAAATAAATGCTATGGCAGTAATTGCTATTTTTGTTCATTGGAGGTGCTCATTTCCATAATTTCAATAATTAGGTATTGTATTTGTATGTGTTCAGAATACATAAAATAGTGTATGCATTAAAATTGTTACCTTTAGACATATCTTTTGGTACCTAATATGTCCATTCTACCTTGGACATCATTATGGTGGTTTTAACTTGATTTGCAGGTACAGGTGGTGTTGAACAAAATATCGAAGCACTTACTAATTCTGGGGAAATTACTTTAGATACTTCCACTTTTTGAGCACAGAACATGAACCCATGTTAGGATTTATTTAAAACACTGCACAAATTATCGCCTAAATTTCCAGCATGCTTCAAAGGAGCACTTTAAAGTTTTCTCTGAAAATTAGAGAAGTGGTGTGTGTCTGAGTTCTTTATTATTTTGTCTTATGTGTTTAATGTTAATTCTTAAATTAAAACATGTTTGATGCATGGAAAAATGATAAAATATATAGCAACATTGGGGATACTGTTATAAAACCTAACTTCAAGTCACAAGCAAGAACAAATTAAATATTTTCAATTTCTGGTAATAACCACTGATTCAGTTACTTGTTTGCATGGTAGCAATGGAAGAAAAGTAGACTCAAAATGGAAATTTATAATCTAATCTAATCTGCTAAAAGCAGATTTAACTAGTAGGTACTTACTTTTTTGAAGAGTTCTGGAAAATATTTAAATAAAAAGTAATGAGTGTTCTACCTGAAATGTTAATCTTAATTGAGTTACTAAAATGAACCTATGCTGTTGAGATAAACTGTGTATTGTACTTAGCTTTTTTTCTTTTTTTTTTTTTTTTTTTTTCCTGTGGCAAAATGCTCTGTGTATCATGTTTTTTTATTTACATTTTTGTAATTCTTAACAGAGTATGTGTTCAGAGTGATGAACAGGTGCACAGTTATTTGAAAATATTAAATTTTACTTGAAATTAATTTCCATAAATCATGTGGCTTAACATGGTGGGAAACAATAGCATAGAGTTACAGAAAATATTTTTTCTTGTAGCTAGTCTTAATCAACATTAGTCAGCGCCTGCGCAATATTTATGTTTGATGTTTTAATTTCAATATAATATTTTACACCGGATATGATGAACCGTTTTGCATGAGGATTGTGTATCAGCGATTAATTATGAATTTAGACAATTCTGTAAAACCTCTCAATACAACTTCTTAAATTCCATTTGTTTTATGTTCTGCTTACCTAGATGATAATATTCTGAAGTTAAACAGAAGAAAATTATGATAATTAATATGCATTTGTCTAGATTTTGTGGAATTTGAAAGCAAAATGCTTATGGTATTGCCTATATGGTGTGTGGCAAATGTATATGGCAGTGTATGTATTGATTTTATTTACTTCAGTTAATACGTTTAGCATTTGAGTTACAAATTTGCCTCAACACGTGTAGGGGATGCGTTGAACGTAAGAACACATACAAAGTTCCTTAACATGATGATGAAACATGTGATTGTTTTGGTTTTTTCGGAACGGATGACAAAATGTGGTCTAGGAAGAACGGAAGGTAGCACATTTGACCATTTCCTGTATGACATAATGGTGCGGTGACAAAACAGCAACATTTCCGTCCCTGAATAACATTAGCGATTGTGTGTAAGCACATTCATATCAGTTCCTCATGTTACATTTAGGATTTATTTTGTCAGAGCCCAAGTCTTAGATGTAGCAACCTTAGATAACAGGGTTTTTAAGTTCACAGTTCATGCGGCCCTTAGGAATAAACATCTTTCCACCTGACTTCTTCTGTTAAAATCTCCACTGCTTCTTAAGACTGTAGAAATACCTGCATTAATAATAAGTTGGTCCCTTATTTCTTGAACATTGCTGATAATGTTTTAATGAAAAATTGTATTTCTTCGTTAATAAATCAAGTTGTGTAACTGGGCACTGCATTCGTGTCCTCTAAACATTTGTGGGGCAATTGATAATGAAGTGAGCAAATTTATCATTCCTTGAAGTTGCTAATTAAGATGAATGTTATATTCGTGAGAAAAGAAGTAATACAGAATTATATAGTGATTGTGGATCATGTGGGACTCTATGCAGTTGTAACATTAGAAGGACAAAATTTGTGTTAACTTGATCTACGTGGACCGTCCTCGGCAAGCAGTCTCTAGTTGAACATTCGATACAGTATTCCTTCCTTTATCATTTTCACATGCTTCATAGTTTCCTTTCTTCTATTGGATCATGTTTAATGATGTAACGGTATACATTTCTCTTTTAATTACCTTTGGTCAGTTCTGATTGCCCAGGTTTCATTTACTTTCACTAAGTTGAGAAGTACCATTGTTTTATTATATTTTAGTTAACTATTTATCTTAAACTTACCCAGCCTTAGCTTTCTTTTGATAGTTCCACACATGCGTGTTGGAATTGTTGAATTTTGACACTCATTTATATCTTTGTGATGCAATTGGGGATCTTCACAGTAAAAAAACTGAAGTTGTCTCACTATTTTAATAGCGATTACCGTCTTTGCTACTTATTTTTTTGCCTTTAAAAGCCGTACATTTTGCAGTTATAGTAGTTAGTAGTTTAGCTCGTAACATTTTATATTTTTTCCAAGAGGTAAACTCAAAGAAGTGAGTTGTGTTTTCCAAATTAACAAGGCAGAGCGTAAAACATAGATCACAAAGTTTGTGTATTGTGAATCCAGCTTTTTGAGAACTGCAATTCCGACTATCAAGTTGCATATTACTTTCTCTACTACGTATAAGTAGGGGAAGAATTATACTCAATCCAAAAGTTCGATGTCGAGTTTTCACTGGAAATATGTTTCGAGCCCTCCTGAATAAGAAAAAAGCATTTTTAGGAAAAGGTTGGTCTGTGTGAACAGCATAGCTCAGAAACGAAAAGTCAGTTAAATACAACGATTTTGAAGAAAATTCGTCCGCTCTAAAAATGAAAAATTTTTTAGAAAAGTTTGATTTTCTCAAAAATGGCTAACGATTTTGATTGAAAGGACGTGTTTAAGATATTTTTGTGGTAAATGAAATGTATATTTTGAATTTTCTGGCTATAGCTCATGTAGTCCTGTTTACTCTTGATGACTTTTACATTACTGTTAAACCGTAAGAGGTAGGCCAACTTTTACTATACAAAAATGTACATAACACATAGATTATGTCCAAATGCGTTTTTCGTGGAGTGAACTATTTCGGAGATACTCCTTGTTTGTGTGAATTTTGCAAGATTTATACTTTTCTCAAATGGAAGGTGTTATTCACTTTTTAATATCTTAACCGTGCAAAGAGAACGGAATTTCAAAGCTTTTATATAGCGACCATCTTTAGAAGATTTGACTATTGTTCAAAGGCTACTGCATTCCCATGTTCCCCTCGCACCTACAAAGGAAAAAGCAATAAGATAATTTCTGCAAATGTTTATCTCGACGAACGTGAAGAAGATAGAGGAATAGGATTTTGTTAGAATGGTTAGAAAGTTAAGGGGCTACTCTCCCAAATTGTAATATGTATAAACCTAGTTTGGAAGCTCTAGCATAGCTTGACCCCTAGTCCTACCACGCATAATTTACTAATATTTCTTCCTTTGTCAACGAGCTTGCAAGTTATGAGATAAGCTTAAAAGTGGTTTCTTTGAGGGAGGCATCGATGAGTTTTTTAAGGATTACACACAGAAAGATCTAGAGCATGAGATTCCAAATTTATCAACTGGGAGACAGTGAAAAATTGTCCCTGCCAGCGCATGTGATTCCTCTTGGAGATGGATTATTCATTCTAAGCCATTTTTAAAATACACACGTCCACTTCCTCCATTACATTTGTTATACTTTATTTGATGTTTATGTCCGCTTCTTTCACTATCACTCGACGCAACGATGAACGGGTTTTGATGACGATGTCTGTTAAACATTGCAGTATTGCGTGATAAAGGGTTCCAGCGTTATATAACGCACTATCAGCACTGGTGTACGCTTTCATCCTTGTTCAGAGCGCTTCTTGGTAAGGGTTACAGTACTCATGTTCTCAGAAAAAGTGGTCTAGAATCCCATCCCGTTATTGTCTTTCTCCGCGAACAAAGAAAAGGAGGAAAGAACAAGAACAGGCATAAGGGAGGAGAAAGAATGGTAGGAAACAGTTCTAGAGAAAACAGTATTTTTTCCCGTCTTTCTTTCGCATAGTACGTTGGAAGTCTCCTATATCATGGGGAGAAAGGTGACTGAAAGAGTATTCCCTTCCTTTCTCTTTCACCCTCTCCATTCCCACTTTCGCGATGTCAGAAAAGATAAACTGCTTTTCGTCTATGCTCTTCTCAAAAAAGAACTCAAGAAAAAAGGAAGGAAATGGAGAGGGGAAAAGATATAGAAGATGCTCTTGGTTTTCTATTTTGAGAGAAAGAAAAGAAAAACTTCCGTTTATGTGTTGTTTGAAAAAGAAATAGAAAAGAAGGCTAGAGGAGTAATGAACAAAGACGATAGGATTTCTTTCTCTTGTTTGTAATGTTATCTATTTCGGGCAGCGCAAGCGTCTCAGAAGCAGAGGATTTCAGTTCGAATCCTCCAATGCCGGCGGCTCTTTTTTCTCCATCTTCCTTTTTCATATACAGACAGGTAAAAGTACCGGATTTATAGGATGCTATTTTTATTGCAAAAATAGCTGTGTATTATATCACTTTATTTGATAATGACGTAGAAATTGCCATTCTATTGGTCTAGAGTGAAGGTTTTAACTAAGGTGACCAAAGCACCGAAAGTTCAACTCTATGCCACTCAAAAGGCATTTAAGGGGACCTAAGGCAGATTTCTACTAGCCAAAGTGACTTTTTCCATTTTTGGATTTTGAAAAAATGAGCTCTGTGTTTGCCAAACATTTAAATGTGTTTTATGGTGTTCCAGACCTTTTATTTTAACCGTTTACAGCAAGTACATTAGCCTGTATTAATGTTTTCAATAAACAATTTTAATTTTTTTAGAGCATTTTTCTATAATTGCTCCAGAGAAATTGTAGAATCCATTTTGGACTGCAGTGTAAAACTTGGGCAGAGTGGCACTACTAATTAAAACATTTTTACATTTTAGGCTGCAGTATTTGCATTTATGATCATAATTAATAATTTGTTAGGTATTCAAAGCAAAAACTAAAAAAAAAAAAAAAAAACTAAAAAAAAAATAAAATAAAAAAAAAACATTTTTAGCAGCACTTCCTAAGAGTCCATTAGTATGAGAACGTGGTACTGATGATAAAACATTTGTACTGCAAGGACTATCTCATATTTTTCAAATATTGCTATATGAAAAGTAGAAAATAGCTCAGATGAAAAACTAGCTCATACATTTTATTGAAATTTATATAGTATGCTATTTAGAATGAGTGTAACCACCATAAACAAACTGAAAAAGATTGAAAAAGAATTGTAGAAAGTCATATAGTGTGTCCTAGATCCCCATAAAGAGAGGAAAATTTCAGGCAACTTTAGCTAACCTTGAGAGGTAGAATTGGAAGTGAAAAACTCAATGCCACAGCCGGAATTTGAACCACAGACCCTGGTTCGAATCCCGGCTGTGGCATTGAGTTTTTCAGTTCCGATTCTACCATTGCCCACACACGGCTTGTAGGTTTGTTGGCATAAATAAATAATATTAGCTAACCTTTTTTGTTTCTAACCACTGTCACACTACAAAAAATGTTTCGAAACTTTAGCATGGCCATGTTGCAGATACCTTCACTATAGTGCGAGGCACACAAAAATAGAAATTCGCACGCACTTTGTAACAACGTGCCGACCTTTGCCCATAAGTTATCCAATATCATCCACGCCTGCGTGCTGATATGGCTTAATTCAGTGCTTGCCAACTGTTTGCAAACGTATGCTGAGGAAGAGAAAATCGATGCTGTAGCTTCATCTGAGAGCTCCCAGTTTGCAGGCCTTCGATAAACGTTAACCCTTGGCAAGGGTGTAAACAACGTGAATCCAATCAGCTCCATTAGCACAAAATGCGGGGAAAAAATCACACAGACCTTTGTTCTCTTCCGCATATGTTGCATGGGATGAAAGCTTTGATGTCAATATTGGCACAGCATTTTTAAGCACAAATGCTACTACACTGGACAACAAATTTTGACATGAATGAAACCCCACTTTTCTTAAGGATTACACTATGGTGAACACGAAGATAAGAAGAATGCTAGATTGGTTCTGGTTTGAGAATAATTTTAAGGAAAAGCACAATACTAATTTTTTCTAAGAAAATCTGTCTGGTGTCTTGTAAAACAAATTCATGCTCGTTTACCTTTACTAAATATGCTTTCGCGTTGCTTCCATCTTGTGGTCGAGTTGAGGATCATCCTGATGACTGCCCAGCAGTACTCAGCAAGCATTCTTGCACTCCACTTTCCCTGGTAACGTTTTCCCATTAATATTTGCCCACTTCCCCATAACTTTGTTTCCCAAAAAGTTGTATAAGGTTTCTCTGAAGGAAATCCATGCCTCTTTCTCAGCATAATTTAAAAGGTGTTCAAATATCTAATCTTCAAAAACTCTTTCCTTTAATTGGGTCTCACCAATTCTAGAAAGTTTTGTAACTAGGTACCTGGATGCCAGTCCATTTCGGTCCAGCCTTTTAGCAAAGTGTTTGTTCTCAGATTTCCCCAGAGGTTCATATCTAACATTCATTTTTCCAGTTTCCATACCTTGATATAAAGGCCACTCCTTTTTTATAAAATGAACTGTCCCATTCACATATGAAACAAGTGTTTGGTGTAGCCTAGTTGGAGTCCAGTTCATATTGCAATTATATATGTATATTACAATTATACATGTTATAATGAATTGAATCAAGGAGTTTCAGGCTGCCGTGTGATTCCTTCATATGCACGGAATTGATGGCAACTGATAGCCATTATGTAGCAATACAGTTTTGATACTTAATTTTGAAGTATCTATAAACAACCGCCACTGATCAGAGATATGATTAATGTTCAGAGCATTCAATAAGCCACGAACATCACTGTAGAACACTAAATCGCCTTCCTCAGAAAAATATATCTCAAGACGTTTCTGACGCTCACGAAAAAAATGTCACTCACGTTCCATTGTTGTCCGATATGTATAGGTGCTTCTTCTCGCCATTTATCTGTTTTAATTTTTAATCATGCTTCAGGTTTATAGGATCTAGAAGCACAATAAGCGGTCCGATCGTCCCATCCCTCTCGACTTACCCAGCGAATAAATCAGTACGATGTATATTATTTCCATTTAGGTGTATCAAAAGACCACACAAATGCGATTTCATCCAAGCCAAGTTTAGCAAGGGACTTTATAAAGAGATGTATAGGCTGCTCGCCATAATATCACTTATAATTTGGCTAGTACAGTAAGGTAATTCATCCTTTTACAGGCAGGAGTTCTGTCTAGGTTCGATTTGCGTTCATTTTCCCTTCTCTTCTAATGTACATGCATTTTTCGCATTAGACGTTTAGGGCAAAGGTCGAACGTTAGACGGGATGCAGTTAAACCTCTCCAGGGATCAGACAACAGTTTTGAAGTTCCAGCCGCTTTAGTTACCTCTCCCATGAGGACCGGAATTCCTCTCGTTTGACTTTGCATATCCTGGAAGCCTTACAGTGCAGTGACCAAAAATCAGGTTATAAGGATTGTGTTCATGTGTTTTTAGTTACTTAAATCTCGCAGGTTTCAAAAATAAATACCTTAAGGAAGAAGCAGTGTGGCTCTGACGACAGTTTTGTGTCTGTGTAAATTTTGTTTGGTTCCTGAGTGCATGAACAGAATAACTCAAAAACAAACAGTTAAATACCACATTCGGTATTCAATTACAGCATTTTCCAAAGATTTACCCATTTTCAGAAGACAACTCCCTCCATCTAAAACTACCCTTTACGAGAAAACATTTTCGAAACATTTGTTTTTCTTAAAAATGGTTCTAACGACTTTAATTAAAATATAATACTTTTCATGACGAATTATATATCTTGAATTTTCTGGGAATGGTGTCTATAGTCTCCAATCTGAATTATTTCTGCATAACAATTATACTGTGAGAGATACAGAAAATAGAGAATTGTAGATCTTGTTAAATCACTTAATTTTTCAATTTTTTGAGGGGCGGAGAGTTTAACCACTTCCGAGATATTTCATGTTGTTGTTCTGAATTTTCAGACTTGGACTTTGCTTAAATGGGAAGTCATTCAGCTTCTAGTTCTACCACTGGTCACGTAAAGAGAACCCAATTTCGGTTATCACATAGCGACCTGGTCTTAGAAGATTGACTGTTGTTTAAACCTACTTCATTCCCTTATTCCCATTAGGCCTACAAGGAAATACTGCAAATGTTTCTGTCTGGATTAACCTGAAATAGAAAAAAGAATAAGCGTTTATAGAATATTAGTGAAGAATGGATAAATGTGAAATATCACAGATAATTTTTAACGGTCTACCCTAATTCACATATCTACACAGAATTTATTATGAAAGACAGGAATTAGTTATAACGTCTGTTTTGAATACACAAAAACATGCAAATAATGCAATATGTTTTGAATTACAATTTGGTTGTATAGTGAACTAAACAAATGTATATTATTCTTCTTTATTAATAATTCATCTTCGGTGATTTATTAGATGTGTTTGATCAGGTCGATGCATATGGTTTGGTTCTATTAGATCGCTTTGAATAGAATCTTTTAAGGCTAAAGGGTGAAAAAGTTCAAAAGTCGCTGTATGATGAGTTTTCCCTTTGTAGCCGGAATATTCACTATAATTTTATGAAACGTGGTAAGTAAGGCTATTTTTGAAAATTGCTTTCTCTCTCGTATTTTAAAATGTGCTTGCATAGATGTATGTCTTGTCAAATCTCTGCTTACTCTGACCACATTTGTTCACAAGTCTGTGAACTGTGTTCAAAATGTAAACTAACGTGGCGAATGTTTTGTGAATTTCTGAACAGCAACAGCACGTTATCAAGGATTATTATTCGTATTTCTTACTATGTGATTGATGTTAATTAGTGAAACAGCTGCCCATTTGGTGTCCTTGCACTTTATATATACATATATAAAGTATATGCATATACTTTATACAATTAATTGTTTATAAGCGTTTGCACTGGGATATGTGAATAGCGACCACAAGGTACCCAAGCTGAGCAGAACATTACTTCCACTTACTGGTGTTTTGCTCCTCACTGTAGCTTTTCTCTCTGACCTTACCTTGGTCATCTCTTGTTCTCTTCCGACCCTGATGCTATTAGGGTTCCCGAGGGCTAGGGAGTCTTTATTTTTCCAACCTCTCCATTTCTCTAATTTCTCTATAAAATCTTAACCCTAACATGCTGACCTGTCATGGCATGTAATACGTCCTCTGATTGGTAATCAGAGGATATGGTCGGTGAATTTATTTTGATAATTCTCCCGGTCAGGTCGGTGAGACCCGTAAACCAACGACAGGTGTGGTCCTCCAGACATTCTGGGGGTTGTGAGAGAGCGATGTGACCGCCAAAACATAAAAATATGGTGCTCTCTAAAAAAGCGGTTACTATTACTGCTATTGCTCTCTTCAATATCATTGTGAAAAATATTGGAGAGCAAGAGGATTAATGACTTCATTGTCAGAAATCCAGCATTAGCTAACAACATATATATATATATATATATATATATATATATATATATATATATATATATATATATATATATATATATACCAGTTTATCGGCAGGGCTTTTGTATGTACGTATGTATTATGCTATAAGACAAAGAAGAGAATACGAGCGCAAAATAAGGTACTCTGCACCAATATTTGTTAAAAGCATTTGAGAGATTTTTTTTAATTTCTTACTATCTTACTTTAAACTTTTAGTGCATTGTGCATTATTATTGGTTATAAAACCCCTAGCGCAACATCCCATGAAGGGCCAAAACTTGCCACCCAGCCGTGCGTCCCCCACTTCTGCCCACTACAGGTATTTTTGGTGGGGTGTAGAACTGGAGCGTGGGACGTGGTCAGCGCCCCGAGCCCTCCCGACCAGTTATACGGCCTTCTCGACCTGGGGCCGCTACTTCACCATCAAGTAGCTCCTCAGTTGGTCCCCTCGGGGACCTAACGAGGCTGAGTGCACCCCGTGCCAGACCTCCCAGGAATAAAATCCCCATGCCGGCACCGGGTCCTCCGCGCTACCAACTACGCTACGGAGGCGATCATTATTGGTTATAGATAAATCAAAAAGTGACGAACTATGCTAGTTAGATGCTGAATTTCAGACAAGATAGGAATTTTGTTTCACACTTTGCCCACATTGTGTAATGTATTGATTTTGCCCATTTTCTGATTACCTGAGACACACTGTTGAACCTTCCTCGCAAACGTTGTTAGATAAAGACTTAGGACGAGCTGAGGGAAAGAGAGATGGGAATAGGGACAATGAATTAATCTGGAATAAAATAGACGTTTGCATTAAACATAAAACACCTGGTTCTCAAAGGGGCATTAGAAAGTATAAGTGTGTTGTTGCCACAGGCCTATGTATATATAATTGGACGAAGGTTATGTCATAAAATGCTGATTTTTTATGTTTAACGTTCTTTATCCGGTTAGGTCATATCGGACAATGAATGGAATGGGTGAAATGATTGATGCTCAAATGAGCCCGGAGTCCATAGAGCTTAGAATTACCCGATATTCATCTTCCAGGATAAGGAAAACCAGGTATAATCGTTCTGCCCAAAAGGTTAACCTGCGCTTTATCTTTGTTAACAGAAACCTCTCGGATTATTCTTGGAAGTCGCCGACGTTTCAGATTGCACCAATGAGCGCGTCGCTTCAGCCATTGAATGCGCAGGAATCGTAAATGACATGCCGACTCCGCATGGAGTAAACCACAGTGTTGCAACGTCTTCTGTTTTCTTTCACTTTTCTCATTCATTAACACTCCGTTTACTTGGAGAAAACATGACAACGTTGCTTTCTGCGATACTGAATACCTGCAATTTTATCGCACCTTTGAAGTCGCGAGGCTTACTGGAAGCTTAGTGTCCTATTGTGTTATAAAATACTTGAAACACCTTAGGAAAAGCTTAAATTACCTGGGCTGTGATGTTTACATATGCAATGAATCTGAAGCGGATGTAATGTAAAAATACTAATTATATTTCAAACAATGTGTGCCGCTGAAAACGTTAAAGTATAAAACAAGGAAATACACTAAATATAGAATTAAATTTTATAAAACAATGGCTATCAATTCCTCTTCTTCTTTATGGATCAGAAACGTGGGTAAACAAAAAATGTTTAGAACAAAGCGCCAAATGTTGACATTACATTTTTTTTGCACTTCTAGGGAGTACAAAGGCGTGCTCGTGGTCAAGTGGTTAGACAATTTGCCTCTCGCGAAAGCGACTTGGTTCGACCCCAGGCGACCGCATGTGGGATTTGTGATGGACAAAGCGGTGCAGGGGCGGGTTTCCTCGGAGTTCTCCGGTTTCCCCGCCATCTTCCATCTTCATTCCACGTGTCACTAGTGTCATATGCGGTACCATATGTAGTAAAAGCGGAGCGTTAAACACTACCAAAAAATAGACGTAATTGCTTCCGAAATTAATAAGTTAGAAAATAAACAAATTTTCAGCATTAATGAAAGAATAAAGGTATCGCGATAAGTGATTCCAGCATATAAGTAGAATGCAGGACACCAGTTCCAAAAAGTACGTTTAATATAGGGTGACTGGAATAAGAGAAGGACAATTGAAGGAGAAACTGAAGCTGGAACAGGCCCACTCCATGTAGGGAAGAACAAAAAGCAGCAAAACACGCACCCAATTATCTGCATCTGCGTTAAGAGATAATAACACACACACACACACACACACACACACACACACACACACACACACACACACACACACACACACACACATATTATTCCTCTTGTCAGTATCTCAAAAATATACCTTTGATAAAACTCATTAGGGCGTTTTGATAAAATGAAAAACGGACTTTTTCATGTTAGCATGGAATGGGTGGAATTTCATGGAACTGCTCGTGGTGTGAGAAATGGTGAAATATATGGTATTGCCTAAACCGACTTTTCGCTTTTGAGCTATGCTTTTCAACCACTTACACAAGTACTTTTTGCTCAAAAGTGACTTTCGGTTTAAGGCCTGCAGTCGCGTACTGTTGGTGAAAGCTGGATGTCGAATATTTGGGTAAAATTGCATTACTTTCTCTATCTTTTTACATGCCTTGGTATAAGTGGTAGTGAAATTTGAAACAATCGTAGTTTACTGGGCAGCTGTTCCATCGATTCACCAATTTGAGACTTTTCTTCCAAGTGGTTACCAGCTACATATATGCAATTTCAGAGCTTTGGGGTATTGGAGAAATTTGAAATGTGCTGAAGATTGTGAAGAAAAACATGGGATTCAAGTATAAGCGACATGTCTTGGGCTACATATAGCAGTATTACACCATCACTTTTGAGTGAAATGGAAAGAACAAGATTTATGGGCTTTCGTGGATATTATTATTATGTATGCCATCTCTGACAAATTTTTACTGAGTGAGAAAAGGAAAGAGGGAAGCTTTGCCTTACGCTGAGGGAACTTCCATCAACGTTTTTTTATTCTTTTTGGGGGAGGGAGTAACCGACCTCAATCACGAAACGCTTATCTGGGAAGTGTGTTCCGACCTCACTTGGGCATTGCCCCAACCCTGTTCGTGTTCTGTGTGAAATTCTGCATAATCTGGAACATCTATGTTAGAGCACGTTTTCAACTTTTTAGGCGAGATTTGTACCAAAACCTGTAATTTTTTCCTCGCTGGACAGCGTATTTGTATTCCATTTTTATTTTACGTATTTAAATTAACCATTTATCAACGTCAGATTGCTGCATCGATTACATTGTATTCACTATAAGAATATTAAATAAGAAGCAAATATGTTACAAGGATTCGACTATTTTGGAGGTGTATGTTATTTTGGAATAATAATTTTTCATATCTGCTATTCCCCACTCCAATCTTTCAGTCGGAGGGTGTATAGACTTAAAAGCAGTCAATATCCAGTGACGAACTCAAACAGGCGATTCCATGGCAGTTTCTAAGTCATACCTTGAATTTTCTGGGAATGACCTCTGACGACCTCTTCATTCCGGATGATTTTTGCATAAATGGTGAACACTAGGAGACAGACAAAAAGCTTACTAAATAAAAATTGTGCATCTCTTTAAAACACAATTTATATAAAATACTTATTTTTGCTTTTGAGTGAACCATTTCTATTCTTTATTTGAGTTTGCCAATACTTCTACTTTTCTCAAATAGGAATATGACATTCTTTATTATTGATGTAACACTGCAGAAGGTTATTTCTTGTCCACACTCCATTCTGTAGTTTAACTTTTGAAGTACCTTCGAGACGAACTTTTTGTATCATCCTCAGTGTATGGTGACTGCTGTTTTATATATCTTTTTTTTAAATTATTTGTAGGTCCTCTTCACCTTTATGCTCTAATTCTGTACTATGGGGAACTCTGGTGGTAGCTTCTTAAATCTCTTCTTAGTCATCTAATGCGAAAAACTGGAATTTCTAACCTTTAAGCACTGCAACAGTATATCAGTTGGCGAAATTTCAAAATTAACAGTTTTATGCGAGTTGGCATAACTGAATATCTTTTCCCGTATATTTAATTGTGATGAAAGTTGAATATTTTTTAAGAACTTAATTTCTTTGCCTATTTCATGTTGTGATGTCCAAAGATGATGAGCTACAGCTGATATGTGAATTTAAGTTTGATATTTCTTTGGTGTTCTGTCAGCCTAGTTTGTAAATTCCTTTTTGTTCTTCCTATGTAACCCCTCTTCAGAAGATTTATAACATTATAAGTATTGTTTGCTAGCTGTAAATTGTATTTCTTGAAAGTAGTTTCAAATTTGTTTAACGTAGTAGTCCGCGTATAGTAGGAGGAGGTAAATCCAAACCCCTCTTTCGCAAACATTGGACATCACTGATTTAGACTTTTCTCAAGGCGAGAATGGGGAAATATCCAAACTCTCATTTGTTTTATGGCATAAAACGGCGGCAATCTTGTTTGATGTCGGTGATTGTCTTACTGTGTGCAAACTTATACCTTTAGAACTTTAGATGAAATTTCCTTTCTTCAGCTTGTCTTCAGTTTCGGGTGTTATTGAACAAGCACGTGCATATATAGTATTTCAGTGTGCTGAAATGCCGCCACTTCCGTTTTTACATGATATCCTGGTGACATACCGATTGCGTGGCAAAATGAACAGTTACAAATAGCCCCTTCTTTTGCGGACCCTGTTCCACTTTCATATTTCAAAATTGATAGTGTTTTATACACAGAGTGGTGCTTTTTTTTCCTCCGCATATTTATTGAAATCTGATTCATGACTCACGTAAAAATCCAAAGAAAGTGTCATTACGGAAGTGTTATTGACTTGCAAAATATGAAATTTCATTTTCAAAACAGTGATTGCTGTCATTATGAGATCAAGTATTTAAATTTTACCAGTTCAATGCACGAAACAAAGTTTTGGATTTTTTCATATGTTGCTATAATCTTATATGAAATCTCGAGTTTTCTTCATATTTTGTTGGATTTACGATTTTTTACCTTTAAAATAATTTAGTAACTAAGGAGCCTGTCTTTGCAAATCTTCTATTTTGTGAGGCACATTTAGAAAACTCTAGCCATTCTTTCCAACAAGTGCGGTGTAGTTGAGAAATGTTGTCTTCTATTGAGGCCATGTGCAACATTGGTCCGCGCCGTGGCCGAATGGTTAGACCATTCGTCTCTCACATAGCGACCCGGGTTTTCTCCGGGTTCCTCCATCTTATTTCACCGGTGCTCGATTTTCATTTCATGCGTCATCAATGTCACCGACTGCAGTGCCGCGTGGAGTAGAAGCGGACGTTAAATATTACCAAACATTTTCAAAAATGCAAAATGAAACACCCCCTGTGTTTCTGAAGAGTTTATTTTCGGGAAGCAACATTTTAGTGACACAATTGGTATTAAACAAAGACAACGCAGCCAGCAACTTCTTTTTCCAATTTGGTTTCACAGTGATCAAAATATGTAAACTCCATGTAATTTGTTGCATTTCGTTTGATAATTATTAAATTTGTACAAAAATCTAGAAAGCATATTTTTTAAACTGATATGAACCTGCTCCAAACCATTGAATTATACTGTGTTTTCACTTTGTTTATGTATGGTTATTTATATTATTTTGATGTTTTTTTCTTTTCATAATTTGGGAATTAGTCTTCATGGGTATTTTGTCTGTCATAACTTATTAATCACAACTTCTATTCCTGCTTGTTCTGCTCCGGCGAACGCCTTACTCAGAAAGTACTCGATAACGTTACATTGTTGACCATTGTTAAGCTATCGTGCTCTGAGCCGTTAATATATTAAAAAATAAACAGAAAGACCTAGAAAGAATGTCACGCTCAAAATTGAAACCACAGGAAAGAGGAAATATTGTCACACCAAGAAAGAGCTAGATTGAACAGTTTTAAGGTTTCATGAGACAGGAACAAGCCGTATAAGGCTAAAAGCTCCTTGATGAGAGGAATAACCTGATTCGGGTAGATACATAGTCTTATAACCTCAAACGCAAAGTGCTTAGGGACAATATTACACAAGTTTACTTGTATTGCTAAATTGGAAGCTTTACTGCCGATTATTTTTATAATTAAGATGAAGCAAGTACAACAATACTGGATAACTTTTAGAATAATTATGCAAATAAGGTGCATGGTTAAGGGATGGGAAAACATGTGTAATAGATAGGTATGTGTAATAGATAGGTATGTGTAAGATTTTGTCCTAAAACACATGTTCAACCATTTTCTATCATTTGTCATACTAGGACAAAGTTTATTACTTTGATAGTTCTTCAGAGCGTTCCAATATAGTAATTAAATGAATACCAATTTTTTTTTGGGGGGGGGGGGGGAGCGGGGAGATATGCTGTGTATGTATGTGTGTGAATATAGAGGAAACAGCTCACTGGAATACTCCGGTGGGAAGGGGGTTCAGTATACAAGTAGTCTCATATCTACTGACGCTCTTTTAAATCGTTGTATAATTGCCCTAACTCTCCAAGAAAACATTTTAGCTACTACAATTTGAAGCAAACCGATTTCCAAACCGGGTTACTCATGTAATCCATATATTTTATATTTTCACTAGTTAAATTGGGGTTGAGTGTAGCTCAAGACAACTAGGGCTCTCGGAGCGCAATCCGCTCACGGCCTTGCACTATGTTTAGCAGGTAAAAAGAAAAATGAAGGTCGCTAAAACCATTGCGCGAGCGTGTAGTTGCTTTGGCCAAACTACGGCAATTATTTGACGTATATTTTGGTACATATCTACTTTATTGCAATTAACTATTTTCTTCTTGGCAGCCTCTCTTTAGTGTAATTCCTGGTCACTAATTTACACCCAGTACAATGCTCGCTTTTGGCCATTATTTGTGGTAACTTGTCTTCAACTCGTACTGATTACTAATTGACCCCTCCTGAACTTGAGCGCTGCACAGTGGATGTTTGCGCTGTGTACCACCAATCTTTTGTTTTTGTCTAAATCCAAGGAACCAGCTTATTACTGAATGAAGTCAGTAGGTGAGCATGTCATTGGGCGCAAGGTGTGTGTAAAACACGATAAAAATATAGAATAAAACGCACCTGCACGTGTATTTAGACGTAGTTACGCAACTGTCGAGAAACGATCTGTTTTTGTTTTTACCAACACCTAACGAATTCTGTATGTGACTGCGTTCTGTGCGTGAGATGTACATTAGCAGGCTAAGGCGGTCGTTCTCACCCTGGGGAGCCCTTGAAATAATTTTCTGGTCACGGAACTGGCCTATTTGCAACGTTGCCAGGTTGTAACAACTCCCCAAACGTTCTAACACAATTTGTTCAGAGATTTCAGGTCTGCAGAGACGTTGAATGGAGACTATGGATATATTCAGGCGTCGCCAAAGTCTAGATTCGAAATCGGACCTCTAGGTTGTTACACCTCATTGGGTAGAAGAAAAGCTTCAAACAAAAGTACACTATACCAATGTTACCACTGTTAAACCAAGGGGAAAATTCTAATGTGTTAAGCCATATCTCTGAAACTCTTTAAAATATGGTATTGAAATTTTTACAGGGCTAAGATGCACTAATGACCTGCTTTTATATTAATGATGTTATTAAGAACATTTTTTTCATTGTTATATAACTTGTTTATTAATACTTATCACATCATGATGGATTTACCACAGCATTAAGGTAGCACTATTCTCATTCTACAATATTTCGCTATCTCCACAAGAAAATGGGTTATCTGCATCACAGGAAAAGGCATTTAAAGTAAAAATGGGACAAAAGCGTTATACTTATAAAAAAGTAAGGGGAGCGGTCATATTTAGAAATGGTGCGAATTTGTCGAGCAAACCTATTAGGTAAAGGCGTGTTAAAATTTACCACCATATTCCAAATAGGTCTTTTTTTCTCCGTCAAGTAATCAGATAATTCAGAGTAGAAAATTGCTATGGAATACAATTTTTAAAATAGAAGTTCTGCGTCCGGAATTTTTGTATATGATTATAATTTATAAGATTGCGCATATATATATATATATATTTTTGGCAATTTGCGCCATTTAACCCCCCCCACCAGTAAAAGCCTTCTTGAAGTTTCCATCTTTGTTTTCGATGTTTATGATTACTTTCTGCTCCGGATTTAGAAGTATTTTATCTATTTTAGGAACATTGTGCTTCCCATCTTGAAATTGTTTAGCTGTTAGCCCCTTTTATTTAGCTAAAAATTGCACTTGTTGCCACCGTGCGGATGAATTTTGTAGTTGTAATGAAGAGCTATTTATGAGCTTCGATAAGATCATTATTGCTGTTTATATCTTGAATTTATATCTGCATTAAATGTATAGCAAGAGTGTATTTTATTTTAGTGTACAAAAACTGGCTAAGGTGTGCAATTTGGAGATTAGTGTCACACAATAAAAATTGTAAACAAAAAAGTTATAATAAACTGAATAATCTACTTTAAAATCGCCTTATTCAACAAAGAAGAAGGAATGCTTTCGAAATTTCGATTCTTTCGAGCTACAGCTGCTTTAAAGTGAAGGTTATGGTGCCTTTTTTTCTAGTGTTGATAAGTATGTTAGTTGAAGGTTGTTAATTACAAGGGCCAATCAGAAGCTTAATACTAATGGAAAATAATTTGGGAGCTCTGGGGAAATTTAGACCCTTTTAACATTGTTGGCTCCTGTTTCAACAGTTATTTAATAGGTGTAACACTGTTTGATATTTTTTATATATTTTTATACGTTGAAATCGTAACTGATACCGGCTTGGTGAAGAACGCTAAGATATAAAGTAGTGTTGTACAATGTACCGACGTGGTTATAATATATTTTATGCAATCCTAGATTTTAATGACATCTTGCGAAATACCCTATTTCTAGCACAGTGCCAGAAAATGAATGACATAATTACCATGGTAACAAGACAGCAATGACGTCAGCACCGCCCCTAATATAATTTTCTCCAGTGTGCCCGTAAGAAAACCTGAAATCGTCGCTCTCGCAAGTGCAGCAACATTCAAACACAAGAATCACCCCATTAAATTTATTTTCATTATATTTTTCCTTACTCTATACACAAAAGTTTTCATATTCTTTTTCGTAAACATCTTTTAACTTTTCAGCGCTTTTGACTTTGTACGAAATGTCACGGGAAATACAGTCCGTATTTTCAAGTTTTATCATTGCCTTCCATTTTCCTCTATAGGTGTTGAAACAAATGAAACATCAAACATATTACGTCATACATCTGTGATCTGTGATACATAATAATTTTTCATTTAGCAAATTTATTGATTATTTTTGCGTATAAAATTGTATAAAACTTGTATAACACGTGTATGTTTTCATTGTGGCACTCGTAAAAATATATTCCTGTAACATTCAGTCAGATTATACACTAGTTACATGAATAAATTACTGTAGAGCTTTCTTGTGGAGGCATTCGATTCGCTTTTGTTCAAGATGGCGCGACAGTCTCACAAGGATTTTCATCTGTCCATCTCTTCTTGACGTACATATGCTTGTTGCCGTAAATATCAGCTGCCTTTGCAGAGGGTTATGGAGGGTTGAAGCAAAAGCTGTTCCATTGTCACTCATAATAGTTCATAGTATCCTCAGAGATAAAATGTATTTTTCTTCGTATGACACTGCAGCTAATGAGGGGGCAGTTGCATCCCACCCCATTGGGAACAGCCTTAGCTTCCGCTAAGAGGGAGGGGGTAAATTGCACCCTTGTAGATCTCTCATTTTCTGCGTGGCGGGTGGTTGATACATATGACACAATGGCGGAGGAAATGACACAAGCTTACTTGACTTGCGGCCAGAGGGCGCAATTTGACCTGCAATTTCATGCGAGTGTGGAATAAAGAACTAGAAATCAGCACGACGGAGTTATTAAATTGGAATTGTGAATTACGCGTATAATGCAGATAAACCCTTGTAGAGGGTTGTGGACGTAGAAAACAACGTGGCTTCTTGTACCTGTTTGTAGATGCACACAGAAAGAAGTCTGTGTCAGAGGTCAGAGCTCAGCAAATTAATTAAACAGCATACAGATCAACATCGATACATTTTCTAAGTTAGTTTTAGCTGTCTTATGTAGTATATTTTTAAAATCTGCTTAAGTTGCATTATAATAATCCAAATTCTAGTGGTATTAAAATATACAGTAAGAAAAACTTAATAGGTCGTTTTTTTCAGTCGTGTATTTTCTATTCTTATGTTGATCTGCATAAATAATTTGTTTGAATTGAGAAAGGACACAAAGGTTGAAAGATGAATTGGCTAAAATGGCCAATAAATAATCACCCCAACATAAGACATCGCCGATAAAGGAAAAATAAAATCCATCATTGTGTGCCTTACATTGACTCAAAATGGCGTTTGGACCTCGTCTTTGGACAATTGAAAAGAAAATGATTTTTCCTCAACTTCCACATCTCTTTTACTTTTGTACCTAAACCTATAGTAAGTAGGAAGTCTAGGTAATATTATTATACTATTAATATTATACATATTACTAGGTAATATTTCACCGGAAATACAGCAATTCAATTTTTTTTACAGAAGTGTAAAAGTGTGGGCGCGCGCATAACTTAAAACGAAAAATCGGTTACATAACAAACTTAGTATTTAAATTTATTGATTTTCAAAGTTGTCATTGAAATTTTGAAAAACTCCCCCGCCCTATATACTAATTAGTAATTACATGGACTACTTTTTATTATTTTTCTTTGTGCATCCTCTATCTGTAGAAGAGAAGAAAAAGAAAGAAAAAACGAAAAACTGAGGGAGATAAAGTACTCTACCGCTTCCTGTAGGGGAGAGAGAGAGAGCGACTCCCCCCTCTTTGTGTGCGTAGCGTGTGTGTGTGTGTGTGTGTGTGTGTGTTTGTGTGTGTGTGTGTGTGTGCGCGCGCGCATAATTAAAAACGAAAAATTGGTATATACCAAACTTGGTATTAAGCTTGTTTTCCAAATATGTAACGGAAATTTTTAAGAGAATCCCCCCACTCCGACTGTCATCTAAATGCACCATTTTTTGTTGTTTTAGATTTTCTAAAAGTGGCTCCAAGGATTTTAGTCCAATAGCCCAGAAGTACCGGATATAAAGAATGAAGGAAAAAGCGCAAAGCCTAGATTATACTTGCTTATCAGAGTGTTAGTTTTCTTTCTTTCTCCGCGAATAGCAAACATTCCAAGGGCATACAAAGCTACGCCCTAGAATGACTGATGAAAAATTGACATTTCACGTTGTAGCTTTAACATTTTCCAATAAAAGCTCGCTGAAAACTAGGGTTTATCCATTGTCTGCCAGTTACCATGCAAATACGCGTCTATTATTCGAGTAGCGCTGGTGAATCATCAGCAATGACACAATTTTGGAATATAAATAGCTCGATTTGTCTGTCAGTAATGAAAGAGAACGGCGCGAACAGTTTTACGAGCTGTTGACCTGAGAGGGTCATGTTTCCTGTTGGAAATTGGCATTGGTATTCCACAGAAAAATGATCCTTTCTCGTATTATGTATAATACTGTACTCGAGGTATATTTAGCTGTGATTTTAGCCTCATTTGATATTCTAATAGATTACATGAAAGGAGAGGTTGGTAAACAATGTTCAAATTATACTTTGAAGTAGATAAATGAAACACTTTTGCTAAAGTGACATCGTTCAATATACTCTGACCTCATAGTTTAGGAAATGTGTTCCATTGGAGCAAAATGAATCCTTCCATAGCTGTTTATGCCTATCAAAATCTCCTTACCGTTAAGTTGAAATTTGGAAAACAATTTCTGAAGCAGAGAGAGAGATGGGGTTTTATGCTACATTTAAATCTTATTTCATGCCACTGAATTAAAATATTTGGGCTCGTTCAGCTTTCTGCTTCGAAAACACAAATTGAATTTTTCTCCAGTATCCAAGAGATTCTTAAAAGTATGTTAAGAAAACGATACATTTCGAGTTAATCTCGGTTGAAATCGGACTTTTGTTAAACAGCGGTGTACAAGAAATAATAGAAGGAAGGTTCTACGTGGATTGTCGATTACATAACACTACGACACACTTTAATGAATTCCACAGAATGCGCCTCTTGTGTTAATTTACTGTTTGGCTAGTGTGTTTGGGACTGGAAAGAATAGTTTAATTTACTGCCAAAAATTTCCTAAGATATGCCAAAAATACTACAGTAAAACGAGCGTGGCAAATCAACCTGTTAAGTAGATAAAAGTTTAAATGATTCAGGTACTGTATAATGTATCTCGTTTAAAAAACCAATTAAAGAAAGTATATTAATTTCAGATACGTTTTAGCTGAAGATAAATGTACGTAGGTATGGTAGTACAGACTTGACAGGTTAATTTTATGTATGTTCAGACCTATTTCGTCGAGAATTAAACATTCCAAAACACGATACCGTCTTTGATCATAAGAGTGAACAAGTTAACGAAAATTAACAATCTAAGAAAAATGTTCAACATCACATTGTATTCGAACCTGCCTAATAAGAAGTTCGACTAACATGAAGATAGAGAAATTAATAAGAGTTTGTAAGAATAGTTAGTATAAGAATAGAGAAAGTCAACAGCTCTGATTTTTTAAAGCATTTAGCTTTATGTTTATGAGATAATGGAAAAAAAGGAAGTATTAATTTTGAAAAGTATTCGCATGATGAAAAACACTTGTGAATCTTGTTGAAGCTTTTGCTTTAAGCAAATAGACGGAGCTACGTCCTAACGAGGTGGACAGAGATAACTTCACTTTAATTACTTGAAGGAAGATTTCACAGACGGGGCCATCAGTCTGCAAGGCGACCTCATTATTCCCAGGTATGGGGAGAGGTTCCAAACGGGCATGTAAACAAACTTGTAGCTGCAAGGATCCAGGTGGACTCCGTGAGTGAAAGCACCCTTTTGCATTGTTACGTGGGCGGCAGGCCATAAATCAATGCTCATTATTATGTTTCAACAGAAGAAAATAAAACGACGTTTATTATGCATTCTATGGCTATTTCACAACGATGCAGATTTGGCAGATGGCCATATTTGCAGATAAGACTTGCTTTAGGTAATACCATCTCTTAACATAGAGTAGATCAGTGATTCGTTGTATAAGCGGCCCTTCAATTCAAAACTGGAATTTGGGTTTGGTGGAACCAAAACCCAGGCAGTTTAAGCGGCCAAAGGTCAGAGGTATTATATACCAAGTAAATTTAACCAATAAAGGTACTTTAATTTACATGTAGTTAAATAGCTGCCTTTGGACAACACAAACATTAGATAACATACGCACTTGTTACATCTTATAGAATGGGCCCTGTATACTCTGCGTATCTTTTCATGCTCGCGTGACTGAGAGTGGCCTGTTCCATGTTTTTCCTTCGTCTCTGTAAAGAAAAATCTACTTATGTAAATTAATTGTTCTTCCACACCAGCCGTGTCGGAAAGGGATAGCGTGATACTGAAAAATTCAATGCCATTGCTGGGATCTGAACCACGGAACTTCCGGGTTCCGTCCAGTTACTGTAACCACTTAGGTACCATGACACGACATGAAATTGCCCAACTTACTCGCGCTTGATTTTTTCAGACCCACTGTACCCCTTCCCAAAAATCGATTTGAAAAGCCTCGTGGTTCTAGGTAGAGTTTTGTAACTCAGGCGAAAATGTGAACTGCGATAGCAAAAGCAAAACTTTATTCGGAGATAATCTACGTAGACACGATCCCTGCGCAATAGCCGGCAACGTAAATAAAGCCATCCTGTGAATTTAACCAAACGAGCGCGGCGAAGATGGTGTGGCCACTGTGAGCGTTAAGGGCGTTCTTGCACTGTTTATATTACTCGTAGAACCTTCCCATTTCATGTTTAATAACAATAATATTCATGATAATAATGATAATAGTAATATAATAAATGGATTTGGCAGATCGGAAGGTGGCATCAAATATGCTTTTAAACTCAAAAGGAGCGATAACGCTCAGACCAGGGTAGGAAAAGGTTTACGATCAATAATACCTGTTTTAATTTCCGAGTACGCTCTAGCATAGGAACCGCGGGGGTTCCTAGCTCTATTGATGATCTGGGGGAGGCGAGCTTTTTTATGGCGGAGGGTTCATGGCGCTTGTGTGTGCTGTGATAGGCAAGATATAGCATGTGGGTTTATATATTCAAGTATCACTAGGTTCATAGATTTGATACTATATTCCATGTTTCCCAATGACCACCTTAAATAAAGCATCGGGGAAAATTTTATGAATCACATTCACATGGCTGTCTTTATTTCTATGTAACTACTACCAAGTATTCCTTCTCCGAAACTTTGTTTTTCTTTCTATTTTACGATAGTCGAGATAAATCGTTACAGAAATAGTTCCATTACACATTTGGTTGGGGGACACAGAAAGCCTGATCGATAGTCAGATATGTGTGGATGCTGGCCTTGAAACTCCATACTTTTTACATGGCATTGCGAAAACAATTGAACGGCGGCTAACTTAGAAAACGACAAAGTATTAATTTAAACTTGAAACTAATAATGGATATCTGGGAAATGGCTAACGTCACAGAAAAAGTTATCTGAAATATATTGAAGTATTTAGGTGGATGGATTAAATTTCATGCAATTACAGTACAACTAAGTAACTGACAGCTTTACAACTTACTGAAGAAATATTTTTGGTTTTCACAGATTTCAGTAAACGTGGTGCCTGTGTCACTAAATCACCTTATTTCGTTTTTTAAAATTTGTTATGTAATAAAACAATTTTTTTCTAACATATTTTATTTACATAATTTCGATAAAGACGTACCGCTGTTATTGGGTATATGTACATAAATCACTCAATTTTATATATCTATCTGCGTGCGAACAGGATAGTTCAAAATGAAATGACAAATGTCAATTTTCATGTTTGGGTTAATTTTCTTCAGACGATTCTCAAAAAAAAAAAAAAAAAAAAAAAAAAAAAAACACCAAGTTACTCTATATGGAACATTTTCGTTGATTTCCTTCTCAAAACTGCCTAACGATTTTGATTCAAGTATAGTTCAATTACATTTATTGACTAATAAAACCTATATCTCGACTTTTCTGTGAATGGTCAGTGAATTTGAATGAATTTTGCATAATTCTATTAACAAAACATGTGAGAGGAGGGGATGGGAGAAAGATGTGCGCGTAAATATAGAACTCATTAGTTTTTCAGCATTAGACGTTTTCAGAATGTTCGTTGTTGTACCTATAAGGCTTTCGTAGTTGAAGTATCATACGCACATACGCGAGCTATAAAAACATGTTACGCAATTCTTTACTCCCCACATTGGTGGGTTCAATGGTGGGGAGTGAGGGACCTGGCTCACGATATTCGAACAGATGTGTATTACGTACAACAAAATACACATTCCTTCATTTGAGAATTTTTTTGTCAAAAACATACGAATAGAAAAACCACTTAGTTTGTGTGTTATCGGATCTATTATGCATTTTAGTTTTTACTAACGCCACAGAAAAACAAAGTAATTTTGAAAACGTTACACTTACGTTACACAGGAGGGGAGGATTGTGCGGATTGTGCCAGGTAATTGGAGTAATAATATGCTTTAAATAGCAACTTACACGTTTTTCTCATGTTTTTGCTTGTCTCTTATCTTTCCTTTTGGAAAGAGGAGAGTGAAAGTTGAACAGAGTATTGGACTGACCTACTCAAAGTTGTATATTTAGAAATAACGACCACTACAACAATTATAACGGATTACGGGTATGAAAATTGCTTTTAAATAACTGTGCTAAAGTGCTTTATGCTGAGTACATATGTTCATAACAAGAATTAAACGTATAACTGCTGTCATCTGGTATGTTTGGTTATTGTAAAGATTTGAAAGAAACATTCGAGTACTTAGGATGTTGTGACCGAGGCAGTCAGGGTTAGATGAAGACAGTATATTATATTCAAGATAATTTAGGAGTTTTAGATGACATCGCAAAGAAGCGTGCTAGCATTTGAATTTGTAATGTTTAAAGCTTTTATAATTTGAAATAAATGTTCTAATTATTTAAGTTCACTTAATGTGGCTTTCTAATTCTCGAATCATCATCATCATCATCATCATTATTATTATTATTATTATTATTATTATTATTATTATTATTATTATTATTATTATTTATATTATTATTTATTCAAGTAGTCTCTAAAAGTGCATCTCCGGCAGAAAAACTCTGCATAGAAATTTTTTGTCAGAATGTAATACTTCCTCATTACTCTAGGGTAGTAGCTAATGTTGTATATAGACGATCTGTATGTGGCTGCAAGCGCAGTGCTTCAGTGCCTTGCTCAGACTTCGTTCAGAGAGAAACTACGCGGCAATCGGCATACAGCCAGACCAGCTAGCGAGCGGTCGACAAGATGGCGGCGGGCGAGAGTGCCTAGCTGGCAGCAGCGTGCTCAAAAACAATCAAATAAAAAGTCGTAAATTCGACGGGAAATAAAGCCGTCGGTACAGCGGAAAAGGTCATGAAATAAACGTTGGAGCGGAGGGGAGACACCCAGGCTCTGCACAAGTCTTTGTTCTGCTGCACAATAATTAGTGTTTGCACTTTCTTATTCGAGGGTAAGAGTAGAAGTTCTTACTTCTGAGACACACAGGATCCCGGGGTAGAATAGCGCAGACGTCGTACATTGCCGTGATACTATCCAAACCTTACCCGGAATCGATATTGTCGAAGAGATTGCAAAGACAAAAGAAACCCTCTTAAGCTTAGGTTCCACGTCTTTGTTGTGTTTTCTCATCAAAATCAGCAGCTTTGTGTTCAAAAGCAACTCTGGTCCGTAAATTACACGAGCTGTGGGCGGGTTGAACTTAAAAAATATATGTGCAAGGCTTCGACAGATTGAAAGAGACGTACGTTTTTGATCATAAAACGAGAAAGGTTTTTTGCTTTAAAAGTGATTTTTCGTTTAACTAAACAGGGAATTGTTTACAGGCACTATGACTCCTTCGTGTATACCTAAATATAAATGCTTAAAAATACATCTATAAAGCAAAATCAGAGTTTCTATAAAGGCAGGTAGGTTTGTTTTACTCTTACATAAGTGCAACAAAGTTTGGTTTTACCCTAAAAACAGAGCCTACTGTTGTTATTTATAGCACAATTCTTAAACTTACTTTCTGCTGTTGGAAATATAACTTTTATATTCTAAGTTAGTTGAAAAGGTATAAGAGTAAACATAATTTCTTTATAGAGAAGAAGATATAGAGACGTTAGTTTTCTTGGCACTTACTACGTTTCCACGGCAATTCAACACGTATTGTTCTATTTCTGAATTGAATACCTCATGGAAACGCCGATCCAAACGAAGCTCAACCACTGGGTCGAGTCGAAATCTCGTTACATGAATGTTGTTTGGTGTCATTTCCGGATTTAATTCAGCATGGAAACGCACAAATGGGAATGAACTGAAATCGAGTTCAATTGTGCATGGAAACGTAGTAATTATGTGAATGTAAACCTCGTTTGTTTTGAAGATTTTAAGTTAATGTTTTTCAGCAGTAATATGCAGCACATTTCTTTTGTGTAGAATATACAAACTGACCTTATCACATAAAAATAAAATAAAAGGTAAACCATAATGCTGATAAATGTACTTTTAAGCTCAGTAATCCCTCTGCCTAAATCATGTACATCAAACAAACCATAAGGAAGAAACGAGCAGGAGAAATTTAAGCCCACTATTGCAGGATGAATTACAGTAGTATTTTGCATCTTTTAAATGTATGTGTATGCATAAATACTACAACTTCACGTAATACAGGCGTAAAATATGCGAGAAATGAGATTAAAGCGCTTACCAAAATCGGGAACCTCCTAAGCAGTTTCAAGTACTCAGCATGTGTCATAAATACAAGCTTCAAAACCGGCATCTTCTGCTAATGCCATTTTATTTAGCTTGCACATAATATCAATACGATGCGGTCACAGAGGTTAGTAACCCCAGTGTTTTTCGCTCCGGAATGCTCAAGGCCAGGTTATATGAGTGAACCTAAAGGTGCTATTGTACGATATCTCAGTCAATTTTCATCGCTATTTCAAGAGGTTGGAACACCTCCTTTCTGGAACACTGGGCAACGAAAGTCTAAACAAAAAGCGCACGTTAAAAAAAGAAAAACAAAACAAAAAGCGGTCGGTCGGTCGGTCGTCTGGAGCGACACGATGCGGTCGTGACGACCAAGTAGAGCGATCGATGGAACGAGCTGCGTTGTAACAGCGTACCATTTTGGCCGGAACCTAGGGCGTGTTACCTGTTCATTTCTAGCTCTCCAGAAGAAGGGTTATATGACCTACATTAGCAGATATCACATCCCTAGATGCCTTCTAGATGTCCCTAGAAAATGCTGACTTTCCTCAAGTTGAAAAATTAAGACATTTTTAGTCGCAGAACTGGTTTTAAACTTCGGTACAACACCACAAGGAAAACTATTTGTTTTGAAAATCTTGTCTTCATGATTAATGCGTTTAGATATTTGTAAAATAATATAAGCAAGTGCCCCAACAACATAACTTTTAACTTATAAAAGGAAAATGTTAGTATAAACAGATAATTAAATAGTTCCAAGGTCATGATTTGTGTAAAGACACAAACAGGTTGCATTAAATTGGTTCAAATAAATGATTTCTAAAATACCATGATGGAGTACGGTATTTTCACTTTTTTTGTCCTTTGTGTTTGAATGAAAGCATATGAGGGCACCAAATGTCCCTTCTTTTAGACGTTCTTTTCCCAGTGGCAGTTTCATAAATGTATTTCTAATATAATTTGTTTCAAGTAAGTATTGGACTCGGCATTTCAAGAAGCGATAAAGAAGTCAGATCCAAATTGCGAGTTAAGGTTTTGTTCTATTTATTTACCGCCTTTAACATCTGGATTCTTGGCACCTTAGCCTTGGAATAATTGCCCATTGGCAACGATGTTCATTCGTTAATTATTGTGTTAATCTTTGGGTTGTTTTATTTTGGGGTTTTCCTTATAAACTTTGTATTTACACACATACACACATCTACACACTCACTGATAGTTTCAGATTCCAGAGGCTAAAGAAAAATTCCCACCGTCCATACGAGAATCGAACCCGGGACATCTGGATTGGGTAGTTAGTTTTTGTGTTTTTTGAGGCCAAGTGCATTATGAGGGGATTTTTCATGAATGCGTACACATCTGAACATAAACATTATTGGTGCGGATTTCTGTAGTAACCGAAATGTCAGCGTTACTAGAGAAATTCAGGTTTCCAAAATCACTTTAGTAAAACCACAGTTATAGTTCTGAACCCGTCAGCATGCAGAAGAGTAAACAATCTAATTTAATCAGAATAAAACTGCAATTTACCTAGACTTGAATGAAATAAATGTGTTGTTAATCAGTGTGTCTAAATAAAATATCCATTACTATCACCATGTAAGTGATTCAACTTCAAAATTTGTAGATTTCGTCAACCTCTTCCAAAATAATGTTAAACGAGCAGACATTTTGTGCATTTTAGTAGGTTCTTTGCTTTTCGTTTCTTTAAACTTCAGAGACTTAGCCGGTAATTCCATAGTTCCATTTAATGAAAGGATAAAAAAGTTGAGCATATGTCATTAAAGATAACACGAGAAATTGGGGAGATTTTATTTAAAAATTGAACGGTATGCTACTGTCATTATTGCGTGCATTGCTTTATGTTATTAAAACGAAATGTTTTCTGCATGACTTAGTAAGAAATGATGCACATTATTGACTTTTTCGGTAATATTACTCTTAAAGGAATATCTGGTTCGTGCCTAAACCATAAATATTTCTATATATTTAATATTTTAGCACTGAAACTTTACAATCACTAGTAATGAGACTTTTCTGATAGTAATGTTCTGTGACGCCACAGGCGTTGCAGCTTGACCTTGGCCTTCCAAGCGATAAACCGCCATTACAATCGGCTCTCTGCTTTTCTCTTTCTTGATTTCTCACCTATTGCCCTCAAATCTGATGACCGCGATCTATCCATCTTAGATTCGTAATCACAGTTCTTCACTTTGAATCCAGTATTGTATTCATTACTATCTAAATTTTATGAAGAAAAAATTAAATTGTTTGCATGTATGGCCGATTCTTTCTGATAAAAACATTTTAGTAATCAATAATATTGGAAATAGATTTCTGGAAGTACAAGGCTTTGTTGGCTGGCAATAGAAAATATTTTATATTTAAAACATTTGCACAAGATATTTATTGCAACTCGGCTCGTGTACTGTGACATTTTAAGTAAATAAACAGCATAGCTCAATATCACATTCCATAGTTTAGGTTGTTTCTCACGTAGATTCTATTCTTAAATGGTATATTGACATAAAAAGACGTAATATGTATGTTACATTAAATTAACCACAATATTGTTTGGTCATATTTTCGTAAATGTTAGGTCATAATAGCATTGTTAGCATATTATGGTGTTTAGGTCATAAAAATCGTAGTCTTATCGTTTAACTCACCCTATTGGCCTGTGTAAATCTTATTAAGCAAAGTTGTTTTGCACCAGATACATCCGATGTACGTTGCCAATGCAGTCTTCCCTTCTGCATTGATTTAAGTAGTTTCATTATCAGAAGAGCCTCGCATCCGCTTAAGTCGGCAGACTGCGTTTGATTCATCTTGTAATTGTGGCGCCCAAAATAACAGGAGAGCATCATCCATTTCCTACTTGTATGTCACTTGTTTCGTCTGTCAGCTATCTTAGAAGATTACGTAACATTGTGGCCGGCGCAACTATTGGGAAAAGGTAATGCACATTTGGGTGGCTATTTTTGTCGAATATATTGCCCGAGGGAGTTACTGAGGCCTTGAGAAAGACTACAGTTGTGAACGTGAAAGTACCTTTCTGCTACGGAAGAATGTTACCGCTTCTGCTGTGTTATAAGGTCGCCAGTTTTATATCTCCTTTTGTTATCCTTGGATGAGTAACGATACGGAGTTCATTTTAGCCTGCTTTGTTAAAGAGCTTGCGGAAACTGTTGCATAACATATGGAGTGACGAAATGTTATGGTAACGCATTTTCTTAGTGTTGGATTCCGGGAGTCACAAGATGAAAATTCAGAAAGAAATTGGAATTGGATTGTACGTCTGTAATACTTTGTATTTATTCAAGACAGTGAGCGAAGTGAAACGATTATCAACTTGTTCTCAATTCAATATACTTACTCGAATAAGTTAATATCGGAAAAATGCAATAAGTTTATTCCCCATTCTTCAAAATCATTCTGAAACTAAACTTCTGTTACGTGCAATTGTGATTTCTTTTTACCTCATGTGAATCTGGTTTGATGTTGACTTAGGCAGTACTTAATTTTCCTTCCATGCATCCCAAGTTCCCCAAGCTGTCTTTCTCTATGGCTTCCTCTCGTCTCTCTCTCTCTCTCTCTCTCTCTCTCACCCCTCCCCCCTCCATTGATATTAAAGTGGCTTGTCTTCCCAGGTTATAGTTTTACTTTCTCTACTACGTATAGTAAAGTAGAGGAAGTATTGTATTCCAACCAAAAATTCGATGTCGAGATTTCACCGGAAATATGTTTTGAGGCCCCTGAATCCAAAAAAACACTTTAAAAAAAAAGGCGTGTGTGTGTGTGTGTGTGTGTGTGTGTGTGTGTGTGTGTGTGTGTGCGCGCCTGTGTCTGTGTCTGTGTGTCAGTCTGTGGACCGCATAACTCAAAAACGAAAAGTCAGTTGAAAACCAAAGTTGGTATTTAATTTTAATGTCTTTCAAGGATACGACACGAAGATTTGAAGAAAATTGCTCCACCCTAAACTACCTTTACATGGAAAATGTTTCGAAAGTTTTGCTTTTTTTTGAAAATGGCTTTAACGATTTTGATTAAAATGACATGTTTGAGATATTTTATGACAAATGAAATGTATATCTTGAATTTTCTGGCTATAGCCCATGAACTCCTATTTACTCTGAATGACTTTTGCATAACTGGTAAACCGTAAGAGATAGACTAAATCTTAGCTTACAAAAAATGTAGATTTTGCTTTTGTGTGAACTATTTCGAAGACATTCCTTGTTATTTGTGTGAGATTTGGAGAACTTATACTTCTGTCAAATGAAAAGTCGTTCATTTTTTATATGTTAACCTTGCAAAGAGAACGGAATCTCAAAGCTTTAAAAGATTTTACTGCTGCTCAAAGCCTACTGTATTCTTATATTCCCCTTGTACTTGAAAGAAAATAAACTAAGATAATTTGTACAAATGTTTATCTCAACTAACACGAAGGAGATATAGGAATAAGAGTTTGTAAGAATGGTTGGTACAAGAGTGGAGAAAATCATGTGAGTGCATCAGATTTTTTCTTTATCAAATTGGAATAATTCATTCCAAAAGTGGTAAGCGACCCTCGTCGCCTTAAGCGGCAGCATAACTTTTTCCCATGATTAAATATCCAGTCACTTGTTTTTCTTTACCTATTTACACTCCTCTTATGCAGGACCTACAAGCTAGTGCCTAGAGTCAGACGCTTGTCGGGGAGCAAAGGAACGTATGGACCAGATAGAGTTAAGACCTGGAAGTTGGTGGTCAACCCAGCACCAGATAATAGGAAGAGGATAATATGAAATGAAGGCGAAATCGATGTTTGGAGAGGTGATAATGGAGCAGTTTTTGGAATGGGTGGCGGGGGAAATCGGAAAACTCGAGAAAACTCGCTCAGACGCCGCTTTGTCCACCACGAATACCACATGCGGGTCCCTGGGATCGAATCCGGGCCGCCTAGAAAGCAGCATGTTCATATTTTCGTCCAACTGAAGGGATACTATAGCTAACATCGGTTCTTCCAATAATGAATAACAAATTGCTACACCTGGTCTATGTAATTCAGCATAAGAGAAGTTGGATGGCGACAATTCTCCTGCTTTTATGTGATTTTATGTAAATATGTGAAAATTATTTTAACAAGAGGTTTCCTTTATGCAATTTTTGTATAATTTATGTGAATATTCGAGAATATTCATATGCATAAAAATATCAAAATATGCGTTTTTGTGTGTAATAATACTCAAAATATTTGCTCTGGTGTGAATAGCCGAAACATTAAGCTTAGTTTCAAGTTCGTATTAGGACGCAAACAAAATATGTATTTACCTAAGAATCGTAGCCCTATTAATTATATATAATATTAGTTATTTGTCTAGCATTGTGAAAATGTTATTTTGAGTAAAATACAGCTAAGCAGTATATCAGCTAGTAAAATGAAAAATAAATAATAAATTAACCCGAAAATGAAAGAAGTTTTTGTTAGTTTTAGAAAAACCACTGTCGATGACCTTCCATGGCAAATTACACATTGAAAATAAATGTTTTTATACCGTGATGCACTTAGTTCTGTCAGAGCACCTACGATATTTTGATGAAGACGGAATGGGGTCTAGAAAATCAGGAATATGAATATACAAATGTGCTTGATGAAAGAGGCAGTTATGAAGAATGCAGCTGATGCAAATATTACGTCTTCCTTATTAAGACACGATTCCCAAACAAGTTCACAGAAATGTTTTCTCTTTGAACCTATAGCCATGTGCGGTGTGCTAAATGGCAATTAATGCCTCATATGTCAGAAGCAGACAGGAAAATTATGAAACTTGGTGTTCTAAACTCTGCTTGCCATAATTATGGGAACAAGTGTTTTTATATTTTGCAATCTGTAGGTGAGAAAAATGTTCATCATATTTTGTAAGATGTGATTTTACTTTCTCTACTGCGTAAAGTAGGGGAAGTATAGTATTCCATCCAAAAATGTTTTGAGGCCCCTTGAATCCAAAAAAGGGCAGTTTTAGAAAAAAGGTATGGAGGTGGGCGTGGTGAACAGCAAACTCAAAAGCGAAAGGTTGGTTAAAAACCAAAGTTTAATATCTTTCAAGGTTGCGACACGATTTTGAAGAAAATTTCTCCACCCTAAAATACCATTTACATGAAACATTTTTCGAAAATTTTGGTTTTCTCAAAAATGGCTCTAACAAATTTGATTAAAATGCAGTAGTTGTAGATATTTTTATGGCAAATGAAATGTTATTTTTAATCTTCTGGCTATAGCCTATGTAGTCCTGTTTACTGTGGATGACTTTTGCATAACTGAGATAGACTAAATCTTTCTACACGAAAATGTGGATCTCGTTAAAACACACAATTTTGTCTAAATGCGTTTTTTGTGTAGCAAACCATTTCGGAGATATTCTTTGTTCTTTGTGTAACTTTTGCAATACTTGTACTTTAAATGGAAGGTGGTTATTCATTTTTTTATCCCTTGGCCGTGCAAAGAGAACGGAAATTCAGAGCTTTGAAATATTTGACGCTCGCTCAAGGTCTACTGTTTTGCCATATTGCTCTTAAACCTACAAAAAAGTTAACAATAACGTAATTTCTACAAATGTTTATCTTGGCTAACATGAAGCTAGATGAATAAGAATGCTTAGTACAGGAGTAGAGAGAGTCATGTGAGTGTAACACATCAGATTTTTTTGCTTTTAAACGTAGTACCATGCGAAATGCATTCAAGCCACTCTTTAGTGCAAGTCAAGCACTTCAAGAATTACCCTCTGTTTGTGGATTTACATCTCTAGGGCCTTCTAGGCCAATGCTTTGGGACAGTAACCTGTCTAGGAGCAGGATAGCATATCCAGGATCAGTGATGAGCCCTATCTAAGAAAGAAATGAAGTGTAATGACGGAAAGGGTTGATAGAAACATTTGCGGATCAAATCATCCAACCCGCATATGCCTACATACCAAGGAGAACAGCCAAAAAAAAAAAAATCTTCGGTGGGTGTGAAATAGCACGGCGCTTTTATGGCAAATTTTAATCAGTGTTAAATAAGGTCAAAGTAACCGGTAACTTCATTTTCTATGTTTCTAAGCTTAAAAGTTTCACAGTAAATAAAATTTATCAACTATGTATATAGTAAGAAGTATTACATTCTACCCAAAATTTCGATGTCGAGATTTCACCGGAAGTATGCGTGCGTGTGCGTGCGTGCGTGTGTGCGTGTGTGTGAGAGAGAGAATAAATGAAAAGTCGGTGAGAAACCAAGGTTGGTATTTGAGTTTAAGATCTTTAAGGATGCGATAGGAAGATTTTGAAGAAAGTTCTCCACCCTAAAGTACGTTATAAATGGAATATTTTTCGAACATTTTTATTTTCTCAAATATGACTAACGATTAAAATTCTACATTTTTAAGAATATTTTTATGGCAAACCTGTTTACTCTAGGTGACTTTTGCATAACGGGTAAACCGTAAGAGATAGGTCAAATCCTACTATATAAAAATGTGTAGACCTCATTAAAACACACAATTTATGCCAAAGATTTTTTTATGAAGTGAACCATTTCGGAGATATTCCTTGTTATTTGTCAGAACTTTACAATGCTTATATACGTTCTCAAATGGGAGGTTGTTATTAATTTTTTAACTCCTCATTCAAAGAACGCAATTTCATTGTCGTCATATAGCGACCAATCTTAAAACGTTTGGGTATCGCTTAAAGTCTACAATAAAATTAGCAACAATATAATTTCTTCAGTTTTTACCTCGATTAACATGAAGTAGATAGAGAATCGTTTGTGCAAGAGTAGAGAGAAAGTAATGTGAATGCAACATATCTGATTTTTTAAACTAGTGAAATGAACCACTTTAACCCTAAGGTGTGCAATATAATACATATTATATTATTTTGGGATTTTCTCAATATTTTCGCAAAACTTTTGGCAAACTTTTTTCATATTTTGCCTCTCTCTAGTTATAAGTCTTGGCTGCCATATTTAAATCCTAGCTGCATAATGCTGAAGCCTTATCGAATACTATTCTAAAGAAATTTAATGTATTTAGCGTCTAAAATGGATTTCCTTAGTTTGGGAGATAGGGAAAGATAAGAGATCATTAGTTCCAAGTTGAGCTTAAAAGGGTTCTGAAAGTTTTGACTTGTTAAATTACGTAAGAACTTGAAAGCACCAAAGAGCATACAGGCGGAAAGTTCTCCCTAGTAGGAGATAAACCACGTTCCGAGCCTGCAGCTTTGAATGCCTAGTTTAGCATGCTTCTAACGTAAAATAATAGAAGTATTCTGGCGGCGCGACGCGGCGCACTTAAAATGGCGAACATAAAAATTCGCGAACGGTGCAGTATAACATAAAAAGTGTGTTTTATGAGAGTAATACTTTTCAAATAAAAGATTGGTCGTTAGTAAGAAGCACGCCGTATCAAAGAAACAAACTTGGTTGATAAAAATTATATTTTTAACAGTAGATACCCGCACAGAAGAAATATATGAATGCATAAATGAAAATTTGGAGCGAATTTAATTTGAGAAATACACTATTTTTCTTTGCTTTATATTTTAAACGAAATTGGAGAGCAAAATGAAGAAAAGTTCATTATCTCTGTTTATAAATCTAGCGAATTAATCTTTCGTGATGCTCGCGTGGGGTCTAGCAGGCCCGCGCTGTATTTTTGTGCTTATAAGCTTGTATTCATTTTTTGAAACTTCAGTTTTCCTTCATTCCCATGTTCAGCTTGTTTAGCTAAAATATACACTGCTTTTATTAGCAGTATCTTACTTGATAGACAAGTTTAAATAAACCTAGGGATTTCTTAAGCCTCTAGCGACCAAAACGGAATCAGCTTTTCTGCTCTGCAAGCACTAAGGTAGCAAAAGCTTTAGGTTTTGACACTATAAATAAAGATTAATTTGTATGAAAATTATTAATGTAATCACGGCAGATTCATACAGATATTAATAGCAAAGCACCATTTGTTTCAACTTGAATTACAGCCTACGAAGCTAATGGTGGCATTGCCCATATTAACATTTAAACACAATGACATAATTTATAAAGATAAATAAACTTAAACATAGGATATTCAAGCTGGCTAGGATTTTTCCTTTGGGGGGGGGGGGGATGGCTCATTTCTGTAGCACATATCAGAAACATGTCATGGTGTGTAATTGTTATTTCATACAGTTAGTGGAGGACAAGTTTGGAAAGGCAGAATCAGGAAAATAAAAAAGCGAAGGTTAAATGAGAAAAGGAAGTGGAAGTGAAAAATAAAGGCCTAAGAAGAAAGTGGATCAGTGGAGACTTTCATTTAGCAAATTACTAGGAAGTTTAGGGAAGAAATAATAGAATTAAGAAGGTTAGAGTGAACTCAGTGATTTAAAAATAATAATGAATTTTAAGCAAAAGGAAAACAAAAGGGTAGTCGATAAAAGTAAAATTGAAGAAAGTTATAAACACCACACATCAAACTATTTATATATGCAAGAAATCGTAGAGGCAGCCAATGACAAAAGGACCAGAGTCCAAGTTCAAGGGTAATCCAAGATGTAAAAGCTTTAGTACTTATGAAATTCAACTGAATTTGAAGAATTAAATGCCATTGCTGGATTTGAACCGCGAATCTTCCGGCTCGCACCTGGAAGCTTTAACCAACTGAGGCACTATGCCAATATGCCGGCGATACATTCAATTCTTTAAAGGACCCGCATTTTTCCTGAAGGAGATCTCATATTCATACGCGATAATTTATTAGATCAGCCAGGTGAAGCTTGTAATGGTGTGAAGTACAAGCAAATTATTTTTGAAAATATAGTGTGTTCATTTTATGTTCGGACCACGGACCACGTGCATGCAGGCTCTGCGCACTGCAGTGCCTGACCATAAAACCAGGCCACTGTATGTGTTTTGTTTAAAGAATGGATAAGGTAGACTAAACTAAAAAAATACAACATTGACAAAACTTTAGGTGTGTTGGTTGTTTAATTCTTTTTTTTTTTATTGCGTTTTTCAGGAGCGTAGAAACACCGCCTAGCATTAAAATTTACTCTTGGTGAAAAACAAACAGTAGCAGCGTGGGATTGAGTATGGATTGGGGAAGTGCGTGTAAGGCACAATATCGAATGATATTTGTGAAATGTGCGAGTCTGTAAAATTTCCAAGGAAAAGCATAGCACGTGCATCGTGAAAATAATTGCGATTTGTTTCAAAACGAACATCATTGATGTCCAACGTCCCCTGAATGTTGTGCAAGCAACGGTGCACATTTAGTTGTTCCCACACCTTCCTGACTTGAATTGCAACAGAAAGGGAACGGCAGCTAAATGATCGTGTAAGGGAGACGGAGAATAGCAGGGAGATAGGCGGTCTGTTGTTGATTAAGTTTTGCTTTTATTGACTCTTTTCATACATGGCCTTGCATCCAAGGAGAGTGGTAGGTTTCCATCTGCTGTATGTGTTGTGTGGAGAGACCAGTTTCCAAGGGAAGAGGGAAACCTGAGAGTGATTTAGGTCTGGAACAAGAGAAAGTCCGTTTGGCAACACCGCGGGAGGTTTTCAAGGGCGACATCGGCTTGTGCACGGTCCCTCGCAATGTGTCGGCGGCAACGTTGTTAATCACTACTGATTACTATTGTTTTCCTGAATACTTATAGTGTCTGTGTGCTGACAGCAGCATATACCGATTAAAAATCGATTTACCATAGTCAATTAGTAATATAAAATTGATGGAAAATACTGTTTGATTATTAATATTCAGTCAATTACAAACAAATTAATATTATTATTGGTCAGGTAAACTGCAGTATATAAAGTGTTATGTCTGATTTATCAGGGAATAACATACTTTTTATAGCATTTTCCTACCCATATATCGTGTAACCTTACTTTTACATTTCCCAGGAATTAACGTTTATTTATATCTTTAAATGCTCATAATTACGGAGTTTTTATTTATATAATTCTTACTAACTACTGTTTCTAAATGACCAACGTTACAGCATGACGTTTAGATATCGCAGGGAATAACTTGAAAACTGATTTATAATACCCAAGATTTTCATTTAACGAAAAATTGTTTTACATTACTTGTTAACTTGTTCTATGACCACAACTACTATCGTTTTATATTATTTTTTAGAGAATTGAGGTTTCCGTATGAGAAATATCGAATGTCATGGTCTATAAAGGTGTTCTTAAAGATAAATAACATTTAAATATGACTAATGGTGTGCCATTTGGTCAGAGAAAAAGTGGTTTACATTTCTTTTAGCCTCATCAGTGGAAAAACACAGTTTGTCGAATTTCTGTTAAAATGCTCCGTTGTGATGCTATTAAACAAAAATACTCATGTTGTGTATATTTTTTTAGGAAACCGCTGGTGTAACGTTTAATCTCATTTTCTCCTAAACTAGTTGGGTAATTAAAAATTAACAGGGTTAATTACGAAATATGATTTTTTTCTTAAAATAATGGCATAACGAACGATTTTTCAAAACAGGAAAAACTATTATAATGAAATAATATTATTGAAAATAATATGAAATACAATTTCAAATGAATAAAACTGAAAGTCTAGATTTTTATAGGTTCACAGACGTGTGGCCAACCCAAAGGAGTACTCGTATGTCACACAAGTCCTGAATAAACTTACGCAATTTTATTTTTCATTGTTTTTGTAAATATTTGAGGCATTAAACATGCCTTAAATGCACCTTAAAACATATGAATGTAAAAATAACTGCTGTCTGGCGACATCATAGAAGTTGTTGGAAATGTTATTTTTTATTGTTTCTGTGGATATTTGAGACATTAAACTTCTATGTGGCAATTTGTTGTCTTAAATGCATCTGTGGGCATATGAATGTAAAAATAACTGTTGCTCTGCGACATGAGCTTGTGACGAAATAGAGATTGTTGGAATGAAGAATGGCAGTCGCTGCTGAAGTTCAAACATTGTAAATGTTGTTCGAGTTCATTGCCACTGAACCCGTGGCAGACTTTTAACTGAAGGATTGTCAACAGCTGAGAGGGGTGTCCACGTTAAAGATTTGCTGCGATGGAAACGTGTGGTCAGTTATGATATTCGTATGAAGAACAAGATTCTTAGGTTAATATCAGGCTTCACCTGTTAGACCAGCGACGCTGATGCAACTCCTTCCATTAAATAGCAGGTGAAATAAAGAGCCACTTTTGAAACCAGTTCTGAGGGACGAATTTAATGAAAGTCAGGTAGGACATGTTGAAAGGACCTGATTAAACAACTTTGCAATTTCGGGCTTGGGACCGGTTGTTATTTCAAGATCCAGGATTTTTTCTTTTGGAATGCAAGGAGAATCGGGACTGTGGACGTGGCAGACTTGGTATCTGGTAGTCCAAAAATACTAACACTGGAATTTGACCTGTCCCAACCTGTCCAGCTATATCTCAAGAACATTTGAAGGAGACTATCTCTAGGATGACAAATATAGGAATATTCCTGCGCTTTCAATCCACTACCCAAAATGTGTTTGAGCATATATATATATATATATATATATATATATATATATATATATATATATATATATATTGTGATTTTGAGTTCTTTATCTCCATATTTCATGTTTTAATTTTTTTGTGTAGAACTTGAAATTCCGTTACATCATTTAAATGAGTTGTAATCTAACTCAAAAACAGTTACAACATAGAAAAGAGTCTTACAGTGTAAAGAAGTTTGAACTTAAAGGTAAGTTTCATAAAAGTGTGCGTAGACTATTTTGAAGAGGGGGAAAATTCAACAAAAAATTAAGGTAAATAACGCAATTTTCCCCCAAAATGGTTGCTCTGAGCTCTTCAAATGTTGCACATCTGCACATGATTTTTTCTTTAATAGGCCTGAAAGCATAAATGTGTAGCATCTTTAATAGTAACATTTAATAAGACAAAATGTAAAACTTACAGTTAATGCCAGCAATAACATCAAGTTCGTGTGTTAAGTCAAAGCCCAATGTCATAGAATTTATCAAATATATACAGTAGTCTTTGGAACGTTAGGAATAAAAGCATTGCTGCAATTAAGCAAACAAGTTTTCTGTGTATACTCTGAAGGTGTTTTAGAGTTTCTATGTGCTCGTACTGAGGTGAATTAAATGAAAATGTTGGCGTGGGTTTGTTATTTTCCTCGCTAATTGTATATGAAAAATTATTTTTGGGTGGTGCCCAAACTTCAAATACACCAGTGTTCAGTTCTTAAGAGTAATTATAGAGCTCTTTTTGCTTTCTGTTCTGATTAGCTAAAGAATATCAATGATGATGCTAATTATGTCTCAAAGGCTTATAGGAAAGCAATTAGTCGCGTAAAAAAAGAAATCAAAAACCTGTTAATATCATGTGATCGTGACAGAAATGGGTGGAGAAACAGGTCTCAAGTTGTTTGACCTTAAATGTCTTATCTAAGTGTTCGGTGTACTCTGCTCTAATTATGGCGTAAGAAGCAAAGATATGATGTGTCACCCAAGGTCTATTGCGCGATAAGAGATTTTAAGTCTAGTCATTAAAGGAAAATAGCGTCTGGGAAGGTTAAGGGATTCACGCTTGACAGTCGCATTTTCTTGATTACTACGCTCAGGTCACAGGAATGCAACACGGCTTCGTCATTAAACATATCAGTCTTATGTAACGTTTACGGTCGTACGTACGATGTAGTAAAATCGTTTCCTCTTCACTTGTCTTGCAGACCTACTTTTGAGCAGGGATTTTGCTGAATGCGTTTTGGCCGGATATATCCTGAAATATACATAAAACCAAGTTGTCACTAAAAATTATGAAAAGCTACCATATCTGGTGTTAACTTAAATTTACAGTTTTTCAGATGTATGTAAATTTTTCCTCTTCCAAAATATAGAGTGCTTATAAAGTCACTTACCATTTTCCACTTAGACTATAAACATGAACATGCATTTAGACCTTTTGGACACCAATTCAATGCATTTCAACATGATGAGCCTGAAAATCTAAGTCCCTATGTAGCCCAAAACACCCTCGCTAATATATTTGCCGTTATCTGTTCTGCTGCAGTTTTTCAATTGCTCAAGACCATTGGGTTTCACCTGATACATCTTGGGCTTGTTAAAGCTCCAGGCGAAAAACTCCTTTGGAGTCAAATCGGGCGAACGGGGAGCCCAAAGTCTTGGAATGCACGACCAATCCATCTCGGCATAGTCTTCATCTTCAAGTTTATGAACAATTTAAATGTGGTAGGCACGTTTCATCTGCTAAAGCCGGTTGCCAAGTTCGCTGCCCATCAGTAACACTATCAGTTCGCCTGAATTTGTTCACTATGTTTTTAACGAGGAGCTGTTAGGAGCTGGTCTGTGAAATTGTCCCCCGCTTCATCACTTACGTCATTCCACGCAGTCGATAAGAAACAGCTGATCTTTCTTCTGTTGTGTACTTTGCTTTAGATTATATGAAAAAAAATATAAATTTGTAGACTGAAATGGTGACTTTATAAACACCCTGTATTCGTAAGATTTTTATAGTATAAAAACACGTGTAAATTACTGGGGAAATTAGCCTAGCAGTTTTCTTTTCTAATATCGTTTATATTTGTAAACGTATTAATCTTCAGTAACAAAATACTGACACGAAGCGGCGTCTGGACGGGTTTTCTCCAGCTTCTCCGGGTTTCCCCTCATTCCACCAATAGCTCCATCATCACCTACTCAATCATCCATTTCGCCTGCATTTCGTATCATCCTCTTCCTTACTATCATACCTGCTGCTTCCAGGTCTTCACTCTGTCCATTTCACAGGTTCCTGTGCTCCCCAACAGGCGTCTGACCCTAGGCACTGGTTTGTAAGACCTAGAGGGTGTAAGTCCTACATAAGGGGAGCACAATCAGGTAAAGAAGAAGAAACTACTGACAAATTCTTAGTTTTGTATGCCACCAAAGCAATTACCTAAATTATGGCTCACAAAATTTAACATACACCCAAAGGCTTGTCACGCCTTGCAGTATTGTATAATTAAGCACGCTGTAAATACCATGTGCGCCCACGTTTATTTGCACAACAGGGAAGAGAATAGGAATGTTCAGCTATCAGTCACCATTAAATTTTGTGTCTGCCATAGGTGCAGTTTTCCTTTTAACTTTCTACGTAGAAGAGGTGTCCTTCAGAAGCTAGGTATTAAAATATCACGTGTTTGATGTATTAGAATTATCAAATAATTGCGCAACTTGAATAACTTTTGAGACAACTTCAAACGGCACAAAAAAGTTTGTTACAAGATTGTCGTAGATATCGCTGTTGCGTACCATTTGCGAATTTCTTTTACGAGATCAACTATTTTCCTTATCTGCTCACCAATCTTTTCTAAATATTAAGCAGTCGTTCTTTTGTTTCTCATGCAGAAGTATATAGTATATATTCGGACGAAATTAGGTAGATAAAAATCTTCGATTAACTTCATTTAAACATGCCCATATATGGGGAATCTTCGACTATTTTGAAAGAAACCGTAGATTTAAAAAACTGGATATGCCCTTTTGCTATTTATTATTAACACATACATTGTTAAGGACTGCCGTGGCCAAGTGGTTAGACCAATCACCTCTGACCTATGTGTGATTCGTGGTGGACAAAGCTGCGCATGCACGGGTTTCCTCCTGGTCCTCCGGTTTTCCCCGTCATCTCATTCCATCGGTGCTCCATCTTCATTCCATTTATCACCATCTGCGGTGCCTCGTGTAGTACCTCAAAAAAAAAAAAAAAAAAAAAAAAAGAAGAAGAAGAAGACAGTTGAGTTTCTTCACCTCACAAACATGCATATTTGTGGTAATGTGTAACTGAAAAACATTGTTAGCATTATGTTTAGTATGAAGTATTATAAAAATAGGCTTATATAATAATTTTGCAGAAAAGGTATGGAAGTTAATGATGATTTAGACAAAGTAATGTGAATGATGTTAAATTAAATGTTCTAACAAGTATTTGAAATAAAAAAGTCCTGATGCTCAATGCTAATAAAGATAAAGCAGTTTTTGTTACAAACACCTTAGATGCAGAGTTTACCCCTTTTCTTTCGAAGAGCTTTTCAGCTCTTCTCGTGTTTTGCTGCGAATCGAAATGAATAGAAGGCACAGTACAAACCTTTGCCCCTTGAACACTCAGTGTAATGGAAGATAATGTACTTGGCGACATTGCTGAAGATCTACAGTTAATTTCATTCACGTAAAACATTTGGAAAAGCGAAGTACATACTTAAGAAACGCGGGTTAACACCTCCCACCATCCGTAATTTAACAGGCGTAATCTTTTACACTTAGAATTTTAATTGTTGTATTCGGTATTGTGGAATGCTGAACTTATGTTAAGTACTTCCACGAGGAAAAAATAGGAACGCGTTGCGTAAGTTTTAAAGCTTAAGACTCCAGCGATAAGAGTGAAAAATAAAATTCGCAGAAAACTTGTTCTTTACGCTCTAAACACAAATATATATAGTTTGCTGGCAAGAATATAAATAATTCACGTTCTATTTTGACCCATACGCAGTGAAACAAATAAATGAATTAAATAATTCAATAACCGCTTGAAATGTACTTTTCTATTACTTTGATTCTGTCGCTTGCTTTGCCCAAATTTCGATTTTAAAATTGCAATCCATTCTTAAACGCTGTGTTTTCGGTGTGTTCTGGTTTATTCTAGGACTTTTAATTTTACGGTTTTAAAATACGATTTCTCATTTGAATTGCTTTACCCATTGTTTTTAGCTCTGTAACTCTTTTACCATTCAATTTTTAAGGTTTGAACTGTTTTAACATTCGCTTTTTAAATGTTTTACAGTTTTAATTTTGTGATTTAGCGTTCACCTTTTATTTGTGTTTTAGACTTTAAAATTTGATTATGGACCTAAATGACCTAGCTGTCGGCGGGCCCTTAAGTTCCACTCACTCACTCACTCACTCACTCACTCACTCACTCACTCACTCACTCACTCACTCACTCACTCACTCACTCACTCACTCACTCACTCACTCACTCACTCACTCACTCACTCACTCGCTCACTTACTCACTCACTCACTCGTTCACTTCTTAAAACATATCGCAAGCTATCATCTATCATGACTTAATACTAATTTTATAAGTATGTGGATACAAGAATTTTGATAAAAATCAGTCATATAATATGAATGATAGTTCATTTGTAATAAATTAGTGGTGAATAAACAAGGTTATGATATTGAACATTGATGAGGTCCAGCATTTAGTTTATTTGAATATACTCTATCTGTGGTGGTTTGATATTACACAAATCGTAAATTAAGGTGTAATATTGACAGTGCATCAATTCCACAATTGCTGGCAGGTAACACACTAAAATATTTATCTTAATGTTAACTCCAAGGAAATGTAAAGAAATTGCAATGGAATTCGTGTACAAGTAGCGGCCTTATGATACAGGATATGGTTAATGTTATACAATAGCTTTTAGTGACGTACAATTTTCTAAATGCACTTATAAATAGTGAGAATGTCAACTTGTATGAGCTTGGGAAATATTCGGCTTTTAGTGACGTACAATTTTCTAAATGCACTTATAAATAGTGAGAATGTCAACTTGTATGAGCTTGGGAAATATTCGGGTAAAAGAATGTTGAGGAAAAGCCATAACGTCATGTAACGTAGTTAATGCAGAATCTATGTAAGTTAAAGCAGGGAATGCTGTTTTAATGATGCTTATTTGCATTTGCACTGCCATTGTTTCAATAAGCAGCATAAGCGAATACCATATACGGCAAGAAATTGTTTGGGAGTTGCTTACCTTTTAAGTTGGTGATTTTTCGATACATATTAGCCATACGATGTCCTTTGACATTTTTGGAATTTTATCTCCTGGTTTTTTCCCGCAAGGCCATATGCACAAGAAGAAAGTAAGCCTTGTACGGTCTGATGCTCTTAGTCGTAAACGATAGCTTTATTTGAGAAGGAATCACTATTTAATGGGTTTCTTTATAGGGCGGTATAGATGAAACGATACACCTACTGGAATTCTCACTTTCAGGCAGGCTGAGGAGAAAATTTAGAGTTGATAAGCATTTATTAATTCTGTGACATTTCATCAATTCCCAAGAAGGTTACAGTTCAAAAATAGCAATGAGAAAAACTTGCATTTTGGCAAAACTTTGTTGGTACATATCCGCTAATCAACCGTTCGTACGTTTCCCATTAATACTGCATTCTTATCTTCCAAAACCCTCGCCTGCAGATGTTTACTTCCCTACCACGTATTTAGGTAGAGGAAGTATTGCACTTCACCCAAAATTCGACTTCGGGAATTCACTAGGAATCGTTTTGAGAGAGAGCAGCATAAACCAAGGACACGATACAAAACCTTCCAAGAAAATCCCTTCCACTCCAAATTATCTTTTATATTAACAGTTTTTCGAAATTTCGATTTTCTCGAAAATGGCTCTTAAGGATTTTAATTAAAGTACCATGCATAAAGATGTTTACATTAAAATATGTGTATATTTAATCTTCTAGGAATAATCCGTGAAGCCCTCTTTATTTGAAAGGAATTGCGTATAACTTTAACCTATGTGTTTAAAAGGCCAATTACAGAAAAAATCTATATTTCTTTAAAACATACACTTTATTTCAGATAATTTTTGTGCAATGTCATTTTTGAGAAGTCTGTTGTAATTAGTTTGACTTTTTTCAATACCTTTGTAATTTTAAATTGCTGTCGCTATTTATATGTTTCTCGCGATATCGTGAAAAGAGTATGGAAATAGTACATCAGCATCCAGCGACTAGATCTTGAAACTATCAATTCAGTTTACTCTCTCTCTCTTATACCTGTGTACCTGTGTTTCAGGTGTTATATGAAACTATTTCTGCAAGCATTTATCTGGGTTAAGGCGATGTGGAAAGAAAGATAAGCTTTCTTAAGAATAGTTTGTAGAAGTTACCTGTACAAAAATAAACGTTAATAAATAGAGGAAGTAATGTGAAAGTAACGCACTTTTTGTATTCGCAAATGGAGAATTTCCTGAAAGAATAGTATACACTGATCGGTATAGTAAGACGAATTTCAAACTACGTTTCCAAGAACCTGGAAGCCTATTCTCACCCCTTTAGCAAACCAATGATCGCTGTGCATTTGTCATTCTATTTAATGCCTTACAGTCTCTTTTCGGATGAAACAAATTATAAATACATAATTTTGGCACGAGTATTTTACTCCTGTGAATTTAACCGCTGGTAAGGGCTCCGTAGCATGTAGAATAATTTGTGATATTGCAAAACAAAAAGCAGGAATCTCGTTTACTGTCTGAAAAAGCTAAACTTCTCCCTATGTGAGGTAACCTGAGGCCAAGGTTGGAGTTTTTCACTGTAGCTGTTGTGTAGGAAAAGAGGCTTTTGTGTCAGTTATTTTCTCAGTTTAATACACGCCTTCGTGTATAGAACTTTACTACTGAGATGTTTATAGAGCGGTTTAACGGTTTTTCACCACATTTTATACAGATTGGAAAGAGTTGCAAGTGCATTGATAATGATGGGCTATCTTACTTGAATTTTCATTGTTTTAGTCTAGAGCATTCTATAGTGATAATAATTTTGCACGTAAAACTCAAGTCATGCACACATTTTTTGAATAGCTGGTTGATATATACCTTTAAATGATTCATTTTAATCTCGATGTAAAAGTCTGCTTTAATGTTGTCCATGATGTATTTACGTCCATTGTTTTCATAGACCGAAGATGGTTGTGTTGAAAGGGAAATGAAATCAATTTTGTGAGGAAGAAATTAATGTGCGGATTTGCATAACACCGAATGGTCTAGCTCAGGCATGTGCAAGTTTAGAAGTATCGATTTAATCGTGACCTTCATTGCCCCTTACAAACATTCTATATTTGCCTTGCAGCTAATATATCCTTCCCTCTAATCGGCGTTAGAGGTCGTAGCCCGTACTCTAACCAAACATGCAAAGTACAACATAAGCACTAGTATACAAAATAAAACAATGCCCAAGAAGACATACATTTTTTTTTTTTAAAGAATTCCGACATTTTCAAGGCTTCCTAAAATGTTTTTGAATCATGTTTTAAATTTTAAAAGAATGACTGTGCATTATACATAAATACTGTAGCAATAAAATAAGGCTTAGATAAAAAACTAGTAAACATTTCAACACTTTGTATCAATTAGTTTCTAAGATAATGAAGCATCTAGATCTTTAGAGATCGCTGTTAGATGCCATATTTAAGAAAAATTCACATTTATGTCTAGAATCCCCTATGTTCTTACTCCTTTGGGTCATCCGTTTAGCCCTGGAAAATACTTTTTCGGAACAAAAACACGAATCTCCTATCTAGCATAAAATTTACTAGGTTATTCATGATTTAATACTGATCCTGAATGTTTTTAATATGCTAAGCACGTATTTGCAATTATATTATTAAGCTATTTATAATTAGCTAAAATATGCACCAAAATGAGCGCAAGATTTCAGAGAATTGTGTGCAAACAAAACTTAAAAATGGGGGGAGGGGGATCAAGTAAATCGCCATATAGACTTCGTTTAAAGAGTTCTAACTTTACAATAGTTTCTTCATTGTTTAACGAAATAAACATCTTGTGAAATTATACCATGGTGAGTTGCCCATAAAAACATTAACATTTTTGGTCTGAAACAATAATGTAAACCTTCAAGACGGTCCTCAAGATATATTGAAGGCTACTTGCACTTTTGCTACTAATTTATAATTTTTAAGGTTTATGCCAAATGAACACGAGGTTTTACCTTTTGCTTTGATAATTATTCTTCCTTACCAGGCAATTATTAAATCTCTTGAGTGATGAAATTCAAATGTTGCACTGTAACTACATTTTCATTGAAGTTCCACATTTCAAATGTGTGGCATTCGTGTTGGGGTAGTCGGACTTTACCGCGACACGGTGGCAATAGAATAGAAAGTTTCTTGGACTGTAGGCGCACCGAAGAAGAAAACAGGGTGATGGTTTAAATCCCGTATTCCCTCCAGTGGTAACCCTCCTTGAAACATACATTAGTTATGTCCCTCGCTGTACACTTCATGTAGGCTAAGAAATGTATATATTTGGATCCTAACCTTCAAGAAGTCAGCAAAAGCTCATTTTCTGATACTGGACTAATAAATTAAAAATGAAAAAGGAAAGCGGGTGTGCATGTATCTCCATAATGAGAGACCAACGGCAGTACTTCGTGCTAGCATGTGCAATGTGGCAATGTCGAATGATTCTTGCATGACCGTACGTAATTATAACCTAAATGTTAGTTTGATATGTCCTAAAAGCGTAACGCTGTTTTCATATTGACTTTAAAAAAATCTGATGTGTTGCACTCACATGACTTTCTCTGCTCTTGTTCTCACCATTCTTACAAACTCTTATTCCTATATCTTCTTCGTGTTAGTTGATAAACATTTGTACAAATTATTATCTTATTACTTATTTTCTTGTGGGTGCAAGGGGAATATTAGAATGCAGTAGGCTTTGAGCGATAGTAAAATCTTTTAGAGCTTTGAGATCCCGCTCTCTTTGCACGCTTAACATATAAAAAAGTGAACAATGATGTTCCATTTCACCAACGTTTTAAGTTTTCCAAAACTCACACACATAACAAGGAATACCTCCGAAATGGTTCACCCTACAAGAAAATTCATTTGGACATAAATTGTGTATTTTAGTGAGATATACAGTTTTTGTATATTAAGAATTTGTCTATCTCTAACGGTTTACCAGCTATGCAAAAGTCGTCCAGAGTAAATACGACTACAGGGGCTATAGCCAGAAAATTCAAGATATACATTTCATTTGTCATAAAAATATCTCAAGCATATGACATTTTAATCAAAATTGTTGGAGCCATTTTCAAGAAAATCAAATTTTTCGAAACATTTTCCATGTAAAGGGTAGTTTAGTGTGGGGCTATTTTCTTTAAAATCTTCGTGTGGCATCCTTGAAAGACATTAAACTTAAATACCAACTTTGGTTTTTAACCTAATTTTCGTTTTTGAGTTATGCTGTCCACAGAAGACTGACAGACACACACACACAGACCTTTTTCTAAAAATGCTTCCCTTTTTTTATTTTTTTATTTTATTTTATTTTTTTATTTTTTTATTTTTGGATTCAGGGGGTCTCAAAAAATATATTTCCGGTGAAATCTCGACATCGAATTTTTGGATGGAATACAATACTTCCCTTACTTACCAATAGAGAAAGTAAAAAGTAAAATCAGAGCTGCAAAAATAACATCGAGAATGCGAGTAGTGTTACTGAGGCCCTTGGAAGCTCGGAAATGCCATTTGCATTAAGCTGACGACATGTCTGGGCGAAGTCTAGAGATCAAATTAACGGCAGTAGACTCGGAGTGTAGCTAGATCAGCTGAAATAGTGGTTTCCATTTACATTTAGGCAAGGTTAGGCTGCATTGCAACGTGCCGAATATGCAGTGTAGTGCTGCTAGCTTGGTACTTGCTGCTCAGAAAGTGTGACACCTTGCATTTTCTGGTATGTGAGGAAAAGTGCATAATTGATGACTCGTTATTATAAGGAGTATTTTAATGTTTCTGAATCGACAACTATTTACAAAACACTTAAAATTGCAGGACAGCAGGTTTGGAAATATTTTTACGCTATTGTTCCCATTTCCTTAAACTTTTATTTTAACATCCTTTTTTGTAATAGACGATTGAATAAAATCTGATGTGGTGCCCTCACATATTTAAAATGAACAATTATGTTCCATTTCACGAAAGAAGTTTTCCGAAAGTGACACAAATAACAGGAATATCTCCGAAATGGTTTACTCTACAAAAAATGTATTTTGTCTATCTCTTACGGTTTACGGGTTATTCAAAAGTCATCCAGAGTAAACAGGACTACATAGGCTATAGCCAGAAAATTCAAAATATAAATTTAATTTGTCATACAAATGTCTTAAACATGTCATTTTAATAAAAATCGTTAGCTATTTTCAAGAAAATAAAAATATTTGATATAAAGGGTAGTTAGGGAAGGGGCCTTTTATTTTTTTCAAAATCTTCGTGTCGCATCCTTGAAAGACATTAAACTTAAATACCAACTTTGGTTTTCAACCGATTTTTCGTTTTTGAGTTATGCTGTCCTCAGACTGACACACACACACACACACACACACACACACACACTTTTTCCTGAAAATGCTTTTTTTTTTTTTTTTTTTTGGATTCAGGGGGTCTTAAAACATATTTCCCTACTTACCAGTAGAGAAAGTAAAAATAGAGGGAATGCGCAAGCGTTAAGTTAAGGTGATACATGTTCTAAGAAGCAAGAGAAAATCCTAAAACAAAACATTAGAAGACAGATGTAAACGAGAAAAGTAAATAAGTATATGGTTTCAAATTTCATTATTCATTTTTTTTGTAAGTTTCGGACGGTGAATGAGTGAAATGCTAAATGAGCTCGGGGTCCGTTGAGATTAAAGTTACCAATTTGTTTTCTCAGGACAAGGGAAACTCCGGAGAAAACCTTATTCATATAAATCGCCCCGAGATTCCAACTCGGGACCTCTCGAATTGAGACACTACCCCTACTCCAAAGAGGTGGGTATTATTAATCCTGGATCAATACCTCAGTGTTTCCGCCTCTGGCAGTAGTATTAACATTTAGTTTACATATATTCATCTGTATTTTGGACACCATTTGAAAATAATTTCTCGATCAGAAAAATAATTCCACTCATTTTCACAACACCATCACTGAGATGAAATTAAGGAATGAGAATAACTTCTATTAGCTGTTCCGCTGAAAATGAACTATACTCATTGGTTAAGTTCGTAAGAAAGTTTTTTGGAAAAAAAAAAAAAAGTGAAATCCTGTTAACGTTGGAAAAGATGCTCAGTTCCACCCGAAGTAGCCATTTGTATTAGCAGCTGCTAATGAAGTAGTAAAACAGAGGTATAGATATACTTTAGTCCATAGTGTTGTCATTGAAACGACCACTGCTGCTTGCTCAGATGCTGAGATGCAGCCTGCATGCAGGTGTGCGTCAATGGTGAGGAATGCGGTTGAAGGTCAAAAGTGTAACCCAAGACATTCCCTTTTCCTAAGAGAAGAATTGTACGAGATCCTGACAGCAGAAGCCTCTGGCGATGTGTTCCCCATTTAGTTGGAAACTGTTTCATTGTCCCTGGAAATGGCTGAGCTGGCATAAACCGGAATTTCCGGGAAATATGGCATCTGGACGGCTCGGTTATTGATTGTATTGTTGTATGTTGGCGCCACTGTCTCGGTAGACCTCCGCAAAAGTTTGTATCCTGTTTCAGGAACAAACGTCCAGAGGGAAATGCCGTGGTGCTAGCCAAAACATCGTCGGGAAGAATTCATTAATAGAGTTCATAAACTGAGTCGCAACTCCCTGGTATGCACGAAAGTTGAAGAGGAAGCATGCATATCCCCCAGTATATACAAATGGATTACAGGGTGAAAGAAGCATTATCACCAGCACTTTTATTAGAAAATTCAATTATATGTTTATCATTTAAACACAACTTTCTTCTTAGGCAGTTAATATTTGTCTTTCTCTATTACGTATAGTAAGTTGAAGTACTGTATTCGACCCAAAATTTCGATTTCAAGATTTCACCGGAAAAATATGTTTTGAGGCCCCCTGAATGAAAATAAAATTTTAGAAAATCTCTCTCTCTCTCTCTCTCTCTCTCTCTCTCTGTGTGTGTGTGTGTGTGTGTGTGTGTGTGTGTGTGTGTGTGTGTGTGTGTGTGTGTGTGTGTGTTTGTTTGTCAACAGCATAACCCAAAAACGAAAAGTCGGTTAAAAACCAGCTTTGCTATTTAAATTTAATATCTTTCAAGGATGTGACACGAAGATTTTGAAGAAAATTCCTTCACCCTAAACTATCCTTTATACGGAAAATTTTGATTTTCTCAAAAATGACACTAACGATTTTGATTAAAATGTCTTAAGATATTTTTAAGAGAAATGAAATGCGTATTTTGAATTTTCTGGCTATAACCTACGTAGTCCTATTTACTCTTAATGACTTTTGCGTAACTGTTAAACCGTAAGAGATAGACCAAATCTTACTAGGTATACAAAAATGTAAATCTCATTAAAAGTCCAAATGATTTTTTTTTTGGGGGGGGGGGGCCGAGTGAACCATTTTGGAGACATTCTTTGTTTTGTGTGAGTTTTGCAGTACTAAAACTTTTCTCAAATGGAAGGTCGTTATTCACTTTTTCATCCCTTGGCCATGAAAAGAGAACCAAATTTCAAAGCCTTTATATAGCGACCAACTTTAAAAGATTTGGCTATGCTCATCCCATATTCCCCATGCACATACAAGAAAATTAACAATAAGTAATTTGTGCAAATGTTTATCTCGACTAACATGGAGAATAAGAGGAATGAGAGTTTGTAAGAATATTTAGTACAAGAGTAGAGAAAGTAATGCGAGTGCAACACATTTTTTTTTTTTTTTTTAATTTGATACACAAAACTATATACTTCAAGGCCTTTTTATTATTATTAATTTTTGTTTTCACACCGAAAACCATGGCTTCGTCTGGGATCATAAAATGAACATCAAACTGGCAAAGCTTCTGCATTTGTTGTATTTGTTTCCTTTTCTTGTTGGCCCTTCACGCCCCGTTTGGAGTTCCACATAGAAATTGATACTCTTTCTTCCATAAGAAGTGTATGAACTTTAAAAGCACCAACTTTCGAAGTTCTGACATGAAAATATACTTAGACTTCCCATACCCTTTTAATGAAATTGCATTCATCACTTGAACGTCATTAAAACTTTTAGTACTCGCTGATGGAGCGAAGGTACCACTTTTGAGCTTAACAACAATTAGATTTTTTTCCACGCCAACTAAGTTGAATCAATTTCAAAAGTTCAGTGCCACGGCCGTGTAGTAGCGCGATGCTCTCGTTGCATCCAACAATAGTTGTTAGGTATATTTTTAAAGATGTGACACTAGCAATAGCCAAGGTTGCTTAGCCCGTAGCTATGGCGAAATTCTGTCCATGCCATTAACTCTCCTGATACAGCCCTGCCATCATCACGCAATCTTGGATTCAAAACCAATCACTCAACCAACTGCACCACCTTGGGGCAAATTTGAACGTAAATGCAGTAGCTCCTTCCTTTAGTGAAAAGACTGTTGCTTTATTTCGACCACTCATTAAAAAAGATGAAGGCAGCAGTTGCACGTTGAAATATCCTCTGTTTCCTGCCCTACTGTTGCAGGAACTGCGTATTGTGGTTACATTTCCTGCTTTCTAGTGCCGTATAACATCTGTTTCGTTTCTACGCCTCTGTCTATCTTGTTTGAGTAAAGCCAGAATTACCTACGTCTTAAAGTTGTCGATTTAGAGTAATACGCCCAGTTTGAACACCATCTTCTTTAAAGGTGACCATTTTGCCCTTGCATTAATGCTATACATTAATATTTATTTATTTATTTATTTATTTATTTATTTATTTGTTTATTTATTTATCTGTTGATGAATCGGGCTTGTGAAGAGAGGCCTCCTCTGAAGTGTTTATTTGGTTTTCATAAGGCAGATTTCTGTGCAGCGTCATAGTGGTGCTTTTCAGCCGCGCATCTAAGTTGGTCTGTTGTACAGTCCCATTTAGCGCAAATGGTGCATGTGTCCGCCATTTGCTTCTCGTGCAAGCAAACGACCTCTCCTCTGTGCCGTAAACAGCGTCTGTGATTATGTCTGCTGCGGTGCCTGCCAGCCCGCCGCATTTTCCCAACTGCAGACGCATCTTCCGGAAATAATGATGTTCTTTGTTTTGAAAACATGTATGTTGATATGATGATGATTACCAAGAGTTGCAGTCGGTCGCTATTCAAGGTACTCCAAGGTTATTTTTATCATGTTGGTTGATAGTTTTGAAACATGGAATTTATCTACTCGCCGCTGAAAAACCTGAGTGCGTTTCCATACCAGCTCTAGATGTATTCAAAGTAGTGATTCTCAAGTAAAAGAATAAACATTCGCAATCTTATGGCTACTTTTGTCCTAGGTTCAATGGGAATGTGCGAACATACAGGCTTTAAGCCATAGTGATATTCCGTTCTCCTTGTATTGGAAAATTCAAACAAATAACAAGGAATATCTCGAAAATGGTATACTCCACAAAAAATGTATGAAATATGAATTACCTGTTTTAGCGAGATCTTAATTTTTAGTGAAGTAAGACTGTATCTCATGACTTTTCCAGTTACGCAGAAGTTATTCAGAGTGCCAGAAAATTCAAGGTATACAAGGCATATGTATATGGTGTTTGAATTAAAATTAATAGAGCCATTTATTTTGGGAAATCAAAATTTTGAATATTGTTCCATGTAATTCTACTTTGTACTCTGTAACTGTTTCACATTCATTTGCTTGCTCGTCGCAAGATAGCTTATATCGGGTGTGGCGGATTTGGCAAGAAAATCGAACTGGGGATCTTCCAAGAGTGGACAGCCAAAAGGAATCTGTAAGTCAGCAAAACAAGACATCTGTACGTTGCATGTCTGAGCACGTTCGGGCAATATGGTTGCGGGACCCCTGTTGAAGAATAACGCGTCGCTGTTAATTCAGATGATTTATTTTTGTTTCCTGGACGCCTACGAGCCGCTGCCCGCCAACTTTTGCGATCCAGAATAGAACATTTGTGTTTGTTGCCGTTGCAGGGCCATAGTGCCTGCCTGCCTCTGTGTAGTGCTGCCCGCAAGGCGGCACTTTTCTTGTTTCTTGCTCTCTTTCCCTCTCGACAAGTGTTTCCTGGGCAACGCGTTGGAGGGGGGAACTTCCTTTTCTTGTCTGTAGTTCCAGTGATGTTGGATAGCCTGCCTTTTGGCGGGTAGCACATAGAAGGTCTGTTGTAGGCAGTCTTTTCTCCCACGAACTGCTACTCTACAGCAAATAACCCCACATTATCCATCTTCCCCGAAATGGGAATTATTATATAATATAATTATAGCAATTAGCAAAACTAATGTTCAAGCACATATTGCTATTTTAGTTGGTGGTTATACTGCAGCATTTTCCTCTACTCTCAGACCCCTTCTCATACTTAAATTACACATAGGAACAATGTGATGTGGTATGAAATGTTGTGTGGCACTGCTGTATTTTGCGTACACTTTCCATTAGCGTTTCATTAAATGAATTCTCGTTTCATTTTTCTCTTTATTTGCCTTCCCTTCTTACGAGTAACCTTTTTGATGGGTACCTGCATCCGTTAAGGAATGGCAGAATGGTTAGGGAGTGTGGTAGAGATCGGTGCAGCAGGTAGACCGAGGGTTGATTTAGCTCACCATATCAAAAGCACGGTTCTGACCTAGTGTGTGAAGATGAGTAAAACCAGTGATGTTACCCCAAAGAAAAGGATCAAATTGGAGGTTCTTTTGGAACAAGGAAGTAATACAGAAATAAGACAGAAATAAGTAAATTGGGAGGTGTTAGCATTACTATGTGAGTAAGAATTGCCAATAAAATTGCAGAAAAGGGAAGACCGATACCAAAATGTCATGGAAAAACGGCTACCGCGACTGTTTTTGATAAGTATTTTGTTAAGAAAAGCACGTGAAAATTAACTTTACCACAACTCCAAAGGGTTGCTACAGAACATGGAGTTAAAAGTTACTGCAAGAGCATTCGCAGACGGCTGTTTGATGCTGATATGAAGACAAGGCGACCAGCGAGAAAGCAGAAACTAGCAAAAAATGTTGCTGGGAAGTTAAAAAAAATAGGATTTCTGTACTTGATTGGTTAGGAGACAGTCCAGATATGAACCCAATAGAAAACCTGTGTTTGAGTACAAGAATATTGTTCTTTGAGAACAATATTTTCACATGGATAGAAACTTAATCCCGTCATAAAGTGGTTAAGCCCTTAAAAGGGCAGGTACACGCATGACACACCTCGGGCTGTGCTCAGCCTGCCAACACTTAACCTTATATTCCACACCAGTCCAGCGGCGAAGGAAGCCGAAGTGTTGGAGTCACGTGACTAACATGGCTGGGCGTCACGTGACACTTGCTGCAAATATGGCTGTCAGTTTGTTATTGAAGGAGCTGTGGCTTGTTTACTGCATTTTTTATGAACTAAGGTAAGCTATAATTTTTTTGAGATTTGAAATAACCTGTATTTCTTATAAATGCTATCACCAGGTGACCTATTTTTGTTGTTTCAGAGCCGCAGAGCTGTTTTGTTGTGGCTGCAAGTCAAATTATAGCTGTGGAGCTGTGACAGCGTGACGTCGCAAATGTCTCTGCTTGTACCACCTCCCACACTCAGCGGACATAAATTGTTTTTTTGGCTCACTTCAATCACTTCCATATTACACTTGCAATCACTTGCGCGTATTTCTTACCTTTCCCGCTCAACTTTCTAGTCACGTGATTCCAACACTTCGGCTTTCTTCGTCGCTGGACCGGTGTGCATTATAAGGTTAAGTCCTGCCAACTGGTAGTCTAGTCTTAATAAATTCGTGATTTGTGTGAAACTTTGATCCAAGGTATGCTCAGAAGAATTTTGGCTTTAATCCTTCGTTACTCGTGTGAACTAACGTGTTTACTCGCGTGGGGGACAGGTGTCACCCATTTTCCTGCTTTAAACATCAATTTTCAACATGTTAATATTGTTCTGTCGACTATACTCAACCATGTTTTATGTGTGGCAAGGACATGCATAATGAAAAACTGATACTTCTAATACATATTCTCATATTCTGTTTGAAACTCAGTTTAGATGTTCACAATAATATCACTTCCTTTTGAAATATACCTGAAGAGACCTGCATATTTTCTTTACCAGGTATCGTCTATTGTTAATGGAATCCCACTCCACACTAACTTGCACCTCATTTCTTCTAGCGTTGATTATTTACAGTATGGTCATTTAGAGGCAATTCACGCACACATCCTTCAAATGGCTAGAGGATCCATTTGGAACATTTTGTACACCACTTCCTCGTCGATTTATCTTTGGATCTTCCACATTCATAACAACGTCCTAGGCATCCTTTTCTTTGTGCAGTCTTCCACAGCTGGTTCTTCAACATGAAGCAATTCTTGAGCACGTCGTCGAATCTTTGCAGGAATTTGTGGCATTTTAGACCTACGTTCAATCTGTGGCTTTATCAGTTCCCATGAAATGTTGGAAATGAAATCTGCCCTCTTTAACCCCTTGACATTTTTCTCTTTGGCTTTGAAAATGCAGAAGGCGTTGATTGCAGCTATATTTAGCAAATTACAGCCAGCGTCTGGTGCTTCTTGAAATGTCATTTTTCAGACACAGTTGATATACCAAACCAACGCCTGTCTTCGTCATATTGTAAAACGTTACAATTTCCGACTTTTTTTCCTCATTTGTTTCAGGGTCTATAGCAGCATCGTGATGCATTGTGGAAAGCAACAGAACAAACTTATTTCTTTTAGGGTAGTATGAAACGAGTGTTTTGTTGTTATCAAAGCCAGATAAAGAAGATTTTACGGATCTTTGAGACGGTGTTATGAATTCCTTTTTATTTTTGCGGAGAGTACCCACATAAGTCAAACCATTTTCTTGTAGACTTTCAGCAAGAGGAATGCTGCTAAACCAGATATCTCCTGTAATATTCCTATTACTCCCTCTAACTGGATGAGCGAGTTTCAGTACAACATCTTTTGGCGAGTTACTAAGTTTATAGGGTCCTTCTGGTTGAGTACCAAGGTATGTTTCCAGATTGAGGGTATAAGCCGTTCTTGCATCTACTAATGCAAATGTTTTGATTCCATATTTAACAGGCTTACTGGCAATAAACTGTCTGAATGGACAATCCCCTCCAAAGGCAAGAAGTTGCTCATCGATTGCGAGATATTCACTAACCGAATAATATGTCTGAAAGTTGTTCACGACTATCTCAAAAAGCTCTCATATATGTGCTAATTTGTCAATTTGCTTGCGAGTATTTCTGTGTCTTATATCATCAAAACGTAAGCATCTTAGAAGGAAGCGAAATCGATTTTCACCCATGGTCAGGTAACACGACTCTAGTCTATTTCCTTTGGAATTATCCCACAGCTTAGATACATTCTTCCTGGAACATCTCAGGCTTCCAATCCGATATAAAAGACCTAAAATGACTCTTAGTTCTATTTCGTGTTGGACGAGCATCTCTTTCTCTATCAAACTTCCTTCTCAGAATATCAATGTATATATTGGTGCAATTGATGAGAATATTGGTAACATTCTTGTCTATGAATAAATCTAACAATTCAATTTCTGTCTTTACATGACGAGCCTTTCCTTTTGGTCCTGGTAAATGTCTAATTATATTATGCGATGTAGTGCGAACGTTATTAGGTTCTTCCTTTAGCCATTTTGTTTCACCATCCTTTGCTAAATAATAACTTGTATTGTGGAGATCTGCATGTGTTCCTTCATCTTCAGATATTTCCTGTTCTGTGGCTGAGTCGTGGTCACTTAGAGTTAGATGATCCTCTTCACTGTCAGAATGATCATCAAACACCGATTCCTATCTTCACCAATCTCATCAAACCAACGTAGCAATGTATCAGGATCAGTGCTCCTCTGAAGTTTCATTTTCTTTGCAGCAGACATGTCTGTAATTATTATTATTATTATTATTATTATTATTATTATTATTATTATTATTATTATTATTATTATTATTATTATTATTATTATTATTATTATTATTATTATTATTATTATTATTATTATTATTATTATTATTATTATTATTGTTGTTGTTGTTGTTGTTACTATTACTGGTCGTGGTCGTCGTAGTCGTAGGCTGCTGGTTGTAGGTTATAGTACTATAAACAAAAATAAATAGTTACTTAGAAAGTAGTGCAAGTATAGATAACAGGATAAAAACCATAACTTTTTAAAAGCATTGCCTAAATATGCAATATAGAGAATAAAATGTATAAGGTATGCTTACCAACACTTTGCAAAGACTTCAGCGTGAAAGTTCGCGTGGGACTTGTCACCCAAAAGCACACAGGAGAAAAAACTTGCACTGCACACACTACAAGAGTAACTACAGAACTGAAAGAGAGAAACATTGCCCTTAATGTATTCTTCAGAAGGGGACATGAGCCCACATACCTGAAAGTCTGTTCTGAGAACTACAGCAATGAAAACAAATATGCTGGGTGACACCTGTCACCCACGCGAGTAACCGAGCTAAGGGAGGTTACACTAAATATTAAATTTTTTTTTTTTTCTGAACAGTGCTGTCCTGTACACAGTATATTTTTCTCGAAGTGGCACAAATACTAAATAAAATGCTTTTGCTAATAATTTGTCCACTGCTGTATGTATGCTGACTGGTTCATGAGAATTAAATAAACTTGATTGCTGGCCATGCTTATTGTTCGCAAAAAACGTCCTGGAATACGACCAGTTTTGGATATTTAGTATATTTAATACTAACTTCGTGCACATATAAAGAGATGAACAACACATGTAAAATCTTTTACAGCTTTAAAAACTCGACACTCAACGGAAATACCATTCATTGGCCTATCAGAAAAAAAAAATTGCTAACCGTTTTCATAATGAAGCGATAGAAGAAAATAAAAATGTATTGAATAGATTGATGCAGTTTTTATACCTCCCCAATCTGTGAATTTTGTTAAGGAAACCACTCAATTCTTTGTCTCACTTAGTGATTCACCAATGCACGAAAAGTTGGTTAAAAACCAAAGTTGGTATTTAAGTTGAATGTCTTTCAAGGATGCGACACGAAGATTTTAAAGAAAATTACTCCACCCTAAACTACCCTTTACATGGAAAATTTTGATTTTCTTGAAAATGGCTCTGACGATTTTGATTCAAATGCCATATGTTTGGAATATTTTTATGGCAAATAAAATGTATATCTTGAATTTTCTGGCTATAACCCATGAAGTCCGATTTACTCTGGATGACTTGCATAACTGGTAAACCGTAAGAGATAGACAAAATTTTACTATACAAAAAATGTTGATCTTGCTAAAACACAATTTATGTCTAAATAAATGTTTTTGTAGAGTGAACCATTTCGGAGATATTCCTTGTTATTTATGTGAGTTTTGGAGAACTTATACTTTTGTCAAATGGAACATCGCTATTCAGTTTTTATATGTTAACCGTGCAAAGAGAACAGAATTTGAAAGCTTTAAAAGATTTGACTATCGCTCAAAGCCTACTGTATTCGCATATTCCCCTTGTACCTACGAGGAAATAAACAATAAGATAATTTTTGCAAAGGAGAATGCGGCTATATTCTCAAGGCATTAAATGATGCATATTTGAAGTGTTCAATGCGCTGATTGTTGCGGTCTAACGAGCCGAAGCAATTAGGAGGAAATGAATATCCTGATGCACACTGGATCCAGAACATCGTAGGTTACACCACTATTCCGGCAAATTTTGTAACATCTCAACATAATCCAGCTTAGCATTGCTAGGTTTTCATCGAATTACTTTCATTGACCTTTCACCTTCCCTGCAACTGCTCATTGCAGCATTCTGTCCTTTCGCAAACAATTTTCGAGTGGTGATTATGTTACAAAGCACCTTTACGTGCAGTGCAATGTAAGAACACAATTAAATGAACGTGTGTTTGAAACAGGTGCAGTACAAATGGGACATTTTAATTTTTAAAGCCATTTATCATTATCCACCGTGAAATTAATGAATGTCAAAACCCAATTACAAAGTCCACAGTAGTAATTGCAAACATCAACTATGATAGCGAAAAAAAATATATACCAGTAGCGGCCTGTCATGCACAGAGATATATTTTCAGTCTTTCGGTGAACTAAAAGTTTGGAATAACACGCGATATTGTAATTTTACATAGGATATTTGAAAACTAAACGACTATAGATTGTGCCTTTCTGCCTTAGTTTGTTATTTGCGTTTATGAGATGATTATTTTAGAAATTGGCCGTTGATTTGACTGTTTGTGGAGTAATAATGCTTTTGTCTTGACTGTGATAGGGAGCACAAGGTCTTAAGTTGCTGATCTAGCTTGATAGAATACAGAGATAGCAGAGGTTTGTGATTAGAGCTTAAAATGTTTGATATTTAAATACAGCATGTTTCAAAGTTGCGATGCGGAGGTTTTCAAATTTTTTTTTCTCAAAAATGTCTAACGTTTTTCATAAAAGAACATCTTTTAAGACATTTTTATGACAAATTACATGTATATTTTTTATTTTCTAGGAATAGTCTGAAGGACCTCTATTCTGAACGATTTCACATAATTGGTAAACCTAAGCGATAAACATAACTTTACTATTCAAAATATGCATATCTCGCTTAAGTCCACAATTCATGGAAATAGAACTTCTCTGTGCAGTTAGTAGTTTCCGAGATATTTTTTGTTATTGGTTTCAATTTTTATACCTATACTTACGGTTTTCTCAATGGGAATTTGTTTGCTTTTTCCCCCCTTTTCTTTCTTCCCCCCTTTTCTTTCTTCCCCCCTTTTCTTTCTTCCCCCCTTTTCTTTCTTCCCCCTCCCCCTCATGGCCATGCATAGGGAATAGTTTAAAAGCCTTCACATACCGGCGCGTCTTAAAAGATTTGACTATCGCTAAGCCTATTGCATTCCCTTATTCCCACAACATCCACAAGCAAACTTGTAATAATATTTCTATAGATCTAGATTGACGGAAGCAGATGAAAGAATAAGCTTCTTAATATATAATTTGTCGAATGACTAGAGAAAGCCATGTAACAATTCAGATTTTCCCCCTTTTACTTCGTTCCTCATTAACTCCTCTATTGTAGGAAGTAATTAAGTTTCCATGTAGTATATTCCCTAAGAAAACGTAAGACATAATTATGTACACGTTCTATAACCGGTTAGCTATTCTGGATAAAAAAATACGCACATTGTATATTTCAAAGCATCTTCCGGACTAGGAAATAATCCTGGCTAAAGAAACATTTCCATTCTCCAGCCGGGAATCGAATTGCATTGCTTTGATTTGTGTGTTCATGACTTTCTTTTTACCACTTTAAACAATCGGTGCCATGCTCAAACTCGAGTTTCTCTTTCAAAACATACGCGCGTTTAAGCAATAAATCCAACTTAAGATCATTGCTTTTTCTGCTACTTATAGTAAATAGAGGAAATACTGTATTCCGCCCAAAAATTCGATGTCAAGATTCCACCAGAAATGTTTTCAGGCTCTCTGAATCAAAAGACATTTTTAGAAAAAGGCCTTGTGTCTGTCTGTGAACAGCATAACTCAAAAACGAAAAGTTGGTTAAAAATCAAATTTGTTATTCAAGTTTAATATCTTTCAAAGATGCAACGCGAAGATTTTGAAGAAAATTCCTGTATTCTAAACTATCCTTTACATGGAAAATTTTTCGAAAATTTTTATTTTCTCAAAATGGCTAACGATTTTTATTAAAATGTCTGTGTTGAAGATATGTTTATGGTAAAAGAAATGTATATTTTGAATTTTCTGGCGATAGTCTATGTATTTCTGTTTACTCTTGATGACTTTTGCATAACTGGTAAATCGTAAGGGATAGACCAAATGTACTACAAAAAAATGTAGATATTGTTAAATCACACAAGTTATGGCCAAATGCATTTTTTGTAGAGTGAACCATTTCGGAGATATTCCTTGTGCGAGGTTTGCAATACTTATACTTTTCTCAAATGGAAGGTCGTTATTCACTTCATCTCTTGACCATGCAAAGAGAACGGAATTTCAAAACCTTCATACAGCGATCAGCTTTAAACATTTGACTATCGCGCGAAGCCTACTGTATTCATATTCCCCTTGCACCTACAAGTAAGATAATTTCTGTAAAGGTTTATCTCAACTAACATGAAGATAGAAGAATAAGAGTTTATTAGAATAGTTAGTACAAGAGTAGAGAGAATCATATGAGTACAACACATGAGATATTTTTATTTATTTATTTATTTATTTATTTATTTATTTATTTAAATTACTGAAGGGGATTTGCCATGCTATAGGTATAGTTAGGTGCGCAGACTTCCTGCGATGCTTAGGTTTAAAGCAATATATTCTGCCAAATGTTGGGCCACTTTTGCACTACTTGATGCATCCTATCTGAAATGTAGTGACTTAAGCACACCAGTTTGAGGCAGGTATCTAGAAGTTATCTTGCGAGCCCTAGTTGATGAAACAGCAGGAGTTTCTTTGACTATCTGGGTTGCAGAGGGAGAATCAAGTGTGGTGATAATATTGCAAACATTGAGCCTCAACTGTAATGACATGGGGAAACTGCAGATCCCACTAATCTTAAGGGTCTGGTTAATATCGCTTCAGCCGGATCGGATTGGATCGGATCGGATCTTAACGAGTAATAGAGCTAATACAATGGAAGTTCCTCTTTGGACGGAGCCCATCTTGATAGTCTGGACCTCGCATGCGGCACTCTACTCTTTGGCCTCTTGAGCTGATAGTGGCATTTATGGGCAACGCCCCCGGATGCAGAATTTGCCTCATGGGAGGAGTGCTCTTATCTTTAATTATTGTTATCGTTTATTGAAGAGCACGTAAATGCCAAGACGTCGGTATACATGGACAGGTGGACTGAATAATTATTTTAAGCATAAATACCTTGTGTTGATATTATGTTGGCCTAAATATCGTACAATTTCGGTCAGTATTAAGTAAATGTATTTTCATCAACTATGTACTGTATTTGACTATGACCTTGTGTGTGTGGTTCGCCACGTGCTGCTAGAGTGTTGCTCTCTAGCGCACCTTCGGGATTCTCTGCAGCTGCCTGCCAGACTTGCAGAGGTCCTAGCGGACGACAAAACAGCGGTTGATAGAGTTCTTAATTTTTTAGCGCAGTGTAATATAAATTTGAGGATTTAAATTTTTTAATCATCTTGTTCTGCTTTTGGACATATTTATCACCTTGTTTCATATCTGGCTATTGCCACTGATTTCTACCTTGTATATTTTGTTGTTTCTAGTATTTTTATTTTTTGAGTGAAATTTATATCTGGCTATTGCCATGAGTCTGTTAAGGGCGCTGATGACCTAGAAGTTGAGCGCCCTTAAACCAAATCCAATCCAATCTATGACCTTGTGGTCGTCACAAGTGAACTTGAGATAGCACTCTATTGTTTTTTCCTCTCGCGCTGACGGTTTGCAGGCTGCTTCAAAAGCAACGTATCCTTTCTTTCCCGGTACAGTACATATTACCAATACGTTACATTATCACATAAAGCAAAGCAATTATGATCATGCTTTATATGGTATCACTAATATTCTAGCATCTTGCACTGTTTACAGTAGACAGAATAGCTGCTGTGCAGACAGTAATTTTGAACAGTTAGTGTCACTGTTTACATCGTACCAAGAAGCTCCCCACTCAACTGCGCGATTGCACGTTCAAGGACAAAGTCTATGACAGTAGCAGTACTGGCGGATTAAATGCTATCACTTCGATTCAGCAAGTCACTACCATCATAAAAGCAATACGTTATGTTACCGAGCACCAACTGTTACTTTTATTGCATATTGTTGAAACTTATAAAAACTAGGCTGTCATTTTTAGTGTAATTTAATTTATTTCTGTCTAATTCCTTTGCGCTGCACACATGGCTCTTAAATTCTTCCTTCCTTCCTTTAGTAGTATCTTAGGGCAAACAAGCAAATAAAAAGTTCAAGGGAATTAATGTAGATCGTAACATATTTGTTGCCGGCCCTCATAACCGTGGTCGCTAGAGTATATGAGAGTCGCGGGTTCGAGTCCCACCTCGGTCATGGGTGTTTGTGGTTATGTATGTGTGTGTGCGTGTGTGCGACTGCAGGAGCAAATGCGTTGTGCATATGTGTGGACAGGGAAAAAAGCAATAATCTGGGTGGCTAAATAGTCATTAAGGACCAAAGACTAAATGTGGGTGTTAAGAAAAAAGAAATTGGCCAACGTTATCTCTATGCCAGTGAAATTATTTTTGCCGTACTGAGACATATTTTTAAAGCAAAACCACAATTCTAGTTAATTGTATCTATAGGCAGTCTGTTATATATTAATAGCATAATTATGGCCATTAGCATAAATACTAATTAAGTTTAAGTGTGTCTATTATCTAGTTTTTTTATATTAAGCAGGATGTGTAAACCATGCAGTTAATAAAGCAGTGAGATATCAGATGGTCGAGTGACATTTATCTGGGTCTGTCATATATAAAATATGAATTTAAATACTATATCACAAAGATTTGATGAGAAAATGTTAAATTCTGTAAAAAGTAACCTAAAATATATTCACTTGGATTACTTAGACTTACTCAACACTGCCAACTGAGGAAACCGAAACCCAAAAATTACATATATTTCAATCTTCTCTTGTTATAATGAAACACCTGTTTATAACCTCGAATAAACTCGCTTTATTTTTCAGATTGACAAATAACTTTTCTTCTGAAAAAATACAGTATTTATTAAAAGAACAATTGTTAAAAACGCTGTTGTCAAATTGAAATGGAGTATTATTTTGATTGTTAATCGATTGTAATGGGTAATACATTTTTTCCGTGATTTATGGAGTAGAGTTGGCGACATTGACCAAACAAAGGAGTGACCTAGCGATAATTTGTCAAAACAAAAGAATGGTCAAGTAATGGCGACACTGACCAAACAAAAGAGTGACCTAGCGATAATTTGTCAAAATAAAAGAGTGATCAAGTAATAATTCGCATACGATAATTTAATATGTATGAAATAGTTTTATATTGGAAAAACAGAATGACGTTTGGCAGACAAATTAAAGCATTTAGAGTTTTGTGAGGTTATGCTCTTAATTGTTCCTGGTAAAAGTTGTGTATTAATGGAATGGACCGTATGTGTTCATTACCTTCTGAAATAGTAGAGGAAATTGTCTACCTCGATATGAAAGAGTATCAAGTTGTGCCTCATTTTGGCACAGATTGTTCAGAAAGAAGGGTTAAGTCTTTTTTTGATAATCTCTTGAGTAGGGGTATCACCGATAAAACAGGCAAATGGAATGTAAAAATCGGCGAAAGATCAATTTTTGCACAAAAAATTAAATATTTGGCCGGTGTAATAATGATATAGTTCTGAACGTCCATATACCGACCTATAATGTAATTTTTATACATTTCCAAGTATTTTATTTGATACGCACATTATACCATACAGCTAAATAAACTTCAAATTAATTCTTTCTCTTTCTTTTTTTACAGAGCGCGTTTAGGTTAGCAATAAAAGTGCAGCTTTCAAGTAAACATTGTAGAAGTATAAAAACATGGTAATTTAGTCACTATTTGTCTATTCCACCAAGTTTTGAAATCCCACTAAAAAGGTTTGTGATGGCTTAACTTGCCCCCCTTGGACAGCCCTGCCCTTGAGCATACCAGCTAAAAGTGTAGGAGATAATTCATGACCAAACTGATACAGCCACACACTGGTTTTGGAATACTCAACTGCGGTGTGAATCTGAGGAGATAATTTAATTATGGCAAAAGCGGTATGGTATGAAATGATGCTACCGTATTCATAGTGTGAGGGGTGTATTTGTTTTGCGGTATTTATGTAATGAACAGAGGCAGCGCAAGGCCGTGGGCAAAATTCTAAATCCCATTGAAATAACGAAAGAGTTAATTAAACATACACACAGAGAAGACAAATATATGCATATAGAAATAATTAACCAAGACTAAAAGTATGTATCAAAAACTGCGCCTGCATGGAAACCGTTTGTGTGTTCCCTGAGAGAGAGAGGGAGCAGATGCTGGGCAACTTCAAAATGGTGTAGCTACCACGTCACAAAGCCCATAATACCCAAATGAGTTCCCAAAAAAACTTTGCGACTAATTCCGCAGCCATAGAAAAGCAGAACAAAAAAGTCAGGCCTGCCCTAGTAGTCCCTCGCTTGTAGTTTAAAAACAACTTTTGCGTAAAGTTAATTTTAGTCCCCTTGTCCACTTTGGGCAGAATATGAATAGAAGAGTAACTCATGCTTGGTTGAAGTGGCAGGAAAATGTGTTAGTTTAAAAATATGCACAGTAGCAAACGATATTTTTGCAATGAGGAGGGGGGGGGGGGGGGTGGAGATTGCCTTCAAACCCATCGCAACTTTCTTCTGGGAATGCTTGATGGACCACGTAGAACTGTGTCATGCTTGTTATCATAAGCAATACCTCGAGTGATAGTCAACTTACCCAAAATGTCGGTCTGGGTGGCTCAGTTGGTTAGACGCTGGCCTACGGATCCCAAGGACGCGGGTTCAAACCCGGTTCAGGCCGATGGTTTTTAAGTGTGCTTATAAACGACAGCTCCATGTCAGTAGATTTACTGGCATGTAAAAGAATCCTGCGGGACAAAATTCCGGCACACCGGCGACGCTGATGTGATCCTGGCAATTGGCAGCGTCGTCAAACAAGAAAATAATAATACCCAAAAATTTTCGAGTCACAAAGTGATAGTCAAATTCTCTAGATAAATTCTATCACGAATTGCATTAAGTCTATTACACGAATTAAAAGATTATATAGCATATGAATTGTTATTTAAATGGTGTATTTTAATTACTAACATCTGAAGCTGAAGCAGGCATGCATACATCAGTGTCCATTGGCACGGCCTACAGAAATATTGATCATCCAATCTTTTAAAATATTGGGCAATGTCAGTAGTTGGAGTTTCTGCTGTTAATATTTACTTTCGTTCAATACAAAATTGATCAAACTGATGCCAAACGTATTTCCTGTTGTTTTCTGTGTTCTGAGGTTTCCCTCTTCGAATTATTTCATCTATTTTCAGCATTAGATTCTTCACTGAAGCGAGTCAGCCAATTTTGACATTTAAACCTAGGAACTCTGATGCATTAAATTACGTAAACTGTTGTGCATCTGTAGTACAGTGCAGCTAGATTCTCTAACCCAATTATAACATAAGAAAAACAGAGGAGGTGATAATTAAAATTCTGAGGAAGCAATCCCGATACAGCCTGGATATGAGAAAAATACTACTCAAAACTAGTAGCTAAATTTTTAACGGTGGCTGTGATGGCGCCCGCGCCTCCTTATGCATGGGTCAAATGTGTCCGAGCACATAGCAAAGTTGGACAGCACTGTCATAGAGCATAGACCAAACTTAGGCATACGAAAAGTGTAACGGTTATTTGTTAGAACACATGCTTTCTGTCAAGTACATTTTGTAATATTTGATATTTGTTGCTCTTGATTTGATTTTCCATTATATATATTTCTAAAGTGCTTAGTCATAAACTTGTTTCTAATAACTGGTGTAGAGTACGGAATTTCAGTACTAACGATTTCAGTTTGATTTAAGAATCTTGTTATTTTGGTCTTTCATATTGATGGTAGTGATTAAACAACTGCCTCGGGAGCTGTGACGTCATGCTTTCCTATTAATATTTGCCATGTACACTGGAAATTTCCTAAAAGCGTTTTCTTTTAGGATGCTAGTAGAATGTTATAAAATGTGTATACAAGCATGTTACATAGATTACTGTTTTATGCAAAGACACTTATCGCTGCCAGCCAAAGTACTTGGAAACTGTCGTTAACTCCCAAGATGCAAATAATTGGATCACACTGATATATCTCCGGTAAATCCTGACTTGGACTTGTTCAACGAGAATGTTTAGTCTAGTCATTGTCGATGGCGTCACCTAGCGTGGCTACTGAGTCCAGGTTTTTATCTTTTAACTTGGCTGTGTTATTAAAGCATGCTGAAGAATGCAATACTCATTACGTGATGCGGATGTGGACTAAACCAGAAGCACGTTGCAGAAGTGGGTTAAAAATTCCGTTCGCTCAGCGAAACGAATCGATAAACTAGCAGAGGCGCACTCCGGCAACTTTAACACAGCCACGCTTGTAGTAAATAAATGTTGTTCTTCCTTCACTTGGTCATCAGTTGGTTTGCGTACGATTTTGATATGAAGTTTGAGACATTGTAATCTAATACCGTAACATATATACAGGTAAAGTGCGTAGCAACAGTTTTAAAGTAAAACTAAGACCAGATGTGAGATGCTCGTAAAGGCAACTTGTTAAATTGTTAAAAAGTCCAGGCTTATGGGCTTGATGAGAATATTTTTAAGGATTCAAGTTAACAGGTTCAGCTAATGGCTCCTCAGTGTGTGGCTCACATTTGGAAGCTCCCGGCTTCTTTCTCAACTAACTTTGGGGTTTTTCGTGGTTTCCCTGGCGATAGGCGAATGTTGGGATGATTTCTATAATTCATCTTTCAGTTCCATTTACTTCTGTGCTTCTAGGTTTCACCGTATAGCGGTGCTGGACGGATGGCACGGAATTTGCTCCGTAGACCTTAGAGGTCTACTTCCGCGGGTCGTTCAACACCCTCTCTAGCTAGCTCCAGCAATGGGGATGGGTCTAAGAGCGCGTTTCTGTGCCCCGTATTCCTTCATCTCATCCCTTCCTCCTGGGGGTGGGGCAATAGAGCTCTGTAGGTGATAGTGCGCGAGGTGTGGAATAACCAATACCTATACTATGCTCAGCTGGAAGCACGTGTTGATGCTTAATACATACATATATATATTAACTTCCTCCAAAGTAATGCCATATCGTACGATCAATGAAATTAGTGAAATAATGAACCCGAGGTTCATAGAGCTTAAAGTTCCCGGACGTTTGTCTTGTCAGGTTAAGGGAAAAGATTGGAAGAAGACTATCTGGATAACTCACGGTAACCAAGACTCAACTTGGGACCTCTTAAATGTGAGTCAGACACCGCATCACAAGAGGCGTGCTTTGATGCTTCACGTGAGCAGTAACTCTTTCCGATCGAAGTAAAACGTTAAATAAACATTTCTTACACCTGTTGTTTTTTGAACATTCATGGCTGTAAGCACAAAGCCAGTTGATTACTTTCTACACTACTGTGTGTTTCAGCATTTAGTTTAACTGTTCTTTGCATTATAAGCCATTCTCTAAGATTCAATTTATCTCGAACAAGAAAAAATCCCTCTGTCAATCATAAAATTAACACCGCATCAATCACCTTACACCAGTCACGAGGATATTGCTACATTGCAATTATTTGTACAGTTTGTTCACCAGCCCATGACCCCTGGCAGGAATGCAGCGAGCCAGCCAGTCCGTTAACAATTCCAGGTATACCTGCCACTCTGAAAGTGGAGTCGTACTTCTGGCCGCGCTTACGATAGTAGTGCCAACATTGTAATGTGTATTCACGCTAGATTAAGGTAAAGGAGTCACTCATTGTTTTCAATCACTACGCCTTTCTCCCACTGATCATTTTCTACTTTTTCTATATTTTCCAAAAAACCTGTGAGTCTGTTTCGATTACAAGTGATATACCCTTGAGCGCTATATCCTGTAATTCCTGGAAGGATAAATATTGTTTCAATCATGCTATAAAGATTAGTTTTACACATAGAACAGTCAGTCTGAACCCCTTTGTCCTGTAATCACATCATCATAGCAGATTTCACAGTATTCCTAGAGGGGAGAGGGTTTATTTACTTCTACACTACTTTTTACATTACTTCCGACATAAAACCAATGACTCCTACGATTTTGAAACTAGTATTAAGAGAAATTAGCAGCAAGTAAACATGGCGCGTATAACATTGGAGGTAAGTCGGTAACGTAACCAGCAGAACGTTTGCACGAAAGTTCACAAAACTCGGCTACTCTCCCCTTCATTCCTAAGCTGGTGAATAGACAGTAGATTGTTACAATCCAAATAAAATCGTGCAATTGTAAAATGAGATGTTTATAGCATTACATATCTGGCACAAGCATTGCCGGACATTTGTCACGTTTACAAGATGTTCTTCTGTCAATAAACATGTTCACTGTAAGATATGAGTTTCGTATCACATTCTTGAGTGTAAGTAGGTACCTCCGAAATTTGATACTAGTCAGCGATTGTTATATTTCAGGGGAACGCGTTTTCTTTGGTATCAGTTCTTTAATAAAAACGTGTACGTGCCACCAATTTGAATTTCGGTACCTCATTCATTTCTTTGGCACGTCATAACTATCATAAGACATTTTGTTCGCAGTTACAAAGCTGTCGCTCCCTCCCCTCAGCCTAGATGTCCTACATCTGGTGTTCGAGAAAAACCAGTTTGACTTCTCAGAGTGATTGCATTGTAGTTTCCAATCCATTAAATGTAATTTTTTTAGGTACTTAAAGCGTTAGGAGTACTACGTCCAGTTAGAGACCTGTTATCTTCATCAGAATATCATCACCTGATTTTCTCAGTCGTCCTAGCAGTCGTCTCTGATACTACAGCGGCCCGAGTAACAATCAGCAAGATGGCTGCATGGTAAGGTGTGAGGCTGTACTTGGGAGGCCCTGGGTTGGACTCCCGTTGGGCTGGCCGCCTTGACCTTGGTTTTATTTGTGATTTTCCCAGATCGGTAGGCGAATGCTGATATGGTTTCTCTTCAACCACCAATTTCCTGTCCCCATTACTTCCTTTCCTCTGTTTGATTTCCATATATTAGCGTTGCAGGACCAGGCGACGGCGATTGGTACGTGGTGGCGGAACGTTTGTGTTGTATAAAGTATTTCTCCGTAGCGCTTGGATGACCCACTCTGCCCCCTTTCACTCTAGAATGGTTAGGGACCCCGGCTGCGGTAGCGCACTCGTGGTTCGGATCTATTTATTTTGTCTTTAGCCTATGGCCTGTTATGGCGGAGAAAAAGGAAATGTAATAATGAAAGATATGAAAGTCTGCAGTTCAAATTATACAACCTAGCATTCTTCTAGCGAAGAAAGCCGCGTTCTGCGATAAAAGCGAATAAGAGGTCCTGATCTTGAAGGAGTCCTTGAATGCGCTTTTAAACGTGGCCCTTTAATGTCAATTATTCAATATAAATAACATTCTTCGAAATGCCAAAAAGTAAAGGAACAAAAAGGAACGCGAGAAAAAAATATTGACAGAAATGAGAAGAATAGATGGCCTTAAGCGAAGAAAATTAACATTGTGAAATGAGAAAACAGGACAAAAAGGTAGATGACGAAGCCTGAATAGTCGGTGGCAGAGAGAAAAAGCGTTGAAAGTAGAAAATTATGGCAAAAAGGAGATAATCGTAACATGCACACGACATAAAACGAAGAAAAGAAAAAGAAAACAATAAAATGCCGTGCAATGGCTTCTGAGGGTTCAATCCTCCGTTAGTAGAAAACGAAAATAAACAAGTGAGGAACAGGAAACATTAGAGGAAAGGGAAGAACAGGAAGCGGAAGGAGATTGTGGCGGTGATATCCACTTTGCTACCGCAAGATAAGAGAAAATGACAACCTGGTATTAGCCCATAGTAATAGGTATTTTTTGAGTAAGAAATAAAATGAACGTATCTGTGAAATCATTTTAGGCGGGAATACACACATGAACACGCACACACACACGCACACACACACACACACACACACACACACACACACACACACACACACACACACACACACACACGTCTATGTATTTAGTCAAACTCGATTCGTGAAGAAGTTTCGGTAATTGTTAAAAAAATTTAAAATCTACTCTGAATGTTACTCTTAATGCGTTTTATAACTTAGTTGGCTCAATTCCTCCACCCTAAACTACACATTATACCGGAAGTTTTCGAAAATTTTTATTTTCTCGAAAATGGCTCTAACGAGTTTGATTAAAATGCCATTATGTTTTAAGATATGTTTATGACAAATGCAATGTATATTTTGAATTTGCTGGCTGAGGGTGGCGGTGGTCAGCGCCGACTCCCCCAACCATAACTCGACCTTTTAGGGACGTTACCTTTCCATCAGGATAGCTCCTCATTTGGCATGACGAGGCTGAGTGCACCCTCGAACAGAGCTTCCAGTGCAGAAAAGTTCCCATGCCGGTACCGGAGATCGAAGCCGGATCCACGCGCCAGAGGCAAGTGCGCTACCACTGCGTTAAGGGGGCGGTGTGGAATTTCCCCATTTATGAATTTCATATCGTAATACATGATTAATAAGCGGTATGCTATTAGTTTGTTATAACCGCAAAACTGTGTTTTATAAATGTAAACTTAATGTAACTGTTTACTATGCATACAAACACATTACACATTTTTATGGCGTGCAACCAAGTTGCTTTTGGATACAAAGTAACGTTTTTCTGATTAATTTTGTTTTGAAAAGTTTGTATTAGCAACATTTGATGGAGATACGAGAGGAGTGGGGAGAAACATTCAGTAGTTGAAGTGCTTTCTGCTTTTTCTTCATTCGTATGTTTTTAACGCTATTTCCAGGTCGTATTCATCTGTGTAGCTTGTGCATAGTTTACCTTACACTCAAAGGGTTCAGTGCTGAATACCTCCCAGTAACGATGGCTCTTAATTACTTCTGTGATCGCACAAATACTCCACACAGCTCTCATCAGATCAACATTACATTGCATTGCCGCTCGTTTCAATAAAAGCTCTCCTTCATATTCTAGCTTCTCGGATTCGCTGGCTTCAAGTACTTGGTCTGGTTTGAGATGCAATGCATTCGAGTGTCTGAAAATAACGTCACTTCGCTAATGTCTTGTTGATCTACAGTTTCATAGGTTTTGGGTCTCAAACCATGGGCCCATAATTCAACACAATGATATTATTGAGATCAATTTAGCTGCAACATTCATAAAATTATTTTTTGTGTTGATAAATACTGTAATAGAATGACGATTCGGTGAATCCTACTCTTGACACTAGTGTGCCAAAAACGACACAAACTAGTCCAGTTACTTTTGTCACTTTATTTTCCTCCAAAAACGTTTGCACAATACAGTTCTCTTTTACTGACGTTACACAATCTGCAGTCCGTGATATCACAACTCGACTTGTTTTCTTCTGGCATCCCTAATACAGTTTTCTGGTTTTCTTTACTTTCTCTGTCTCTCAAACAGCTGACTGACGATACGGTCACTCAACACCCATTAATTGCTTCGCTATCCTCTTTTCGACGCGACCGTACACACGCAGCTGACACACACACAACACAACGCGCGCGCGCGCGCGCACACACACACACACACACACACACACACACACTAAAACTTAAAGTAAGAACTGCCAATTCTCGTTGCCTGGCTTATATAGCGATAATGAGATAGCAAGGGTCTTTTAATGCAACTCTTGATGCTGATACTGTGTTTCATTCACTTTCCAAAATTAATATACAAGTAATCTTGGGAATTGGTGAAGTGAGAACAGCTATAATTGATAAGCTTTTTTTCCCCACCAGTTTTTAATTATCATTTCTATTCAAGGATTACATAAGAGACCTGTTCCCACTTCATGGTCGAATCATGTTTTGCATCGTCTTCCAACCTCTCAATCTACAATTTAGTATTTTGTTTGGTGATCTAGTTTCCTTCACATTATCCAGCCAATATTTCCAGTTTTTCTTACAATCTTCAATTTTATCTGCAACTGGACTAAAATAAAAATGTGACAAATATCAGCATTCTGTATGTGACCTTTTTAAAGCACAACCGTGTAGTAAACATTAAAATCTCTTTATCAGTACCCAGGTTTCTGAGTCAAAGTAAAGTTGGAATTCCCATTAGTTTATACAACTTGAATTGTATTTCTTTCTCTAAAACCGTGGAACCGTATGCGAGGTTTATATAAAAAACTTTCATTAAATGTTTTATCGCATCCATACTCAATACTGCATCCTAAGTGCTAAAATTGATTAATGTGTTCCAATATCTATACTCAACATGCTTTCTGCATTCTCAACAACTACTTCGTCTAGAGAATGTATAAACATGTACATGTATTAATGACAATTTCAACATTTGCAAACAATTTCCATTCGTCATGTATACATTCAAACTTTCGCAAGCTGTTCTATGTTTGTCAATTTTTGTTTCTTTGTAATGGGATGTAATAACAGTAATAATATATGTAGAATGTCTATGTTTTTCTATTAAAAGCCACCGTATGCTAACAACCTTGTCAAACACCTTTAAATGTTACACAAATACAAGATGTGTTTGTGTTTATTTTTTCTAATATCTGCCTTATCTCTAAGTCCACCTGACATTTTCCAGTCCTGTAGAATGAGAAAGTATCTCTCGTTTATAAATAATACCTTTACAATAATCTACATGTAACCTAGGCCAATTTCAATATCTTGTCTAACTTTTGATGGTGTCTAACTTCAAGTTACTGTTTTTGTTTCAGGTATGTTGCTTGGGTGGTTTTATTAGAAGAAATGAAGGCACTTTGCGACTTCAGAAGTTAAAGAAGTGTGTAATGTCTTTGAAGTTGAAACTCAGGTGATTATAAACAGTTTAATTATTGGAAGATTGCATCAGATTTGAAAGATGTTGTCAGTGGTTTGAGTTCTGGCCGTGGCATTAACTTTTTCAAATTTGATACACGTTTCCAAGTTAAAGTAATCAATTCAAATATGAACCTCAAGGAAGAATTCACGGTTTAGTTGAAGTAAAAAAACGAAAGCAAAACAAGAAAGAAGAAAAAAAAAAAAAAAAAAGGAGAGAGGAGAAAAGGAACTATTTAATTCAATTGCTTTTTATTGGTGTTAATCAAGGGGTAGAATGTTTAATCTCTTAACCGATTATTTGGAGACCCAATTCATACCAAGTTTTTTTTACACTTTTATATTGGAAGGGCATCCCCGAAATGTTTGATACCAATAAAGGTGCACCTTCAATAACTCATAACATCAGTATTGAACAGAAAGCTTGACACTGTTGGACAAACATTAAAGCAAAGAAACATCAGTAGACATTAAGTGCTTAAGAAGCATTGTAGGAAAGGCTAGAAGGGATAGAAGTTGAAGAAGGAAAATTAAAGAAGTCTGTAACATACATAGATGAAGTTAAAAAATATAAAATTTGGTCATTTTCATTTAAAAGCTCGGTTCCAGTGTCCCTTAATGTAGAAAAATTCCGCTGATTATCTTTGTTAACTTTTGAGCAATAACGGACATATTTTAGCCAGTTACAACGCCACTTCTTGAGTCAAGTCGGCTAAAATGTAACTACTGGTGTAATTTTGCAGTTTCAAAGAGTTTTTCACTTAAAAAGCTCGGTTTTTACCCTGTGTGAGCGTTTTCTGGAACAAGAAAGGCAACATTTCACAAAGGCATAATTTCTGTAGCATTCGCTCTTGCCGTGCCCTCTCCGCGCATCTTGAAGATGCGTTTCATGCCCCTTGGAGAGAGACTGCAGCGAAATGAATTCTGTATGACGAATGGCTAAGTACCCTCAGCGTCAAGAAACGCAGCAACTCTAGAGAGTTGAAAAGGTCATTCTCGTTCATGCTGAAGGTCACAGGATGACCTTTCGGCAAGAAAGTTGTTCTCTGCCAAGTGATAATGATTGTATGCCCGGAAATAAACAGTGGCGGTGGTGACGGAATCGTAAATACAATGGGCTGCGCTTATCACTAATGCTTGGGAAATAGCCGCCGTCAATTGTTTACCTTTCCGATCTACGTTTATGCAGAAACTCGCTTGAAATCTTGTCATGGGTTTATAGTATACTTGATCGTGTGCCCAGATTGTTGCAAGCAAAATCTAACAAGCCCAGGAAGTGAAAGTTGTAGTAAAACATGTTCAAATTAGTTCATGCTCACATGCAGGTGCATCCTTTAATCGATTATAAAGTTTACTTATACGAATTGAACTTCGAATACAACATTAAATGTTAAAATGCGGAAAATATAGCACATTTATATTCATACAAACTTATTGACTTTTAATTTACAATTTTGCCACAGAAAGATATCCAGTTTTATTATAAATGTGTTTTACTGTAGAAGCTGAATTCTAATTAGAATTTTCTGGTACAACATTTACTTTTATTAAATTGTTTAACTAATAAAATATTTACCTTCACGCAAAGTGTAAATGGTTTTAAATTGCGTAACCTAGTTTGGCAAGTAAAGTTACAAATTAGAGAAAAACTACAAAAAAAGAGTAGCGAAATTGAACGACGCACTTCAAAGTGGACCAGCTGAATAAAACAAAGGGTGCATTGATTACTTATATTGATATGCGGATTCAAGCGATCGGAGTGATATACCCATAAGAAAATAGCATGTTTCACTTACAGTCCATGAGACATAGTGAATACTGCTATAGGATGGTTATTAAGTTGGTAATCCTGTTTGAATTGTATAAAAGTGTCTTTTAGTGTGCGTGAATCCGTATTTTGTAAGTAAAAGAAAAAGTACGATCGTGAAAAGAAAGACTTTCTCATCTGTTTTCGTATGAAACTATAGTTAGGCTGTTCGCGGATTTAAAATTAAGCTACCTTGAGAGCTTTCGTACTCGAAATATTCCTTGAGTCTGGAAGAAATTCATCGTATTTTTTTTTCTTTCTCTACTGCGTATAGTAAGTAGAGAAAATATCCTATTTCACCCAAATCCCTTCACTTGTAAAATTTTTCGAAAATTTTGATTTTCTCAAAAATGGCTCTTAACGATTTTGATTAAAATGCCTAATATTTAAGATATTTTTATGGGAAATGTATATTTTGAATTTTCTGGCTATAGACTAGTACTCCTATTTACTCTAGATGAGATTTGCATAACTGCTAAACCGACCATTCTTACCACACACAAAATGTTGATCTCGTTAAAACACAGTTATATCCAAATGCATTTTTTGTGGAGTAAACTATTTGAGATATTCCTCGTTATTTGAGTGAGTTTTGCAATACTTAAAACATTTCTCAAATAGAAGTTGGTTATTCACTTTATCTTTGGGCCATGCAAACAGAACGGAATTTTAAAATTTTATAAGATATGACTATCGCTCAAAGCCTACTCTACTCCCATATTCTCCTTGCATCTACAAGAACATTAGCAATAAGGTAATTTCTGTAAATGTTTATCTCGATTAACATGAAGAAGCTAGAGGAATAGGAGTTTGTAAGAATAGTATAAGAGTAGAGAAAGTCATGTGAGTGCAACACATGTTTAGTCCTTAGTTTTCGAGAAGAAATTGCTTGATTGACAATTAGTGCATGAGTAACGTAGAGCATTATGGTTTATGCGTCAATTTTCGCAGTATAATTGGAACGGTTTGATTAATCATAAATACATTTATGGCATTAATAGCTTCGGGCAGTACTGTTAGTTTACTCCATGTAGGTAACCGAATTCCTCTTCCTAAACATTTAGTATTATTGCACTGTGCCGTAGGCTGCATTTTAATACAGAAGACTGGCAAAATTGGCTGCATGTACTATCGTTTGCTTAGTTTCTATATATTCCATTGTTGTTTATGAGGAGTACTCCTCACTTGACATACATGGCTTACCTATTTCCATTATTCCATTGTTGCCTTTAGTTTATCACGTTCTTGACATCGTCCGGATTTCCAGAAGCCTATTACTCGTGCTGTTATACCCCTCCTCTCAGAAGCAGCTGAAAAATAAAGCTGGGTTTCCGTTATTTACTGAATCCTTTGTTTAATACGAGATAAAGTTGTTCTGTTAACGAATACCCACAGGCATGCCAGCCTTTGGTTTACATGGACATGACAAAGCATCCTCCATACGTGAAGGCGTCCTACAAAACAAACTTGGCTTTGTTGATACAGCTGATTTGCATTCTCACTGACGATTACAGCTTGATGGCAGAAAGCCATCTCTTCGTTTGCAAACCAACGACGTCGTCATGTTTTCTTTCGTTTTTCTCGAGGTTATCGACAGCGAGAATGCAATGAAATCTTCAGCACTGTGATGTTCTGAGTTTTCAAAACTTTGGCATAGAAGTTGTTACCGAATATGCTCATTGTCAAATGTACTGTCCAAAATATTTAAAATAGCAATGTTCACTTAAATTAAACCAGGGCAGATTTTTAGTAGAACTTGCGTTTTATTTGATACACTTGAAGTTAACACAGCTGAACGGCACTGATTTTCGGGGGCTAGTTAATGAGTCCTGTTTACCTAGTGTGATGCATATTGCGGTATATAAACATTTAGTGCAAGCTTGCACCTAACATGCACAGCTAATTTATCATGATTATGAAGAGCAGTTCTTCCGGCATAGCATTAATTTGCGACAGATTTTGGAACCTGCTTCACGCATCCAACACGCTGCGCTGTTTGGAAGTGGGGTAAGACTGACGTCATAGTTTTCTAATAACAGGTCCATAAGCGTGTTGGATTCTTTGTGGTGAACCTTTGGTTCTCGCAAATCTTGTTGACATAAAATGATAGGGAATAGTGGCAAATTAATCCATAGAAAGATTTATATAAAGTAAGCAGACGAAATATTGATGTCACCCCAAAATTCGATACATATGTTTTGAGACTCCCTGAATCCGAAAGAGAGTCCTGTATGCGTCTGTCCATGAACAACATAGTCATAGGACACGAAGATTATAAGAAAAGGCTCTGTCCATTGTAAACTACTCTTAACATGAAACAAATTTTGACTTCTTATTTTCTCAAAAATGACTGTACGATTTTGATTAAATCACCATATATTACATACTTGCATTAAAAATTAAATGTATGTATAACTTGAATTTTCTGGGAATAACATCTCAATAGTGACTTTTTCATACTGGTAAATCCTCAGAGATGGACAAAACACTACTTCTAAGAACATAGATCTTGTTAAATCACTTTTAATTTTTGTGGGGTTAACCATTTCTGAATATTTCTTGTTATTGGTTTGAATTTCCAAATACCAGTGCTCTTTTCAATTGAGAGGTCATACGTTTTTGCCTCCTGCTTATGCAAAGAAAACGGAATGTCAAAGCCTCGCATAGTGATCAGCCCTTAAAAAATTTAAAACCATTTCTACAACGTCCATTTCGATTAACAAGCGTTTATGAGAATAGAGGTGCAGAGCGAGGAACCGAGGAAGCCTGTGTTGATAGAGGCTGGTTATCAGTGAAATACATACGTGTAATAATGGGGCAACCTGCTCCAAAGACAGCAAATAATGCCGAAAGTCAATTTAAATCAGAATGGGAACTCTATTATTGTTATTTTTTAAGTAGTGACCATAGAGCTAAATACCTCATCTGCAGTGCAATAATTACATGGTGAGAAAATCTGCTATGTGTAACATAGTACTCATATGGTGAAATCATAAGAGGATGCTAGAGAGCAAGAATTAAGAGGTTCCTGCATCTTGGAGGAAGCATCCTTTATCCAGAAATGAGGTTGTGCCAGTGCTTTCTAGATCATTAAAATGAAATACCAGATTTACTATTAAAACTCAAATTAACGAGTTTAACATTGCGCGTAAACATTGCACACTGAGGAAGAAACGGCGCTGAAAGTGTAGAAGACGGAGACGGCAAAGCGAGTGAGATTGATTAGCATAAGGCAAGAACGAATGGTCAACTTTTCGAAGTCGAATTTTGCACCTTGCACCGTGCAATGCACCCTGAGAGGCCCAGTCATGTGTTCTCTCCATAATGTAAGAGAACTTCACAACGGGTTTTTCGATATCCAGCGTTAATTATTTGATATTTAAACCATTCGTGACGACGCAAAGTTTTTCTTCTTGAAATCCTTATTACATTTAACACTTCCGTTCCTAGGTTCAAATGTAGAAAGTAAAAATGTATCATTATTAGCTTCAGACTATAATATTGACACCATTGACGGAGACGGCAAAGCGAGTGAGATTGATAAGCATAAGGCAAGAACGAATGGTCAACTTTTCGAAGTCGAATTTTGCACCTTGCACCGTGCAATGCACCCTGAGAGGCCCAGTCATGTGTTCTCTCCATAATGTAAGAGAACTTCACAACGGGTTTTTCGATATCCAGCGTTAATTATTTGATATTTAAACCATTCGTGACGACGCAAAGTTTTTCTTCTTGAAATCCTTATTACATTTAACACTTCCGTTCCTAGGTTCAAATGTAGAAAGTAAAAATGTATCATTATTAGCTTCAGACTATAATATTGACACCATGGTGGTTATGGTAAGGCAACACGAATGATGCCCTCTAGCGACTGGCTATTGGAGAGATCGAGGAAATCCTGTTGCCAAGGGCCCGAGATCGATCATTAAAAGTTGGCAGTTAGAGTAGCTTCCGTGCTTGCTGTTCGTAATCATAAAAAGAAACATTTCCACGAAGCGTGCGTGGATTTTATGAAGGGGGGTCTCTCTCACTCTTCTCTCTCTCTCTCTCTCTCTCTCTCTCTCTCTCTCTCTCTCTCTCGGCTATTTAAATGACTGCGCTGCTACTGGTCGTTCAGTCGTTTTCCATGCCAAGTGTTCGTGCAGCTCCCGTCTCGTAAATACGAGCAAAGGGAGATGATATTGCTAGTTGAGAGATAGATTTTTAAAAACTACGGGTTTGCGCTTTATGCCTGTTCCGATACATTGGGTTTATGCCTGTGTTATGTCCAGAGGTAGTGGTTTTATTTGTTTGTGCGCTTTGGAACAGATTATGACCTTTTTCTTCTCACAAATGTATCCGTATTCTTTCAATTATCTTTATTTTCATTTTTCTCATGTTTTGTTATGTTTGAGCCGCTAGTAAATGTGATTTTTAAACCCGATTTTCATTATAGGTACCTAGCGTTGCCTTAAATGTTTCCTAAGAACATTGGAAATGAAACAAAACAAGAAATCGAATTACAGTCAGCTCAACAAAATGTTCCAGCTGCAAGTAACATTTAATTTAATTGTACATTAAAGCATTAAAGCATTTACATTGCCACTAAACCATTAAATTCAATGACATCATAGTAGCATAGGTTGTTTTTAAGGTTATCAGATGAATATTAAATATAGATCGATAAAATATTGATGTTCTCCAGCTTAATTTTTATGCGCAGTTATTTCATCGATTATACTCTCAATTTCTTCCCAAGCTGTTATAGATGGAGCTAAATTAAGATATTTTGAAGTGTGTTTTAGCAACATTTATAGGATTCATTTATTATAGTTTCCAAAAACTTCTACTGTAATGTTCTAAAAATTTCATTTTGGGACTTAAGCCACCCATGGTCTCATTTATTGAATTAGGTTGCTCAAGGCATATGAACACGTGCGTGTGCCTCACCGTGGCCGAGTGGTTAGACCATTCGTCTGTCACCAAAGCCGCCTGATTTCGATTCCAGGTGACCGCATGTGGAATTTATGGTGGACAAGGTGACGCAGGGGCGGGCTTCCTCGTGGTTCTCCGGTTTCCCCCGCCATCTCATTCTCCGGTGCTCCATCTTCATTCCATGCATCATCAGGGTCACAGCCTGCGTGCCGCTAAACACTGGCAAAACGCACACATTCACACACAGACACATGCGATGTTACTTTTATGAATGCTCAGACTTCAAAGGTTCATCTTGACGTTAAGAAGAAACATAAATTTCCCTACTATTTTCCTTTATAGTGCATGATTGCAGAAATAAAATTGGCCGAATGTTTGGTTGGCAATTAGCATAGAAAGGCAGAGTTTTAAAATATGCTTTTTATGCATTTACCATTGATTGCTAAAATTAATCGTTTAGCCACAAAATGATATTAATAACGGGATTCCAACTGAAAATATAGACAAGGGTTCAAATGGACCAGAAATTGCGAGTCAGCAATAGATCTATTGCATCATTCCTTGTCATGTATCAAGAAAAGTAGGATCTTGTCTCGCTACGTAATTCTTTAGCCTCAGCTTACAAGAAAAGAAAAGCGGTAATTTACAGAAGTTGAAAGGGTTTTGTAGTGAAATGGAAGATAGCGTAACAGTGTGACCAGAGGTACGAAGCAAGGAAAATCGGCGGAAATGGGACGTTTGATGAATCGGCGGAAGTAACGGTTGCAAGAAGAGAAAGCCGCATAAGCGAAAATGACTCAGACAGGAGCTTCGGTGCCTCTCAGGCTGAGCGCAGACATGCAGGGCATCTTTTCACAGGGCATAAACAACTTTTATAACTGGCAACTTCTGGAGTCCTAGCACTAGCGCAAAGTTTTCGAAGAAAATTCTTGTTTCAGTTTGGAAAGCCTCCAAAGCAGAAATCTGATAATACGCAGTTGGCACCAAAGAAATGCAGTGCTGCTGCTGCCTCTAAGATCCCGTTTGTATTCATCTCCCAAGTTTGTGACAGTTGCACGAAATATGAACTTGAAATTCAGTGAAACTTGGCTTCATTAGCTCGTAAGGCATAGCGGAGGACGACAAAAAATGTGTTGCGGACGAATTGCTTATCAGTGCAGAAAAGTCTTACTTTATTATGTTATTTTTCATCGTGCAGGAAAACTAAAATGGATGCGAGCTGCACTGTATCTTTTAAAGGGAAAGGATACATCTATCATGTTCGTTATCAGCTCGCAAGTTTGTTGTTCTCGATGACTTAATGGAAACGCGGCAGCCGTACTAGAAGGAGTTGGAGGGAAAGTTGCAATACAGTGTGCTTCTCTCCCCAGTACATATTGTAGTTTTATAACAGGAAAATGTGCTAAAATTCCTTCCATCCTGTGCATATAGACCTTTGTTTGGACTGGACGTTCCGCTCTGTTTCTCTGCAAGGGTCAATAACCGAACTTGGATGATAAAAGCAGCGCAATTGTCATCAATCCGGCAAAAATAATTCAGAACATATCAGAGTATATTCTATTTCGGCTGGAGTTCCATGCAACTTTACAGTCTCTTCTCTGAATATATATCTAAATGAATTGGATGCCTGTTTAAGCAACATCTGACATTATTGCTTGTTCACACGAACACATATGTTCTTCAGATTAGTTGTATTAATTAAACATTCCCATTGTGCCTCCTTACTTGCATTTAAGTTCGAATACTGCGACTTCAAGCTGCCTCGTCCATGGCTAAGGTTATTATAAATTGCTTTGCTCAGAATCTTATCGTGTCAGACCCAAATTAGCTACATGAATATATATGACATTAGGTACACATACCTATAATATTTTTTACTTTATGTATCTAGTAGTATAGTAATTAGAGGAAGTTCAACACCGAGATTTCATCGAAATACATATTTTGAGGATCCCTGAGTAAAACAAAAGAGAATTTTAAGAAATATGTCTAAAGCCGGTTAAATACCAAACTTGGTATTTAAATTTAGTAACTTTCAAGAATGGAGCACGAAGATTTTCTAGAAACCCCCGTCCCCCGCCCCAAACTACACTTTACATGGACAAATTTACGAAAAAAAAAAAAATCTTTTTTCAAAGCTAGCTCTATTGATTTTGATTAAAATACCATTGTTTACGTTACTTTCATGAAAAATGAAGTATATATCCTGACTTTTCTGGGAATAGTCTGAGTCTTCTTTGTTATGAACGACTTTTGCATAACTGACAAGAGAAAAAAAAATCCTACTGCAAAAGAAATGTAGACTTTTATGTTAAATAAATCTGTTGCAGATATAAACATTTTCAAGATATACTTTATTGGTTTGTCATTTATAATTTGTATACTTTTCTCAAATGTAAGTCATTCCTTTTTTTTTTTTTTTTTTTTTTTTTTTTTTTTTTTTTTTTAATTCTGGCCATGAAAAGAGAATGGAACGTCAAAGCCCAAAGTCATCAGACCAGCTCTTAAAGGGTTTGACTATCCTTAAACCAACTGTATTTTCTTATTCCTATAAGGAAACGTATAATAAAAGCATTTCTGCAGTCGTTTATCTCGATTAATATTAAGTAGATAGAATAATCATTTTAAGGATAACTGTGCAAGAATGTGAATAGAGAAAGCAAAGTGAAGTATATACATGTTGAAGTATTTACAATATTAAATATTCACAACGGTGTTATTCTTCTTGACTAATGAAGTTTACCTCTGAAGTAATTGTAGTTTTGTTTATGCGTTTGATTTCATGAAGTTTCTGACCTTTGATCCCACAAGGATCTGCATAATTCTGAAGGAAGGTAGTGTAGCTCTATATTTGGAATATAATGGATATTCAGTTATTAAGTGTCTGGTGGTCTGTTTCATGTTTCAGTGTGCACATTGCGGAGGTTTACTCTTGGCGAGTAGGTTTCAGTGTAATACACTAGAATGCCCTGTCCTCAGAGAGAAATTTGAATTTGTTCTGACCTCTTGACGCCTATGATGGGGGTATATATCTTGAGTTTGCACCATTTCAAACATCTTCTATGTTAGGTTAGGCTCTCTGGTAGCCATTTATGATATCAATGTTCTTGTAGATAAACAATTATTATTACAATTTGGCGAGGCTAGAGATAGTTTTGTCTGTTACTGGGTCATATAGTTGCTTCGTTTGTTAGGGGGTTTTCTTCAGATGGTTTCTTTAGGTCAGTAAAGTCATCTTTGCAGTCGTTCTACATTACCTAATCGAAACATTGTTGGTATGAAACACTCCGAGTAAAAAGAAAGGTTGCACGAGAGAGAGAGAGAGAGAGAGAGAGAGAGAGGGGGGGGGGTGGTCTACGAAGTGACTAGCGAAGCGGTTCAACAAAGGAAGATCAGTAAGAATCTGCAACGTCAGTTTTTTATTTTTGCGAAGAGCTGTCAAAAAGCTATACAGGAAGTAAGAAGAATAGCCCTACAGTTAAAGCTTAGCATTTGGAAGATTCCTTCACTCTGTGTATATGGGTTGAGATAAGATAAGACTTTTTTTCATTGGTGAAAGGAACAGTAAAGGTTAGGCAGAAAACTGTTCTGAAAGTAGTGCTTAGATTTTTTTTGGCATTAAACTTTGGTAAAAAACTATGTTCCTTAGCAGATGCACACAAAATAGCCTATAAACTGTTTTAAATTGAAACATTTAATCATTTATATATAATCATAATTTCTTATTCAATTTTTTATTAGTTATAGAATAAGGAAGATAAGAATTTAAATGAGATAATAAAAGAATACAATATGGAAACCTCGGGAGAAAAAAAGAACGAGCAACAGTTGTGATTGGATAAGAAAAATTTCGGGTAAAGATCATAGCAGGAGAAATACCTCTACCTTTAAATATTTGAGATCAAAATGGCAAGATTAAGAGGAAAGATCTTGCATTAAGATTATGCAGAATAGTATCCAAATACTCGTCAAAATATGCGTGTAAGACATGGGCATTTAAAACAAAGTAAGAAACAAGGTTGGAGGCATCTCAAGTGAGCGTTTTAAGGTCCTTCTTGGGTGTTACTCGTAGAAAACATCGACTCTGCGATGTAGATATAACATTGTAGAAGAAATTAAAAGATATCGGAGCATGTGGAACCTTCTAAATTGTCACGGCAAGCACGTGCTACAAACAGGTTTAAAGGCCTAATCCATGTTAAGGAAGAAGTTTCTTAGTTTTGGCCACCAAATCCAAGAGTTTATAAAAAAAACAGGAACTTTGAATCCGTGGTATTATATTACAACATACATTATCTACAGAAGGACCTAATTTACGTTTTAGCTATCCCCTCTTAATTACTATGTAAAGGAATGTTGGTAAATTGTACATGGAATTTATGCTGTGTCATAAAATGAATATGAAGCCCAAGAATGCAAGTACGTTGATGACTGAATGAAAGAAAACGGCATAAGGTTTTATTAAAACCTCTCAACTTGTTTTAAATTTGGAAGAGAGCATTTAAACATTCCATACGCTATTCTATTTCATAGGAAAGAAGTTGGTATTGTTACAAATCTATTACGTTAAGAACATTTCTAGACATTGTGTTGAGTAAATTTTTGTGCAGTATTTCTTGTACATACAGGCAGTGCATTGGCCAAGACTTAACAAAATGACAGCTTGGTTAATGCTTGTGTTATTCTTAGTTCGAGGCCCAGCTTTGACATTGTTTATATGGGAGTCCTGCCAGCACTTTTCCATTCACGTACTTCACGTAATTATTTGTTACTTGGCATACAGGATATTCCAGACATGAATAACGATGTGCATAAGGACTTGCCAAACCTTTAGGAAAACTCCAGTCGTATTTAATGGCTAAGTTAAGGTAAAACATGTCAAGTGAAAGCCACCCAGCAAGGCACACCTTAAACTATGGCTGTTCTTGTAATTATGCATTTTTGTAGAGGAGGGGGGGGGGGGGAGATTGCTGTAGTGGTAAGGTTTGTGACTTATGTTTTTGACAAAATATCAGAAGAGTCCACTGTAAAAGGGGAAAATGTCAGTATTTTACTAGGTGAAGTATTGTATTCAATGTCGAGATTTCACCGGAAATATGTTTTGAAATCCCTAAATGCACCCCCCCCCCAAAAAAAAAAAAGAAAGAAAGAAAAAGGTCTGTGTGTCTGTGTGTGTGTGTCAGTCTGTGGACAGCATAACTCAAAAACGAAAAGTCGGTTAAAAACCAAAGTTGGTATTTAAGTTTAATGTCTTCCAAGGATGCGGCACAAAGATTTTGAAGAAATCCCTTTACATGGAACATTTTTCGAAAATTTTGATTTTCTTGAAATGTATATCTTGAATTTTCTCGCTATAGCCCCTGTAGTCGTATTTACTCTGGACGGCTTTTGCATAACTGGTAAACCGTTAGAGATATACCAAATTATACTATACAAAAAATGTAGATCTTGCTAAAATACACAATTTATGTCTCAATAAATTTTCTTGTAGGGTGAACCATTTCGGAGATATTCCTCGTTATGTGTGTGAGTTTAACTTTCGTGAAATGGATCATCGTTGTTCATTTTTTATATGTTAAATGTGCAAAGACAACAGAATCTCAAACATTTAACTATCGCACAAAGCCTACTGTATTCTAACATTTCCCTTGCACCTACAAGGAAATAAGCAATAAGATAATTTGTACAAATGTTTATATCAACTAACAAGAAAGAGGATATAGGAATAAGAGTTTGTAAGAATGGTTAGTTCAAGAGTAGAGAAAGTCATGTGAGTGCAACACATCAGATTTTTTATGTCTTGGCCTTGCAAAGAACGGAATTTCAAATATAGAAATATTTTACTATCGCTCAAAGCCTGCTGTATTATCATATTCTTCTTGCACCTACAAGAAAGTTAGCTATAAAATAATTTTTGCAAATGTTTATCTCGATTAGCACGAAGAAGATAAGGGTTAGTAGGAATAGGGAGTACAAGAGTAGAGAAAGTCGTGTGAGTACAACAGATCAGTTTTGTAGTGCATCAAAGGTTATGCTATTCTAGTCCATTTAACCTATAATAATGCACATTATATATATATATATATATATATATATATATATATATATATATATATATATATATATATATATATAGCATTATTACAGAATATGTGTGCACGAGATATGATCCAACACAGCGAAGGAAGACAGATTCTGGAAATATTCTGAACTTCTAATGAAGTGAGAGATTAGAACCTAAGAAATATTGAGCATTTTAATTATCACATGCCGTGCGCACTACAGCAGATGGTCCCTATTGTAGCTAATACGGTCTACTGGCATTATGAGGTCCTATCAAAGGGGAACGTCATTATAAGAGAGGACGAAAAGATTACGCATCCGGACGGTCTCTATTTTTAGATCACACATACACTGTATCTTCCCGTCTCTCTTGTCAGCTTGCGGTTCTGAACGTGTGAGGCGCGGACCCCAGTAGGCGCGCACTAAAAAAGTGCTAGTAAAACATCCCCTTTTATTTTCCCAAGTACCTGCGTATTACGGACAACAGCTTCAAAATATTTCGGATGAATACCAAACTTGGGGGTTTTAACCGACAAGCGACATTTTATATTAACCGTTACATGAAACATTTCCCCTTGTTTCTGATTTTCTCAAAAACGTCTCTAAATTTTTTTACTAAAATACCATAGGTTTGGGATATTCGGATGACAAATGAAACGTGTATCTTGAATTTTCTGCGGCGCATCATGTAAAACTACTTAACCAGAGAACAATAAACGTCTAAACGGAAAATGTAGACCACCATTTCCATCGTTATTAGTTGAATTTTCAGTACTGTTTTTTTTTCGAAGTGCAGTCGTTATTCGTTTGTTTGTCACGATGTCGCGTAAGAACTGCAGAATTTCAAAGACAGAATATAGAATTGCCACTTTTTGTTTTAATTTTATAACTTTTTTTTTAATAAATTTGCCAATTTGAATACCACTACACCGGCAACGATATGTATATAATCATCCTTATGCCTTAACGGAGTTCCTCATTCCACTGCCTTTAGATACCCTGAATACACAATAGTACCCATAATCGCTCCACTCTTAGTTTACATGATGTAAACACAAGCGTCAACAATTAACCCGCGATACGCGCGAAACCAAAGCACATCATAAAATATAGTACTTTAAATATTGGCGATTATCTGTGAGTTTTCAAGCTGTATGACAACCCTGGTAAAGATGGCTTGAATGCAATGCAATAGCAGCGCTATTTCTAAAAGCGTGTTAGTTGTAGCTGAGGGTTATCGCGGAGGGATACAAGGTGTGGATCAAAGGCTGGATGGAGCATAAGCGACTTGACAACCGCAGATCCTTTTGCTAAGTGTAGGTGTATTGAGATTCGTCATTAGTAGCGGAAGAAAGTTGAAGGACGGTATTACAACTTCTTGGAATGTGAGAGTTAAGGGACGGGTACTACTATACCATTTCTGCAAACGTTTATCTTAACAGTTTAAAAAGTTCTAAATTTATAGCAAAATATAAAAATATACGAAACTGGTTCATATAAAAAGAATACAGTCGACCCATTATCAGTTCACATGCATCCATTATGTATTTCACTACTCGTTTATGGAACTAATCTTCTAAATCAGATATAAATCATCCTAAAATATTTCAAATTAGAATATGAATATACGAATTTGGTTAAAGATACAGCTTAAAAATCAAACACAATCTCTTATATCAAAAGTCACTATTTGAAAACTTCTGCAAAAGGAGGAGAATCGCGCGCGCGCGCGCACACACACACACACACACACACACACACACACACACACACACACACACACACACAGGTCAATAAATCTTTAAAAAAATGAAAGAAAGAGGATGAACAATCCTCAGAGTAGCAAATTTATTATATCTACATCTTAACATCAGCTACTTATCTAAAAGGAAGAATTATCTGAAAATGTTTGATTACAAGTTAATTTTATATATTGATCGATTTCCTGTTGTACCCTCTTTAGTGGAGACATTGCATTGCTGAGGGCAGCTGCTTCCTGCATCCTGTTCAAAATGGAACTGCTGGTACTATACCTTTTTATTCAGGCAGCATTATTTGCAGCGTTTAAACAAACGAGCATGTGTTTGATTAAAAACAAGGCAGTTTATTGGTTGTGGAGTTAATATAGGCATAGCACAATCCGAGAACGAATCAAGTCAATGGCGCGTGAGAATAGACAGGAAACGAAACAAAAACAAATGACGGGTAATAAAGTAGAAACCATCCCCAAGAGAGATCGGGAAACGGGAAGCTGTGTAAATATCGCTATAGTCTTTTAATTAAACATGCACGTGTATTATCGCTGTCTAGAATGTGGCAGAGGTTGAAAAACGAGTTGTAGAAACAGAAAATCACAGTGCTATAGCTTTAAATCTCACGGTTCAGAAAGGGAATCAAATCAGGTGATATTTTTTCTCCACATCTATTTTCTGATATACTACAAACACTTTTAGAACAAAACAGAAGCTAATGTTTGACATTTTTCCACTCTAATGACTTAGGGATAACGTGCTTACGTCTCAACTGTAAACCTGAGTCTACCTACCAGTTACGTCGAATAATGTTAGTGACATTTCCCTTTAAAATATATTCAAAGCTTACAGGAAAACAGGCGCTTGGTGGCATGAATCAAGATATTTTCAAATTTGCTAATTAAATAGTGAGGAAAAAATACGTCAAAACCTTAACATTCGGGTCCTGGTTATAAGACGAATTCGTATTCGAGAATAAAGAAACAAAAGCAAAAGAAAATGTCACCTAATGTGATGAGGAAAGGCAAAAATATCAGTTTTATTCAATCGTTATATTGCGTCCGCATTTCTCCGAGAACACTATGTTGTATATTCCCATTTGTTACTATTTAGCTTTTAAATTTACCATCTTCTTCATTCCCTCACAATACCTTTTTCAACTTTAGAGACTTAATCGTAAAGAATAGTTTGTTCTGCCCCTATCTGTTGTGTCCTAATTTATGTAAAATTAGGTTTCTTTCTCGTTACGGTTATGCTACTTCAACTGAAATAACGAGAAAATAATTGTTTCTCCATGTCGTAGCAGTATTTCCTTTCTCCACCTTTCCAGGATGTGTGTGCTACATGACGGGAATTTCCTTCGATGGTTTCCAGAACGCTTGCTTATAAAGATAAAGCAGTTTGTTACTTAAAATTCAACATGTAACACTAGAATTTTATCTCTCCCCAATTCTTAACGTTTTACCGTTAGCCGTACTACAGCATGAGTAAATATAAGTGTGTTTGTCAGAACATACTCAACATACCAGAGTAATGGCAGTCAGATCTATTTTCACTGCTGTTTAATCTCTGAACGTTTGGTCTACGTATCAATTGATAAAGATATCTTAGCTATTTACGAATTGGGTAACATCGTGCAAAGGTGGGCTTTGATAAACGTGAAAGATTAAAGCTGTGGCATTTTACTGCATTCGAGCTAAAAATTCTAATATATTAAATAATAAAAATATATAAAATGCCAGATTTGGTCTTAAACTTCTGCTCCCAAATTACACTTTATGCGATACAGTTTTGAAAATGGTTTTTCTCAATAGCTGTTAACGAGTTTGATTGAAATAACATATTTAAGTTATTTGCATTACAAATAAAATTACATCTTGAATTTTTTAGCAATAGCCCGTGAAGTCCTCTTCATCCTGAATGATTTTTGCATAATTGGTGATCCGTAAAATACAGATGGAATAGTATTACATCGGTAATTGGATTTTTAAGCATACATATCAACATTTTTGGATAATTTCCAATATATTTCTTGTTAATGGTTTGAATTTTAAAATATGTATACTCAGCTGCAATCTATTGAACCAACTTTCGTTTTTGAGCTATTCTTCACACACACAAACCGATAGTTTTTTAAAAAGGGTTTTGTATTCAGGTGACCTCAAAACGCGCATCTCCAGTGAAATCGACACATCGAAATTTTGGTGGAGTGTAATACTATGCTAGAGGTAAACACAGTTTTGCACTGATAACTAGCAGGTAAAGAATGAAGGGCTGGGGAACTGAGGCCCGCTTACTGCCATACACTGATAACTGTATATTTAGTAGATAAAAAATGAATGTCGCTCAAGCTATCCCGCTAGTTGCCCAGTCCTGCAGCAGAGAAAGTAGAAAGTAAAATTAAAATAAAAAAATTGAGTTGTAAAGACTTACATTACTGTTAAGAAAAGCAAAATATATGCCACGTGGATATTTCCAGCGTAGAATGTTTGCAACATGCATCAGATTTAGTTAAATTCTCGGTTTGCAATTATTCCTATTTCGTAAATAACCATCTAACCTTGGAAAGGTTAATGATCACAAATGTGTGTTAAATTGCAGGATAGTTGTTTTAGCAATTAGCTAGCGCGTGTGAAAGATAGAGGAAGAGCACTGAAAAACAGATGCCGTATGAGTCACATGACCATTATTTCTAGGTCATGGGCCTGTTAAGCACACTGCCATGTTAATTACATAACGGTCATCTCCCAAAATAATTGTGCCATCCAAAACATGACGTCCAAGTTTATTAGAATCGCCGTCATATCTCTCAGTCCTTATATTAGTGTCAAATTTGGGGTCATTTCTTGTTTAATAACGTGTTTGCTTCATGCATTTCTATAGATAATTTTCCTTTAATCCAAAACCAACCCTTCATTTTAGTGATTGGGGAGGTTTGTTGCTCTGCAGAATTTCACCGAACTCCTCTTGTGGATGACCAAAAGGCTACATCCTGTGATTTAGTGCCGGGGGGGGGGGGGGGCTCTCTGGAAACCCAAAGACAACTTTAGAAAAAAAAAAACCACATGATCATGATGATAATTTATATATTTGTTTCAGTAATAATTTTGATAGCCATGAAATGACTGAAGGTGATAGTAAAATCATGTCAACACATGTATCTAAATATCGAATTCTCAATTTACTATAGCTAAGTGAAAAGCTAAGTAAAAACTAAATAAATAAATAAATAAATAAAGCTTCACTGGCAAATGTACTACGTGGCAAAGCGACGAAGCATGTTGACTTTGGTAGTCGAGCGCTACTAACACTTCTTATCTTGTGTATTAGAACAGCGAAATAATACTAACTTGGTGTAGAGTCAGTGATCGAACACAAATAAATGATCTCTTGCGCAGGTGTGTCTCTCTTAGTGTCCTGAAGATATGATTGCATCTGAACACCCTGTCTCGATGTGTTTGTGGGATAAGCTCGCGTAAACAACTGGGCAGTTTCACATTCTTTCCGATACGCCTCATGGTTTTGCCAAGTAGTAAGCAGAACTGCGATCTGCCATGAGATGAATCTTGAGCGAAAAAACAGTAACACGCAGTATTTAGCACTTTACAAATTAAAAGCCTACTGTGAAAAACGGAACAAACAATGTGTCTAATCCACGGAGTGAAGATGATGGGACCGGTTTGCTGATATCTGTTGGGGTAGGGGGTTCAAAGAGAGAAGGGGAATTCAGTGTAGTCTATTCATCAGCTCAGCCTCCTTGGCAGGAATGCAGTGAGTCAGTACATCAGTAAATAATTCTAGGTACACAGCGACATCCGAAGCTGAACTTCAGCTTCTGGTTGCACAGTTTCAGATATCGCTGTGCATCTAGAATAATTGTGTGTTCATACACTGACTCGTTGCATGTTTGCCAGGATCCATGAGCTGGTGAACAAACTGAATCTTACTGAAACTTTTCATCCTTGTTCTTTTCATCCAGAAACATACATATATCTAAGTACTGGGGGTTTCATTCATCCATGTCTAAGTGTAAATAGATTTTAGGGGAACATCTGCCTATTCGTCTATCGGTTGAGGTATATTCACCCTCTGAAATGAGGGGACGCCAGTCCTGCTGAAAGACAGCACGTCCACAATGCTATCCTAATGTAGTTGCGGTTCCAGAAAGCGTTCCGCACAATTGATCGCTTGACATTAGACGCTCGTTACTGTGATATCCACTACGCTGTAGCTATAGTATGAAGGCACTTTGGAGATGATACCCATGTTACTGGCCATTCACATTCAATATACATTTCATAAAAGTAGAACCCTTGTATCGTTTTGTTTCTTTGGCTCTTTCAGAGTATCCATTATCCAAATGTTTCCACACGCTTATCACGTACTACTGTACCTAACTATAACTGAAAAATATTTTTGCTCTAATTATAATTAATCAAGTGTCCCACATGATGCAGAAATGGGGATTTTGAAAAAATAAAAATTTACCACATCATTTATGTACTAATGCACAAAACTGCAATATAGTTTAATCACTATTCAGGTTGTCTCAGAAAAAAATGTAAACATTAAAATATAATTTTTTTAAAACTCATCGTCAGTGGTCGAATTAACTTTGTAGTATCTAGAGCAATTTACGAGTTCAGCAAAAACTATATGCCAAGTTTTTAACTTGATTCTCTCTGAGTTTGTTCTGAAATTTTAAACAAAATTGGTTACATACAGCATCGTACAGAACTTTTTAATGCAGTTGAGTGAAAAAAAATCAAATTCGAGTAAAAGGTATTGGAAATACATAAATTCCGGTGATTGTTATGGGCTCTTGGGTGTTAAAATGATCACGTATTGATGCTTTAAAAGTCTCGGAGCAAAAGCCATAGTACTTTGAAGTTAAAGGTTTAAAGTACATAAAACTTTTTTTTTTTTCAAAATGTTGACCAAATTTCAACTGGTTACTCTTAGTTTAGCAACATACCAACTTCACAATGAAGTTACATTTCTGTGTTATAATTTGCTTTAAAATTGTTTGCAGTTTTCCTTAGATTAACTAATGCTTTTAAAGAAATTCTGGAACATATTCTTATATTTTTAAATAATCACTTTAGTTTTGAAGCAGCAGCTTGATATTGGCATTTTGTTGATGTGTAAGTATTTCTATATATTTCTATTTATAGAATTAAGTAATGTTATACAAATACAACCTTTTAAACTAAAATGGTTATCAGGTACTACTGTTACCTTAGGGGGAAATTGACTTTTCTTCGCTTCTATAAGTACAATATTCCTTGTATTTGCCGATACACCTGCTTACTCTGCAGAATATTGGCATGGCTCCCATTGACTTTCTGTGAATGCAGGATGGAACAAGTAGGGTGCGCATCGTATTTCTGGTTTGTTTTACCCTGCACTCACAGAAAGTCAATAGAAGCTATGCCAACATTTCAGTAGATCCACCAGTTTTATAAATAAATGTAATCTCGCGGAAAACATTCAGTTGAGCCAACAAGGTTGCACGTTGAGCAGTGAAAAGGTCAGACTTTTAGTGGTCTATAAAATCCTAACGTAACAGAACCTAAATAGATTTATGCGAAAAATAGAAATAATTCTTCCACCAAAGAGTTTGTGTTATGTGCAGGAGTACACGCACACGGAGCTACGAATGTTGGCAAGTCTAAGTTAATCTTGTTCTTGAAATAGTGCAGGGAGATCCCAAAATAACGCCCGTCTTCTCTGGGTTAGTGGCGGTATTGTGTGTGCACCCCACTCTGCTTTTTCTTTCCAGCTACAACTGCACGGGACCGATGTTTTTCCCTCCTTTTTTCTGTTTTTCTGGCACTGTGAGGGACCTTTTGGCAGGAGACTAGTTCATTTCAAAAGATATACAAATAACTAAGAGAAATAAAACCGAGACCCCTCCAAAGAGCTGCCATTTTGAAGTGACAACAGCCGCTTGGTCGGCATTTGTTCTGAACGTACAGCATTTCTCTTCAGCTTTTGTGAAGCGGCGGGAAAACGTCGCTTTGGGCTTTCGGTTGAAGACTCGGAGTAGGTCACATTGCACATGGGCGCGGGTTTGAACTCCTTTTTGGTGAGTCATCGTTGTAGAGGATTTATGTTAGGCAATTTTTCCTTGTATATTAAAGTTGCAATGTACATTTTTCATTTGACTCATTGCAGAATCCGCTTATGTTAGGCTACGAGTGGCCCCTCCTCCACAACTCGTAGCCTTAATACTACCAGTTTTGAGCTTGGAGCCATCATAAATTGTTCCTCTCTTTTTCCTGCTCTGCGTGTTCTCTAAGCAACACAGAATTTACGATAACGACCGAAGGATTGCCTGTTTTTTCTTTCTGTCCCGATGTTCTTGACTCAAGCACAATACGCAGGTAAAAACGCAACCGTTAGAAGAACTTCGTTTGAATAAATATTATATTTTAATCTCTAACATTAGGCTTATACACATAAGTGGCTGCTTGTAGGCATTTTCTGCTTCTTTGCATTATTACGTTCACATAGGGTTATCGACATCCATTCAAATACAATTTACTTTTCCAACAACACACCTAGTGGGTAGAGAATGTACGCATTCCAACCAAAAATTTTATACTTCGATTTTACCGGAAATACCGGTTTTGAGACTTGAATACAGTAAACTGACGTCTGATAAAGGTCCGCGAAAGCGAAAAGTCACACAAATATGTACAAAGTTGGTATTTAAATACAGTATCTTCGAAAGATCTTTGAAGATTACAAGAAAACCCCTCAACGCAACTACCCTTTACATAAAACATTTTTTCGAAGTTTTTTATTTTTCAAAAATGGCTGATTATTTCTATTAAAATACCGTATGTTTAAGATGAATGAAATGTATGTCTTAAAATTTCTGTGAAGTTAACATCATTTGGGGAGAATTTGTAATAGTTTGGCAGAACTGGTAAACGTTAGAGGAATAGGGAGGGAAGAATACTACACGAAAATGTAGGTTTCTTAAAACGCTTAATTTATTTCAAATAACTTTTATGGCATCAGCCATTTCCAATATATCCTTTCATATCGGTCCTAATTGTGCAGGCTCGGAGGTCCCCCATTGCGGGAAACGGGGAAAGCTGGACTCGACAGAGCGCCATTTGCCCGCCGTCGGCCTCATAGTGTCTTGTAACATGAAAGAAATGGGAGAGAGGAGAGCGAAAAACTACGGAAAAACCCATGGTCAGAGTGGGCGACCAACAGGAATCGAACCTGGGACCTCCCTAATGCGAGTCTCTCACATTACCGCGGTGAGATTCAGTAAAACTGAATCTAAAACTCATTCTTGAACTAGATACAACTTTTCTATCGATTATCAGAAAATAAGTGAGCATCTAACACTATTTGTATTGGGGCGGCATAGCTATTGACAAACATATTCTACTTGGCAAAGCAATGATGGGTATCGGAAAGAATGTGAAACTGAACAACTGTTTACACAAGCTTATCGCACAAACACGGCGAGACTGTTCATGTACACTCTGTTCAAATGCAATGATATCTTCAGGACGTCTCATATCGACAGGCGCGAGAGATCAACTATTTGTGTTTTATCACTGACTATCCGCCAAGTTACTATTATTTCGTTGCTCTAATAAACAAGATAAGAAGCGATCGTAGCGCTCGACAGCCAAGGTCAATACGCCTCGTCGCTTTGCCAAGTAATACATACCTACTATTAATTTCTCCCTGTAGTTAATGCTCAGTGGTTGGATGCATTTTTGGAGTGATATGCTAAATTATAATTGCCTAATAGCCAGTTTTCTCTAAGGCTCCGGTGACATCGCCTCTAACCTTTCTTATTGTTAAATGCTGAATTCTAAAATGAATCAAATCGATCAACCGTTGAGTTTTGATATAAAGCGTCAGTAGTGGTACAAAGAGAATAATAGGAATTTATCCATTATGAGCAGCCATAGGCTGAAAGAAACTTAGAAAAATTCAGGGGCATGTTAAAAAAATTACGCTATAAAAACATAAAACCTAGTTTACTCTTGTCAGTAAAATAATTTATCACACTAATAAAGACCGCGCGGAATATACGAGTTCTGGAAACGTGATACCCTGATATTTATAGAACATACGTGCAATAAAATCGCGGTATATCGTTTACATAGCGAAAATATATAACCTCCGTAGATTTATAGTGGAATCGAAACCGGTTGAGCTTTTAAGAATAAAAAAAACAGCGATGTTCTCAAGCACTCTATAAGTGAAGAAAAGGGAAGGGCTAAAGGCTGTCTCTAAAATAGCTTCATATTTCGGTTTGGTAACCAGTATTTTTTGTCACTTTCCAGAAAAAAGGTCTTCATTGGCATTTGGGAGTTTGTTGCTCTAACTCGAAACCTGATTTTAGCAACGACTTTTATTAGGCATAGATTGTGAAGCAAAATGTTAAAAACAAAAATATGTGTGGACTCACATGAATTTCTCTACTTACTCTTGTACAATTTATCCTTCTACTTCATGTTAATCGAGATATACTTTACAGAAATTGTTTTCTGATATATTCCTTTTAGGTTCAATGAGAGTAGGCTTAAGCGATAGTCAAATCTTTTAAGAATTGATCTCTGTGCGATGGCTTTGATATTATATTCTGTTTACATGGCCAGAACATAGAAAAAATCTGATATGTTGCACTCACATGACTTTCTCTACTCTTGTAATAACCATTCTAACAAACTCTTATTCCTATATTTCCATGCTAGTTAAGATAAACATTCGTACAAATTATCTTATTGCTTATGTCCTTGTAGGTGCAAGGGAGATATTAGAATACGAGCGCTTTGTGCGACAGTCAAATTTTTTGACCTTTGAGATTCCGTCCTCTTTGCACGATTAACATATAAAAAATGAACAACGTTGTTGCATTTCGCTAAAGTTCTAAGTTTTCCGAAACTCACACATATAACAAGGAATATCTCCGAAATGGTTCACCCTACAAGAAAATTTATTGAGGCATAAATTGTGTATTTTGTCAAGATCTACATTTTTTGTTTAGTATGATTTGGTCTATCTCTAACGGTTTACGAGTTATGCAAAAGTCGTCCAGAGTAAATTCGACTACAGGGGCTATAGCCAGAAAATTCAAGATATACATTTAATTTGTCATAAAAATATCTCAAACATATGGCATTTTAATCAAAATCGTTTGAGCCATTTTCAAGAAAATCAAAATTTTCGAAAAAATTTCCATGTAAAGGGTAGTTTAGGGTGGGGCTATTTTCTTCAAAATCTTCGTGTCACATCCTTGAACGACATTAAACTTAAATACCAACTTTGGTTTTTAACCTAATTTTCGTTTTTGAGTTATGCTGTCCACAGACTGACAGACTGACACACAGACACACACACGGACCTTTTTCTAAAAATGCTTTTTTTTGGATTCAGAAAGTAAAAACGAGAAGAGTGACGTACTTGAAAATTCAAACCAATAACAGGAATATCTCAAAATTGGTTATAGGCACAAAAATGTATTTGACAAACTGTTTTAATGAGATCTACGGTGCACGAAGCGGCGCTGGGGTGGATTTCCTCCGGGTTCTCCAGTTTCCCATGCCATCTCATTCCACCGGTGCTCCAACTTCATTCCATGTATCATCAGTGTCACCGCCTGCGGTGCTGTGTGTAGTAAAGGCGGGGTTAAACACTACAAAAAATGAGATCTACATGTTTTCCATAGTAAGAATTTGTGTATCTCTTACGGCTTGTCAGTTATGCAAAGTCAAGAGAACTTTCGAGGACATTCCCAAAAGTCAAGAAATGAAAGGATTAAATCCCTATTAAAATAAATATTTAATTCTGGATAAAAAAATAAAATTTAATGATAAAGATTAACATTTTTTCATGCCAATTAGTTTATCACAGCGATATCGAGGTGAAATCTGACGTACATTGCCTTTGTCATGAAAATGTGGTATTTTAATTAAAATTGTTTGAGCCGTTTTTGAGAAAATGTTCGAAAAATGTTCCACGTGAAGGGTAGTTTAGTGGTGGGAATTTCTTCAACATTTTGGTGTCTTACCTTTGGATGAAGCTATACTTCAATATCAAGTTTGGTTTTAACGCTTTTCAGTGCTCGAATAAACTCAGCATTGTGCGATAAGAAGCCTTCTTGTGTTTTAGTACGCTTAGTAATGAACAAAACAGCAGTAATGAAAGAGTTACGGGATACAGTAAACAGCGAGACAGAACAGTGTTGCCACATTGGTATAATAGCTGACTAATGACAGCAGGCGTCATTCTTACGTCAAGTTCTGTTTTAGGCGCTTTCAGTTGTTTCTTTGCACGCATGAAGCATTAGTCGTAAAATAAACTTTTGCTTCCATTCATTTAAAGCTTCAGAGACCATTTAAATGAGTTTGTATTTACTTCCAGCGTCTTTTATCCTATTTTGGTTTTTCTTACACGTTTGTGTATTGAAAAGATGCATGCGGTGTAGTTTATGACCAATGTTGTTTGAGTTCTCAATCGAAATCCGTGGAAAATGAACTTTAAGAACTGGCGTATGGTTTTTGTTACACTTATAAATTGTTCAAGATACACACAATTCGAGCATTGAGGACACATTATTGCAAAATACCTTTCCTGAAACAAGCAGAAGATAGGGGGTGGGGATGGAACTATATGCCAGTTTTGTGTATTACAAAAATAGCCTAATTTAAAAAATTTCCCTATTGATTCCCTACGTTTTATGCACGAGTGAAGAAAATTTATCTGTGCTTTCCAGTTTTGGTCAAAATTAAGGATATTTGTAATATTTAGGTGAAGCGCCTCTATAAAAGAATATGCAAGAAAGTATATATCTAATAGTAAAAAGACCAGAGAAATTTTTCTAACAAATTTGTACATATTTTTATAAATTCCTGGTGTGCGTAAAAAATAACTAGGAATAAAAGTAGTACTGTCGCTTGTGTGTATATGTTAATGTGAGTTTCTTTGCTTATAACCCTCGAATTGCTTTTAATGCCAATTTAAATATTTTCATATAGCGACTGCTACTGTAGGTACTGGTTCGGACAGATGACCTCAGTTGCGTAGTTGCCGTTTCGTTGAGTTTTGGCAGAATGTGAACTTTTGTTCTTTGAGTGGCTATTCTTTAAGTAGTTTTCATAGTGCTGGTAACTTGGTTGGGTGTACCTTCTTGGGTTGTATGCAACTTCGCAAAAGTGAAAGCACTTTAAGGGCATTATAGACAGTAGAAAAGAGAATATTTGCGGCTATTTTCATTTCACCTTTTTTCTCGAAGTAAGTGATTGGGGGTGGTTTGCTGAGAAATTTCGTATTATATATTCTTTGGATAATGTCTTAAATATTGAATCTTCTCTTTCTCTCTCTGGGAGAGCCTCATACGTTTGAATCGAACACCGAAGTGAGCGGGAAAGTTAACAAATTCGCCTTTTGATTGGCCATATTAATGTTCCCCTTTTTGTCCAAAGCTAACCAAGGTCATAAAATACGGGATAGAGGTGCATTAGGGAAAGAAGATGCTAAAGAAATGCATTCATAAGTAGTCGAAGAGCCTTTTCAGAAACAAAAGCATCGCAGGCTTGTCCTTCGACACCATCCACATTAGCACTATCGGTCGCTACTGTGGCTTGACTCGGCCACCATTTTTTGCAGCTGTCGTTAATAATACCCACGTCTTGTGCAACAGTCCTGAGGGACGTACTAGAGAGGTGAATGCTACTCCAAGACAAGGTCACGTCGGCATGTTTACTCATTCCCCTCCCAATTCTCGTTTGTGAAAATCAGTATGGCCTGAAAGCCCGGTCTTTGCCCGCTTATCGCGAACTGCAGGTGGCTTATTTGATATGTAGCGAAGATACGGCCACCATGCTCGTAGCTTTCTCTGACGGTGGTCTTGCGTGCATTGAAAGAATAGATCTGTCTGAAAATGCCGATTATGTCTAGTCTTAAAGCACTCACTGAGTGAATTACGTAATACCAGTGACACTGCAAGGAAATAAGTTTTACAAAATGGCGAGTTACTATTGCAATTTAAGTCTTTGCCGCGACAGAAAAGTTAATTTTGTAACCTGAAGTGTTAAAGGGATAAGCTTAATACATGGTAGGTAAATACAAAAGAGCTTGCCGTTTCTCATAAAAAATGTGTGTAAGTCACACGACTTTCTTTATCAATTTATGGCGATTATACACGCAAATCCTATGCCGGAGGATAAAAAATATTCCTTTGGAACATTTTAGGGATGATGGAAGGGATAAAAACGAATATTATTTTCTCTACTACGTATAGTAAATAGGGGAAGTATTGTATTCGACCCAAAAATTCGAATTCGAGATCTCATAGGAAATATGTTTTGAGGCCCTCTGGAACCCCCCCCCCCCCACGAGGAGCTTTAGAAAAAGGTTTTGTGTGTGTGTGTGAACAGCATAACTCAAAAATGAAAAATCGGTTAAAAACCAAAGTTCGTATTTTAAGTTTAATGTCCTTCAACGATACGACACGAAGATTTTGAAGAAAACTCCTTCACCCTAAACTACCCTTTACAGCTAAATTGTTCGAAAATTTTCATTCTCTTAAAAATGATTTAACAATTTTGATTAAAATGCCATATATTTAAGATGTTTTTATGGCAAATGAACGGCATATTTTGGATTTTCTGGCTGTAGCCCATGTAGTACTGTTTACTCCTGATGACTTTTGCATAACTGATGAGGATGGACCAAATCTTACTATAAAATATGTAAAACACGCAATTGAAGTTAAATTGTCTTTTTTGACAACTGGACTGCTTCGGAGATATTTCTCGTCATTTGTTAAAATTTTGAATACTTATAGCCGTTCTCAAATGGGAGGTTGTTATTCATTTTTTTATCTCTTGGTCAAGCAAAGAGAACGGAATTTCAGCCATCATATATGGACCACTCTTAAAATATTTGACTGTCACTTAAAGCCTACCGTATTTCCCTTGCACCTACAAGAAAACTGGCAACAAAATAATTTCTACAAATGTTTGCATATCTCGATTAACATGAAGTAGATAGAGGAATAAGTGTTTGGAAGAGTAGTTTGTACAAGAGTAGTGAAAGTCATGTGAGTGCAGCACAACAGAATTATTTCTTTGGGAGGGGGGGGGGGAGTAGTAAACCATTGACAGATGCACGTTTTTCAGTTACGTAGTCTTAAAGAGTAGCTCGATTTAGGTGGTGTTAAAAAAAGATTCTTTGATCAATTTTCAAGGGCGATCAAGGAGGTTAAAGCACAGTTTGGCATTTAGATGCTTCGTTGTGTTAAAAAATATGTTGGAATCCATCTTTGATAGATGGATTGACAGGGGTGGGCTTGTACCAAGGCCAAATCGATCGCCCATTCTACTCCAATGGATTTCTTGTTCTGAGGTTTATAAAAGTCTAAATGGGAGCCTGTTAAATACACAGAAAGGCTACTTTTTTCAACGCATCAGATATTTATGCGTTCTTGTAAGTTATAAATAACGTATCTTAAAGTTGATATTTAATATAGCTTTATTATCATAATTAAACTTACTAACTCTTAATGATGTATCAAGAGAGAATAAAAATCTTTGAATATTTATGATAACAGAGGTCCCGAGCTCGAATCTCGGCTAGGATGTGTTACACGTACAAAGTTGTTTTTTTTTTTTTTTTGTTTTTTTTTTCGTTTATCCGGAAAAAGTGGATGTCGAACAACGTAAGCACATTTGAGGAAGTTATAGAACGTTAAGTGCAGTCAAAATAACCCTTCTAAATCTGAATGGCCAGACAGGAACGGCAACTTTATCACTTCTTTCAAGAGGCATATCGTTTGAATCTTTTCTAAAGTTTGCAGCAACTATAGTGGAATGGGCAGAGAAGTCGAGTGGATACAACGCATAAGATTTTTATTCATGTGACCCAATGCATTGAATTAAGTGGAAGACTCTTTGAACACCATATCAAAATATTTGCTCTTAATGCATTCCATGTGAACGTATGCAACCAGTAATATGAAGTGCATATTTTTGCCACGTACGGTAAAGATTGTTTTTACGGATTAGTATGCCATAGCTTTTCATAAAAACCACTAAAACAGGAGTTGAGAAAAAATGCATTTCATTTCCCTCTATGTATAGATTAGTTGGGGAAAGCTTCTTTGACAGTTTTTCTTTACATCCTTAACAAATTCGGCATTCACATGACTTACTATTTTTAAGTATCTGTGTTCTTCTTTAGGAAATCCACACACGAAACATTTTTCTGCAGATTTAAAATGTTCAGTTCTTGGCTGATTGCTTCGCTGTATTTTTTGTGTGCCCTGTATCTAGCAATCGCTCTCAAGGATTTTTTTGATGCTTCTATTCCTGCTTTTGATCTTTTGCGAAGTCCAGCGTTCTGAACCATAAGAAAGAAATGCCAGTGCTAAAACTTGATTCACCTTTAAAAGAAATTACTTCTGTGTTTTTTAATTCTCTTGTGTTACCAATTTCACAACTTGAATAACTGATGTTTTCTCGTGTAGAAGTGGAATTTTTGTTTTTGTTGATGCTAAAAGGGGAACTGCAGGGTACTATCATAGCATAAGTTTTTTAGAATCATTGGCTGCGTACTTAAGAGTGGTCCTTTTAAAATAGTACTAGGTCATACCGTATGGTGAGCCCGGGGTTCATAGCGCCTGGTATTACCCGCTTATATCATCTCAGGACAATGGCGGCCCCTGGAGGAAAGGAAAGAGGACATTCAGCTAACCCCAACACCTTAATTTGGGTCTTCCGAATTAGAAGCAGACGGGGTACCCCGACACCACGGAGAGGTCGTTGTTTTTTCAGAATTAAATAAATAGGTACTGTTATAGTTCAACTTTTCTATTTTTCTCTACCACTTACATGGTAGATAGAGTGTGTGTTGCATTTCACCCAAGAAAACGATACCGATATTTCCCAGGAAATGCAGGTTTTGAGGTCCCCTAAATAAAATAGTGAAGAGCATAGGTCAAAAACAAATCTTGGTATTTAAGTTCATCTTCCAAGGATGAGATAGAGATTTTCCAGAAAATCTCCCATCCCAAACTACGCTTTGCAATTTTACATGGAAAAATGTTAGAAATTTTTTATTTTCTCAAGAATGGCTCTGATGATTTTGTTCAAAATACCAGATGTTTTCATAATAAACGAAACGTCTGTACATCTTGAACTTTCTAGGAACTGAAGTCCTCTTCACTCTGAATGACTTTTCATAACTGATAAATCTGTAAAATAGACAAAATCTGACTACAAAAAAGATTTAGATTTTATTAAAGCACACAATTTATGTCAAATACATTGCTTTGTGGAGATCCCGATTTTTGATACATTCCTTGTTGTTGGTTTGCATTTTCAAATATTTATACTTTTCACTTGACCATGCAAAGAAAACGAAATTTCATAGCCATCACATAGCGACTAGCTCTTAAGAGATTTGACTATCGCTTATGCCTACTGCATTCTCCTATTCGCGTTGTCACTAAAGGAAATATGTCATAAAACCATTTCTACAAATGTTATTTCGATTAACATGAATTAAATAGAAGGATAGTTTGTACAAGGAGGGTAGAGAAAGCCATATGAGTGCGTACATCAGATTTTTTTTTTTTTTTTAGACTGGACAAGGGGCGAGCTGCATTGTTTACTTCGTCGGTTTGTCGCTTTTAGCCTTATTGTGTAAGAACAGTTCAATTTCTTCCCTGGAGGAAAGCAGCATGATTTTGTATAAATGGCAGGTTATGATTTAATATGCAAAGCACATACACACGTTTACCGAAGCACTGCGCTGTAATGTTCCGGGTGAAGGAATAGCGAGCGTGTTGTGATGAACTGGCGCCCAAAAATGAGGAGCGCATGGTGGCCGCAGCTGTTGTAATTTCAGCACCGCCCGTGTCTGTCGCTTGCCAGACGAGCAACGTGATAGATGGGTATGTATGGAGATACTGCCAGGGGCGGAAACGGGTGTGCTTGCCTGCACTAGAATCGAACTAATGTCGCTTGCAGCAGCCGCCGCCGCCGCCGCTTTCACTCCTCGGGGGTCAAGACTGGAACTATTGTAGTCGTTCAACCCTAACATACCTTAATTTTGAAGTTCCCGTTATAATTCCCAGTGGTAGAAGTTGGACAAGGGAAGGAAGGCCCTAGCGCCCCTTTAAATTGTGGACAGGCAGGCTCAGTACTTCTCTTTCTCTCCTACAAGGGATGTGGTTACAGTGTTGCCAGGTTTCTACCAGTTCAGTGGCGTGCAATACCATACCCTAACATCAATCGTTTCTCGCCCTCTAGAGCTTTCGGATTAAAGTGTGATTTGGATGATTTCATTTTGCAATTGGATTTGGTATGGTCTTGGCAAGGGCTGCCCGTCTTGAACGGGCTTTGTAATGACGGAAAGCAACCAATTCTGTTCTTTGGCATTCACATAGGTAATTTTTATCCACATTTACGTAACACATTTGTATAGTTTTGGCCAATGGAATATAACAAACTGAAAATCTAATATAATTAGGAGAAATATGGTATGCAGCCTTTTCAGTATAACAATGTTTATTCCTATTCACTTTTCTATGATCATGATAAATAGCTGAATGCGGAAACAACATTGAATTTTTATATCAGAAATATGTGTTTAAGTCATTTGTAGGGCATTTTAAACTGATACATTAGTGCAAACTACACCAGATTTCAGAAATTTATAATGCAACAAGAAAGGTTATTCGGTATAACCTGAATGTTTTCTGGTTGCATAAATCTTCTTGGAGTTTCCCAATTTTATAGAATTCAAGGTTTACAGGCTATCTATAGAAAATTCAACGTATACACTTTGTTAATTGCGGTGCATTATAGTTTAATCAAAACTATTTTGGCCGTTTTCGAGAAAATAAAAAGTAATCGAAAAAGTTACCTGTAATGACATGTTTGCGTTAGAGGAAGTTGCTTGGAAAACGTCGTCTTTCACATTTTGTTCTTCAGTGGATTTAAAAACGTGACTTTCCGGTGAAATTTTGTTATCGAAGACAGCATACTTCCTGTAAATAAGTGGTTTCAGTTGTAACTCCAAGTGAAAACTTCAGCACAAGAGGGTTTTAAAAAAGTAACAAGGTGGGCACATAGGTATGTTTAAGTTTGCACATGACGTATGGCCGGCATGGCTGGCGAGGTCGTTAGGGGAGCTCCGAAGTTCAAATCCCGCCAGGACCGTCCTGACAGACAGGTGTTTTTTTTTTTTTTTTTTTTTTTTTTCTCTCCAGGTTTTCCTCATTCTTCATTACAGGTAAATGCCTAGGAGGTTCCCTAAACTTCAGCGTGGAATGTTTCTTCCCACATTTCTTTTCCCTGTTGTCATTTACTTGCATATGATCAGTACCCACAGCCTGTAATGCCTTATGTATTAAGAATGGAGTTACTCGTGCTAACATTAAAAAAGTGTTTGACATAAATTGTATGCTTTAACAAGATCTATATTTTTGTGCAGTAAGACTTTTGTCTTGAACATATAGTCATTCAAAATGAAGGGTTTTTTTTTTTTTTTTTTTTTTTTTCCCTCCAGGGCGCTTGAAAACAGTATTCTGGTGAAATCTCCGTATTAAATATTTGGGTGGAATACAATACTTCTTTAAGTATTTCTTCGATTGAAAGTACTTGCTAGATAAATTAAAAGCGAATAGTTTCTTATTAAGCCTCGTTCGTACCCTACGGTCTTGGATTCGAACCTTGATTGGAGCAAGTTTTCATTCAAGGATTTCGCAAGCTCCTTAGGTTGAATATAGGGTAACTAAAACGTTCAATCCTCGCCATTCATACATAAGTTTAATTATTAATTCCTCCAATGTCTTAATATACGATTGAAGAAAATGTGAATGAAGCCAACTAAACGCTGGCTCACAAACACCCGGCAACGGTAACCAGAACGACAACGGTAACGGCAAGTAAGGCAGCGCTCAATACTTTGGTTTAGAACAATCCGGCAACGAGAACAAGATACATTACCGATCAGCTTATCAATAGATGTGGAGGTCGATATTACGCATTGGTAATTCATTTATTTCTAACTGGCCAGTTATATTTTTTCTAGCTTGCGATTAGAGCGAGTTCTAGCGGCTGTTTCGTGACACGGCCGCCTTGGATAATTTCTACAGCGAATAGTCAATACGAGTCTAACATGCGGTGCCCGGAAACGGGAACAAAGTTAAAAATTGGCCAAGTCTTTTTTCGTTTGTGCAGTACGCGTTCATATCATTACCAGGGTTTTAACGAGAGATAATGAAAATAACAGCAATTCAGAAGACGAGGGAGAAATGTAGGGAATTGAAGACATACAAACAAATTAAGTGTAAACAGTTGAAGAGATTGGTTGACATCACTGGAAGTGTTACAGTTTTCTTTGTAGTTACTGTACTTCTTGAGTGCAGGTACACAGCATCTTATTGTCGTTTCTGCTTCTGTGTGCCAGTGTTCCTATAAAGATGAATAAATGACTCGCATCTACTCGTAATCTCTCATCTAAAAAACTTCATTCAAGAACTAACGCGAGATCTATATTGATGGTTGTGAACTAGCCTTAAAGAGAGAGTATTAAAAAGTATTTCCAGTTAAACTTATCTTGCATTTGCCCTACTTGAGGTGGTATATAGTTTGCAAAGTAGATGTTTTGGTCACTGTGTTATGTAACTTTCGTAATTTTGTCACTTCAGTAAAGTACAGGACATTAGCTCATGAAAATGTATACGATAAGAGCTCTAAACGCCCATGCTGGTAATTATCTGTAAGGAAACCGTAAAATCCAGGGTATGCATGTGCTGTGTTAATTCCAAGAAGCAGGTGGTTAAAATAATCTGAACACCCGCCATTTTTCCAGGAATTCTCTTGTGTTCCGTAGTGAAACTCTCATTAGTAGATTATTACCTTAATTGTAGTTTGGAGCTTCTCTGATGAATGAAGTTGGCCAAATTACCTGTTAGGGGGCAACATTATCCAGGAAATGGTGTTCTCCAAGTGAATAGTTTCCAGGTGCTATTGAATGAAGCACAGCGCTCATTTGCAATTGAGCGTATAGCTTCCGGCTTTTAGAATGCACCTTGTTGCGATTTCTCTTACGATTGTAGCTGTAAAATGGGAGCATTCTGTGTAAGATTCATTAGATTGATAGAGATAGAGTACGTTAAGGTAATAAGTACTTGTTTTTACTTTTTTTTTCTTTCATTTCTATAGCTCCCTATGGGCATATGAGGTTCTGAAACAGTTGGGTTGCGTAAGGTTTTCATCCTGTCTTTTTTAAACTTAATTTCACACTCACATTCGCTTTCACATCTATGCTTCCAGACTCTATCCCTAATTAAAGAAAATTTCCCAGCCGGGAATCGAACCTGGGTCTTCCGGGTGAAAAGTTAGCTTGCTGATCACTTATGCTACAGTTTCTTTCTTTTCTTTCGTTCTATTTATATCCCATCTTTAATTGCAATGGTCATAGTGGCGTTTTTTTAAACTTTGGAATGTATTGCCATATCGGCAATGGTGTTAACCTTGTGTTAATTCGGTTGGGATGGTGACAATTTAGTTGTCATTGGATTTATTTAGATCACACACACATATCCTCACATAGATACTTCCAGACTGGGGATCCTGGCTTGTGAAAAAATGTCCTCCCCCCAGTCGGGAATCGAACACAGGACCCCTTGCACAGCACATAGGTGCTCTATCGACTGAGCGACAGGACCAGTCTTATTTTAATTTTATTTCTCTAACCATAATTGTACTTTTATTAATTTGAAGTTCTCTATTTGAAGTTATTTCGCAAAAAGTAGGCTCCTATATATTCAGTGTTGCCAAGTTTTTGGTAGAAGAAATTCCCCTATGGCCTTCAAAATTCCTCAAAAACAAAATATTTTCTTTCTGCTCATAAAACATAACTTTTGTGAGTGGATGAGTGGGGTTTAGGGGCCCGTCGACAAACGGTAGCATTTTCTTTTCCGGGTCAGTGGCATTTCATTACATACACTGCAGAAACTGTTAAGGAAGTAATGCTTCCATTTTAACCTGAAACATCTAATGAGGAACAATTTATTGGTTAAAAGCAGAGGTACACAGGCAAATTAATTTGAATTATTGCATTTCAAAACCTTACTTGAAAAATCCCTTACTTTCTAAGGAATTCTCTCATTCCCTTTCGAGTTGAAAATTACCTACGCCGAGGCAAAAAATCTCTCAACCTGGCAACACTGCATATATTAATGGAGTTAATATGTTTTAGTGTATACCCATCTACAACCGCCAGTAAATGTATTTATACACATTACTGTAGTGTTACTTTCTTCTGAAGTAAAAAAAATTACTTCTGCTGTAAGCACTATTGAAAATGCATTCATCAGTCATATCAGAATATAGGACGTAAGATAAGGGCAACCAAGCCCTATGCAGCACCGGCTCATTTGAGCATCATTTCACCTATTTCGTTCATCGTCCGATAAGACTTCAGTAGTTATAAACGCTACAAAATGTAAAAGTTACCGATTATATATAACATAGGGTAAAGTTTTTTAAAGCTTTTGACGGATGCACTTTGCTAAGCAAGCAATCAAAAGCAACTATTTAAATTTGATATCTGCAAGAAGCCTTTGTTGCGAAGCGAACTTTAACATATGCTTTGTGGACTGTACTTGTCCCATTACTTATCAAGTAAATCAACAAAATTGCAAAACAACATAATGTTTGCGAATGAATTGACCTTTAGCTTTCTGGAAAAGGCGGGTCAGGATATGTCCTACTTAGGTCAAACTTAGCGGGCACCTCTGGCTGACGCATAGGTGACGTCTTTGATTCAAAATATGATCAGGATAACCACTATAAGGTGCCGGAATTCCTTTCTTTCAGCTGTTTCTGAACCAAAGTAATGTGCGAAGTTTGCAATCCTTAATACTTCAGTAAATAGTTGCTTTTATTAAAATGTGTCCATGCAGATAAAGGAATACTGGTAACTTTTAATTTATTCGTCTCCCATAAAAAATACGTAATTTCACTGAGAACACGTGTTGAAGATCGAAAGAAGAGCCTGATAGATAATAATTTCAGCACGAAGTAATGACATTGGAAATAAGAATCACCTTTCAGCATAGATGTGTATTACTGGTATTGCCTGAACAACGTATATCTTTGTATTTATCACAGCTAAGTTATGTGGCACCTGAATTTTGAACAATATATTTTCATTTAGGTTGTAGCAGCTCTTGTGTTGTAAAGCCCCATTTCCGCAGTAACGCCGCTGTGAGGTATGGATCTTTTGAGGTGTGTGTGTGTATATATGCATTGCTGCAGCGTTGCCAGCTCTCCATTAGAAGAGGACAGGATGTGTAGCCATGTCTACGCTTCCTAATACAACAGCACGTTCTTCTGCCTGGCATTCCCGTTTTTGCGCCGTTGATGAGAGGGTATGCTCGCAACTTCGCTCGTTCTCCTAAGGGGTTTGTTTGCTTTGCGAATTAGAGTCCGTGGCGAGTTGCAGCTAAGTTAGTGTCTAGCTTACTTCTTGGGCAAAATTAGTTTCGGGCGTCAGGCATTTCCGTGAAGGAATGTGGGCCTGGGATCTTCTTGCAAGAGTTAGCGAATTCGGTTTTTGCTTTGAACACGCAGAGTTCCTGCCATAATTGCTGCGGAGATACCGAGCAGGTATTGAGTTTACTTCTTTTAGATCAAAATATGTTAGTCAAGAAATTTCAACAGCAATGCAAATTGTTAGAAAATGTCAATAAGAGGGAATCAAAAGGCTTATCCTTATTGCTGATTGTATCCTTAGTTTGAGTAGCAGTATTAAACACTTCTGCTTTGTAACCGAACTTCGTGACTCCAGAAAGTATTCCTCTCCATAAAAATGTATTAAACTCATGACTCAACTCTCGTTTATAGGAATTGAATCCACATTGGTTCATGTTGCCTGGCGCTGATTCTTCCAGGGCTTTTCCTCAATCTTTAGCACATTCATTTCATTATTCAATCAATAGCATTCGTATGCCCATTTAAAGTAATGTTAAAGAAAGAAAAATTAGAACAAATAGGTACCGATAGCGATTTGGAGAGACAAAACACTGTTTGGTCTGTTAATTTATTCAGATATAGGACAGTTAAAAATGGGTTAACTACCTTAAAATCGGAACGATCAAGGAGTGAAATGAATAACAAATGACGTTCGAACGAAATAGAACCATGCACTTAAGGATATAATTACTACGTTTCCATGAGGAACTCAAATCGATTTGAGTTATCGTTTCGGATTGAATTCAACATGTAAACGTGGGTCGTGTTGAAAATGGAAGCGAGTTCAGTTCCCCATGGAAACGTAGTAACTCATAGCATTTTCTGTGATAGTGTGAATGCCGTTCATTTGGAAGTAAACTTTTTTTTAAGAAAGTTTTAACCTCCCGCATACCGTGTAATGAGTTTTCAAATGAGTCGGGTATCCGAAATTGGAGTTCTCGGGTTAAATAAAACTAAATGAAAGCAAAATATCCAGCTAGTTAATCCCAATTGAGATTTATACACAGATTGAGATTTATTCATAATTGCTTGCTATTTCACGATTGAGGTGGGCATATATAAAGGTTTGGATTGTAACAAAAAGTAAATGAAAACTCTTCCTTAATCAAGAATATGCTTTTGGAGTCAAGTACACAACAGACTTCCGTGCCAAAACCATTTGTTGTGTTAGTTCATGCGATCTATTAAAAATATGTTCTTCTTCAGTATACATACATGCATATGTTCTTTGTCTTAGTAATGAACACAAAAATAGGTCTTCTGCTGTGATAACACTATTTCACAGCCAAGTTTAGCTCAATTTTGAAGCACCTTTGCCAAATTTTGATATGGTGCGTTCACCTTGACCCCTCTGTTCTGCTTAAAATCGGTTAAATTAACATGCGTGGTTTACGTAAGACATCACTGTTGTTGTTCCGTAAATAAGTCCCCCCTTTTGGCGCAATTCCAACGCGCTACCGAGTTAGCATCACTGTTAGGTCGCTTTCAGCACAGTACAAAACAACGATGCCATGACGGACTTTGGAACTTGTTTTGTTCTGCCTCTTCAAATGGGGGAAAAACCTGATGTGTTACATTCACGTGACTCTCTCTTTCATTTATTTTTATATAGATTCCACACTCAATTCTTATATAATATGACTAATTTCATTACAAACTTCGTAGGCGCAAGAGGGATAGAGGAAACTGAATCGATAGGCAAGTGTTTAAAAGCGACTCGCTTGTTTTTAAAATTCCACACTCCTTCCATGGCCTCGCAAGAAACAGCTGAATAGCGAGAGCACTTTCAAGCATGCTTGCAAAGTATTGCGACTGATGCCGCAAAATAAGTTGATATTAAGCTGCATATTTTAAAGAGATCAAATTTTATGTGGTGCATTTTTGTTACCTATTTCTTAACGTTTATAAAATTCCTTTCGAATGAAATGGACTACAGGCTATTCTCTGAAAATGTCGCATCTTGAAGATTATGAACACGTTTGATACTTATTCGAACTTGTGTTTTTAGCTATGCTATCTACATACGTGTGTATATGCGTGCGTGAGGGGGCTTTTTCTAAAGTTTATTTTTATGTAGGGGGCTCAGACTTGTATCTCCGGTGGAATCTCTAGGTAGTGGCTAGAAGTAAAAAATAGTTTACGCCAAAGAGCAAGTGGTGACTGAAGAGGGCGAAAGAAGCCCTGAAGCAGCCATGGGTACTATAAAGTCAGAATCCCCTTAAAAATAAAAAAGAAAGAAAGGTGAAACAAGTGCATGCATTATTCCAAATGCTAGCTGGGAGATTTAGAACATTTTGATGTGCAGATGTCATACCATTTCATAATGAACTAATCCCACGAAATACTATTTCTCTTTAATTTTTAGGCTAATAATATTTTATAGAGAAACTGTCTCAGGCCACTCTGTGAACGGAAGTACAAAGTCATCACATAGCGACCAACCCTTAAAAGGTTTGATCATGGCTTAAGCCTACTGCATTTTCTTATTATCGCTGTAGGTATAAGGGAATATGTAATAAAAGCTTTTCCACAGATATTTATCACGCTTAACGTGAAATAGATAGACGCATAAGCTTTTGTAAGAAGCCTGTTCAATAGGTTGAGAAAGCCATATGAATGTAATATCATATTTATATATATTTAAATGTACCTCGGAAGTCACTGAATTTAAATATCAAGTTTTGTTTTTACTGAATGTTCGTTTTGGGTTAACAGGCACAGAGCACGCGCATTCGCGCTATTTTTTTTTTTCCCTTTCTTTCTTTCTTCCTTCCTTCCTTCCTTCCTTCCTTCCTTCCTTCCTTCCTTCCTGTATTCAGAGAGTCTAAACTTGTATTTCCAATGAAATCTCGGTGTTACATTTTTCGATGTAATATAACACTTCCTATACTTAGTGTAAATACGTAATAGAGAAAGTAAAAATCGGATGCCGCATATTAGCAGACTCCAAGATAAAAAAAAATAGCAAAAACAAAACATTAAAATTTTTAACTTCTGACGAAAAAGTCACCGTAAGTTTGCCTTAAATTGTAAATACCTGCTTAACATAAATTGTGTGGTGTGATATATATAAAAGCTGATTTTCCTTATCGATGCGTGTCAGGTTTAAGCTCACAAGAAAGTTCAAAATTGTGTCCTTCAAAACATACTTATTAAAATCTGGAAAACATAATTCAGGTATTAAAAAGTAATCTATATTCCTTTCGCCTCCAGGTAACGACATAAATTCACAGAATTTTGAATGTTCGTGAATTCTATAGGAGACCCTTTTCTTTCTGAATCTGCATAATGGCAAACCATGAGAAAGACAAATTATTGAATATTAAAGTTACAGCAAGTTGGGCAATTAAGCTGAATCTATAATGCATCTTACGCAGTTTTCTTTTTCCTGCAAGTTTCTTTATGAACAAAAACGGGTTATGGCATGCGAAGTTGTTTTGTTTCCTCTATTGTTCATTTAACCAAGTGCGTTTATTTGAGATCATTTCTAGAAAAATATTTATCGTGACTAACTAGAGTGGAAGAATCACCTTTATTAATATATAAGAGATTCTGAGAAATTGCAATAGATAGAAAAAGCATGCGAGTGTAACATACAAAATATTTTTCACTTTGAAATACTACTTAATCTAACAAAGGATTGTGAAAGGAATAGATCTTAATAAGGCAAAGAGAAAGTCTGGTTTTCAGGTGAGTCTAAATATGATAAATGAAAGAACTTTTGGAATATACGCATAGGATATTTCCCAGACTCTGTATTGGTTTCAGCGTTGGCCACTGGTATATCCAACCTCTATATTGATCGTGCTATGTTTGCCCTGGGGGCTAAGGCCCCGCAGGGAACTAGAGCGCCCCTTGCTCCCATAGGGCTTTGCATTCTGGGCCATAGAAACCCAGATAACCTAAGAGGCCTGCAACATTGTGGAATGTTCAGTGCTATATAATAGAATGCATTTTTAGGGCGACCTGGAGATCGTTTCTTTTCTTGCTGGCCAGGACAAGTGGCATGGAAAGTACTTATTTCACAAAGATAAATGGAGCAGGTGCTGTTATTCCTTGAACAATTGTAACCCCTTGTCACACCGTTAGAGGCCTTTTTTCCCTTAGGACCAGGTAAGCAGCCGAATAGTGTCCTTGAACTTTGTTAGAATACAAATACTACCTGCAAAATAGGCTCCAATCTCTAAATGCAGTATTGTGTTGCATTGATGGACAAAGAAGGTATCATATGATTTTCGAAGATATTCTGAACACAAGGTGTGAAAGAGCATATTGTCATTTCCTTCCACTACACCTTGGCTCCTTCGTTACATAAGGGATTTAGAATTCATGAGTAAATAATCTGTAAATGATGAATTTTACCAAGAAGGTTCTGCGAAAACATTTTAAACAATAGTTATAAAGCTTTGGTTCGCAAATTGGGAAGCACTGGCAGCTTGCTCAGAAAGGGAGGGGTGTATAACACCACAGTCAACATTTTCTAAGTTCTACGCATGATTAATAATGCCGTTTCACACAGGAATGACCAAACCAATTGTTAAGAAAATGGGGCAAGAATTTAAATAAGAAAAACATATTTTCTTTTATGTGGCTTTTACAAATTATTCTCAAACTTATTATACAGACAATTCAAGATGTACAGATTAGTTGCCACGTAAATGTATTGTATGTTATGTTAATAAAATTCAAACATCAAAAAGTCGATGTAGTTTCGGTTGGAAAGATTTCTCTGAAAATCTTCGTGTCGCATTTTTGGAAAATACTGAACTTAAGTGCCAAATGTGGAATTTCTCAAACACTTTATTTTTGAGTTGTGCTGTTCACATGTACATACACAGATCTCTTTCTAAAATGCTTCTTGGGGGATTCACGGGTATGTGTTTCCGTTGAAATCTGAATATTGAATCTTTTTAGTGGAATTTAATACATTGTCTATCTTCTAGATACGTGGTAGAGAAAGTAAGAATGTGTCACATTCTACGCATCAGAAATAATAACGCCTGATCCAAAAGACTATGAACCGGCTGCGCTGTGTTTTGTCTGTACGGGTCCTCTGCACTCGTCGCCGACTGCTGCTGTCATAGAACAGCGCGGATAAAACCATGCAGCATATTTAAAGCTACTTTTAAAGGCTTTACTTACCAATATAATAATAGCAGCTGCTGAAACTGGCCAGCGTGGTTGTCCATACATTTTTGGCACCTCTTTAGGAAATTATCCATCACTCGCCGTAGTTCACGTTGAGAAATGCTGGCAATTTCCTGACGGATATTTGGTTTTAATTCTTCCATGGTGTGTTGGTTTGTCTTGTACACTTTATGCTTTAAGTTACCCCAGAGACAGAAATCGCTGGGGGTTAGGCCGAGGGGACCGAGGGCGCCACAAATTCCTACTAATAGTTCTGTCCTGAAACATACTTTCAATTGCTCTCGTCGAAAGATTAGCTGTATGAGCTGTTGCAGAGTCTTATTGAAAAAAGGCAAAATCACGGTCCCTGTCGGTTAAGTCTAAAAAAAGGGCACAAAATTGTATTCACCTTTGTACTGGCGCAAACTGTTGACTCGAAAAAAAATCATAATACATTCACGTATTGCTGAGTCATAATAGACTTTGTGGCTAGGTACAGGACTAAATAATAGAGCACACTGGTAATAATGCAGCCGCACGATATCGCGTCAACTCAATACTGATTGTGAGCAGAGCAGAGAAAAACAAGTGATGCTCGTACCCTTGTGTATATCGCTGCTGTTATCGTATTTCCGCGTTCACAGTGGAAAATCACCGCGTAGCGGTTCACATGTATTTGGATCTCTCTGTACAAATTTAGGAAGTTATTCTCTTCATGTTAGTTACTTATTAGTAGAGCCAGAACCTTCATATAGGAAACAAAAAGTTGCGGAGTTTGGACTATAGCAAGTGGGAGAGGTAAGTCTGTCACGTGATCACAACACAGAGGAGGCGAGGTGCAGTTGACGCAGGAACATTGTAGATAAAATTTTTGCATACCTTACACTCAACGTTGTCACCATTTGCAGTAAAGTATTCACTCCCAAATTCTTGAACAATACGTGAATATTTCGATTTTCGTGCTGCGGGCATTTTACTGTGTGGAACTGGTGAACACATTCGAGAGACATGTGCGCTCTAGGCAGTGTGTTTTGTGCTACCTTGTACTCGTGCAATGACGTCACGCCCTGCCCTTGTGGAGTAACTTGTGACCGCTTCATTTCGCGTTAGCTGTATAAAGGTTCGGACCCTACTACATTCTTTATGTAGAAAAGGACTTCTTTCTCCAATAGAAAACAAAAGAGCCGTTCGCGTATCGCAAGTCAGTTTGATTACTAACACCTGCAGGAAAAAATAAGAATCGCACGTTTGAGAAATGCTTGTTAGATCTCGTAAATAGCTACTTGGGGAAAAATATGTAACAAAAAATTCTTCGAAAAAGGTAAATGTTGCAAACGGAAAAAAATATTGAATAACGCTTTTGCATTTTTAAAAACTATTCTTACAAAAGCTTATTTTTCTACACAGTTCTCGTTAATTGAGATAAAGTTGCATTACATAATTACAGATTTCGTTATCGGTATAAGAAGACTACTTACTTAACCTAAGTAGTGATAGTCAAATTTTTAAAACCCGGATCAGGGTGTGATGACTGAAATCCCATACTCTTTACATGACCTCGAGAAAAAACGAAGAGCTTACTACTTGAAAGGGGAAAAAACTATTTCAAAATTCAAACGAATAACAAAGTGTATCATGGAAACATCGAATCTGAAAAAAATGACACGAGATTTATCATTTTTGTGCATTAAGATTTTGTTTTAATCTCTTATGGTTTAGCAAGATAATTATTCATTGTTAAGGAAGAAACCACCGATAGCAAATGTTAAGATAAATGATTCATTTGCGAAGATAGTGGAAATCAAAATTAGAAAAAAATAAGGGGGAGTTGATTTATCTTGAACAACTTGTCGATAACTATGATTAATAGGAAACATATATGGTATATCAAAATCAATGTCATTTGTGTGTAAAAATTGGAAGAGATTGTTTTAAAGCAATATTTAAATGGCGACATTCTCTGCCAAGTTGACCCCAGCTATGTTGCTTGCCAAAATGCATGCAGCAGACTGGCAGATGAAAGTCACGTGCTCGAAACCTACTTGACAATCGATGCCAGTGCTCCATGTGCGTGGGGTATTTCACGCATACAACGCACACATTCTTGTACTGCCGCCAGAAAATCACTCACGGAGCAATGTTCATGAGAAACAAGTAATACTCTTTTTGGAAACGCCGTTTGGAGTATAAGGTAGGCCTGATCTTAATACTCTATGTCCTTGGATACTTCGTGGAAATACTAAGGTTCACATGCCAGAACTTGATATTCACCAATTCTGTGCAAGAACGATTTCAGTTTTAACCAATCATGGGCGACTTTTACTTCAGTATTACCTAAACCCTCTGTCTTGATCAAGTTTCTGTAACATACAAGGAAAAGAGAGACACAGACAACAACTAATACACAACGCCAGCAACTACAAAAAAACCTCAAGCCAAGCACCACCCGTCATCACACTAATAGAAACACATAGAAAAGCCAAAGAAGAAGAAGAACAAAGAACACAGGACCATCTAAATATCCTCAACGAGCTCATAAGTCAAGTTTCTTCTAGACAACAACGCGAATAAATGTGCAATCCAAGAACAACCACAGCACAAATTTCACCAATTTCACAAACTGCAACATAAGAATCAACACCACATTTAAGTTTAAGCCTAGTATTAGTTTGTTATTTAGTTTTTATTGCATTGTATAATTTATTCATTCCTACTATATTGTAACCTAAAATTAATAAAATGTCCACAAAAAACTAACCCGCGGCTGAAGAGGGTACACCCCTGAAACAGCCATAGGTTTAATTTTGCCCTGGGTGAGATAACCCAGGGTAACATTAACCCTTAAATACCCTTAAAAAAAAAAAAAAAAAAAAAAAAAAAAAAAAAAAAAAAAAAAAAAAAAAAAAAAAAAAACAAGGAAAAGCAGTACTCAGGCATGTAAGTACATTAAATTGTATACAAATGCATACTGTTTACGGATTTATTTTTAGTCACGAATTAATGTTAGCATACACCACATTTCCCATGCGGTTTATGAAATCGTGGATAAAATGCTAAGGGTTTGTGCTACGTCTGTGCTAAGAGTTTCAAAAACGGCACTTTGCTGGGAAAAATGACAAAATGGAATAATTAAGTACACAAATTCCTGCCGGTCAGAAAATACTGATGATAATTTTGCAAAGTATATCATTGTGGTAGCCAAATGTCATGTTTAATGTAGGTAATGAAAAGAATCTGACGTGCTGCACATGACTTTCTTTACTTTTGTACAAACTCATTCCTCTAACTTCATGTTAGTCGAGATAAACATTTGTAGAAATTATCTTATTACTAATTTTGTTCTAGGTGCAAGGGGAATATGGGAATGCAGTAGGCTTTGAGTGATGGTCAAATATTTTAAAGCCTAAGGAATACCTCCGAAATGGTTTACTACACACAAAAAATTCACTTGGACATCAATTATATGTTTTAACCGAGATTTATATATTTTGTAAAGTAAGATTTGGTCTATCTCTTACGGTTTACAAATTATGCAAAAGTCATCAAGAATAAGCAGGACTATTCAAAATATATACTTTTCATTTGCCATAAAAATCTCTTAAACATATGGCATTTTAATAAAAATCGTTAGGCATTTTCGAGAAAATCAAAATTTTCTATAGCTTTTTGCATGTAAAGGGTAGATCTTCGTGTCACGTGCTTGAAAGATATTAAACTGAAATACTAACTTCGGTTTTTAACCGACTTTTCATTTTTGAGTTATGCTGTTCACAGATAATGTCTGCACGCGAGGGCCTTTTTTCAAAAATGTTTTTTGATTCAGGGAGCCTCAAAACATGTCTTTCCGGTGAAACGTCGACATCGAATTTTGGGGTGGAATACAGTACTTCCTCTATTTACTATACGTAGTAGAGAAAGTAAAAAAAGTGCTTTACATCAGGGCAGAGCAACTGGTGCTCACTGAGCGCAGACTGTTCACGGCCTTGCACTGATAACTTTGTTTAGCAGGTAAAAAATGGTCACGGTAATTCGCGAGTCGTCTAAGCCTGCTTTACACAAAATTCAGCTTTCTCTTAAAATTAACTGTGAGACTTTATTTTAATGTCTGGTTTTTATTACATTACTTTCGAAATATCAGTCGTTGTTATTATTATTATTATTGTTATTAGTGTTATTAATAATAATTAATAATAATAATATAATAATAATTATTATTATTATTATTACTATTATTATTATTACTATTATTATTACTATTATTATTATTACTATTATTATTATTACTATTATTATTACTATTATTATTACTATTATTATTATTACTATTATTATTACTATTATTATTATTACTATTATTATTACTATTAATATTACTATTATTATTATTATTATTATTATTATTATTATTATTATTATTATTATTATTATTATTATTATTATTATTATTATTATTATTATTTATTATTATTATTAAAGGTTGATTAGATGGTAATATACAGACTATTTGTTTTGGGAAGGCTCCAGAGTCAACTAAGTACGAGTTTAAGAGCATATTTACCTGCTATGTGATGCAGTTGAGACATTTGAAGTTAGTTTCCAACACTTTTCTGTAGGCTATGTGAAAATATCACTAAGCTTCCTTTCAACTTTTCTTGATGGCTTAAAAAGAGAGAAGTGAAGGGGAGCGGGGCTGCAAAAGCAATAAATACCGGTAGGATATTCCATCTAAAATAGATCCTTATAGCCCCACCAAGGGAATACTCAATATTTAAATATACTAAAATTGTATTTTAACCTATTTTTAAATGAAATTCTACTTAATCATAAACCTAGAAATTGGTATACTTCTTATAATAAAAGGTAAGTAAAAACTAGGAGATAGCTTAAGTTTTGAAATTAGATCATCTTCGTTTACCAAGCATTGCAGATTCTTGCCCAATACAAGAGTTCTCTTCTTTCCCACTTGTGACGCTGTATTTCAAGAAATCAAAGTTATTGACCACAAAGCGTCACGTTTGTGTTTTAACTGACCTTGGAAGCCTATGGTGACGGGACGTCCTTAGGAGCACCGTGAGTGAATTATGAAGTGCTACAGCAGTGTCATTCTATTTTAAAATGTTATAGCAGACGCAGTTGCATCAGCGCTACGTCATTCCCTCGGATAGACAGACGCTTCTGGGAAAGGATGGACGAAATTGAAATGCTTACTGTCTTTTGTTCTCTTGCTCCACACTTCTCGTTGGTTTTCATGTGCAATATGTGTACTTTGCAGCTATGACAGTCGCCGAGTGCCGTTTTAATAGACTGCGTGAATACAAGGCACAAAAGCAAACGGCAGGGAAAAAAATTACGTTTCCTGAATCCAAAAGTTTGAACTTTCTGCAAGTAGCCTCTGAAGACCTTCATTATAAATTATTTACATGATTGGTAAACGTAAGAGAGAGTTTTTGGGTGGAATACAATACTTCCTCTAATTTAAGTACGCATTGGAGAAGTAGGAAAGAAAATACCGGAAAAGTCTTTCAAAGGAGGGGTGAGGACAGACGGACGTGAACGGTGGTACCACTTTGTTAGTAACCAACTGACTATGTAATTTATTCGTATCTATTGCAAAACAGGTGTTTTATTTCATACTTTTGTGTTAATGCCGTTGTTATTGAATACGGCACCATAGGCGGTGGACATTGACATTGCATGAAATAACTGGAAAGTAAAGGTTCAACCCTAAGTGGTGGAATGTGAACCGTAGACCTATTTACAGGTCCGTGCCTTATGTCCTTTTCTACATCTGTCGGAATTGAACATGGGTGATATAGGTGTATTTTAGTAACACAAAGTTGTAATAAACAATATTAAATACAATCAGACAATATATTGGGCAGTGGATTCTGTCATTGTGAAATGTAATAATGAAACCAAATTTTTGTATACCATTTTAGTTTTCTGATCCCTTATGATAATGCTGTTTGGTTAAATGAAACATCTTTGAAATGGACTGAAACTTCAAAACCATCATTATTTATACCTTTGTTTTCATATTCATTAAACTATTTTGGAAAAAAAATTAAACTATAAATAATGCAATGAAAATGAAAAATAGTTCGTAATGATAAACTAAAAAAATTTTTGATTTTAAGTACTTCTCACTCTCTTTTCAGAATTGAGAATTTTACATACACACTGTGATACCTTACACTACTTATAAAGATCACATTTTGGTACATCAGTTTTCGAAATACAAGGTATGCAAATAAATTGCGCTGAAAGTTAAATGAAATCATTGTTTTCATGCGTTCTGTAGGATATAATATTAGGTACAATGGACGCTCCAAAATGTACATACATATTATAAAATACTCGTAACTTGCTTTCGTAGTACTATGAACTTTTCCATATTTTAAAATAAAATTATAGTTTTCTAATATTTTGAAAGAAAGAACAAATTTTAAATGATACCAAAACCGCCGAAATTTATATTTTGTTTTATTAATAAAGACGCTTCCGAAATGTGGAAGGGAGAACCAGTAATGAAGTCGTTGTAGAAATAATAGACGAAGGAAGAGCTATAGTTGTAGTGATTTAGCTTGGATCTAGTATCATAAAAGTGTAAGGCCACTCCCACCAACTTAGGGACAGGGAATAGAAAATGTTTCGCCAGCAGAGTTACTGCCTCTTCAGTCATACATTCATTGGATAGAAGGAGCCGAACCGTTTCTCACCTTCCCTATAACAGGGGCGGTATCTGCGTCTCTTTTTAACAGTTATCTCTTTCTTTAGGCATGAGCCAAGATAAAGCAAATACCCTATATGCTATCAGATTGGTCGGGAAGAATAAAATCAATTGAGTGAGAAGGTATTTCAGACTAAGACACGTCTGGGAAAGAATGTAGGATGAAAAAACAGTTTTGCGAGGAGATACAATTGGCAGAAGGGATTAGTATATAATTATGATTTATACATAGAGACAAAAGGTAAGCAGAAAAAGGGAACAATGATATAGGGGGATTCATTTTTCCCTGGGACAGATATTGCAGTGAAAATTTTCAGCGCGTACATTTTTAGTTAGAAAACACAATTAGAGTTTCATGTGCAATGTTTGCAAAATATAATAAAGCAATTACTCGTTTTCTGAAAGAACAGACGATTGTTATTCGTATATTTTACAAACACCAATACTTTTAGCTTCACTGAGGTAAAACCTTCACGAAAACAGCAGTAACTTTGCCATTTTTGCGCCAGAATGTCGTAAACACAGAAGTGATATCTTGTGTATGCCAGTTGCGATCAAAAGTAATATTTTAACATAATCGGTTTTATGTTCGCTGTGCTGTTACAGATGAGCGCAGGAAATTCATTTTCCCCGCTTACGATCCGATTGTACCATTAATCGGTTTTGTGGGCAAGGTAATTTTGGGAGGCCGTTAGATTTGGTGTACTCCTCTCCCCCCTCTTCTAATGGCTTAGTAATAGTATCACCACCCCTCCCTTTAAAGGTTACGTTCAATTTTCTCTTTCTGGAGCAATTTTTGGCATATACGCGATACCTGATGTTATTTTATGAGATTTAAAAATCGGATGAGTTACATTCGAATACTTTCGTCACCTACTGAACCAGTTTCTTGATGAAAACATAATCTCTCCCCCGAAAAACATCCACAACCACATCAGCCACCATGGGAAATCAAAACTTCCCAAATTAACAGCGAATTGAGGAAGCGCCAATTGTTTATTATTATAAGGAATTAATGAGAATTGGTTGCCAGATGTTTAAACACAAGTTGCTATACGCTGACTTAGAAATTCTGAACTCTTTCTAGGACATCGCGAGAAACAACTGAATAGAGAAACAAAGTATTAAAAATTCATACTTATAACAAAGAATATCTCGGAAATGGCTGTTGTCACAAAAAGGGCATTTAAAATAAATTGAACCCTTTAACGAGATAAACAAGCTTTTGAAGTACGTTTTTGGTTTGTGAATTATGATTCATCACTAATGCAAACTTGTACACAATTTCATCTGAATGAAGAGGGTTTTATAGGCTATTTTCAAAAAATTCAAGATATGTTGTCATTATGTTCCTAAACATGTGGTATTTCCAATTTTTAGAGCCAACATTTCGAAAAATCTTCCATGTAAAGAGTAGTTTGGGGTGTTCGCATATTTGAGACATCTTGTTCTTGGGCTATGTTCACGCATACGAACCTTTTTTTAAAAAATTCTTTTCAGGGGACCCCAAAACACGTTTTTCCAGCGAAATTCCAACGTATAACTTTTGAGCAAATGCAATATCTTCTCCATCGCTAGGTAAATGAAACTGGTTCGGGTTTGGTACTTGAAGATTTGAATAAAGTGATGGGGAACAAAAGTAAAATAATGATAGTCATAATACATAATTTGAACAATACAACTAGTAACATCGCATTGACAAAGAAGCCGAATGCAGAATTAGTACCCGTATTTCAGTCACTGTGAGGATGCATTTGTATTGTTCAAGATACACCAGTTCCGGGAAGGAAGAACTAAAGATGCATAGATAAAAATCTTAACTTTATTTCCTAGTGGTCTCGATATTTCACAGTGGATAATTTATAGTTTCAAAGTTCCTCCGCAGAAGGACATACTTCTATAAGAGCATTGTAATACACTAAAAATGTAAGATTATAACATCAGTGAAATAAACTTTAACTTCCGCTTGTTACCACCCTTGTTTCTTGCGATAAAATTATATGTGTATTAAGCGTTAAAGTCTGGATGAAGGGAATAAGGTTGAACTGCCACTGGATCATAGGCAGGGATCTCGCAAACAGGTACTGCTCAAACCGGGTTTTGTCTGGCTGTCACCCATGGCGCTGTTATGCGTTTTCTCTCCAGTGATAATGTTTTAATTATTCATAGCTTGAAGTTGATCGCTTAAGAATTTCTTTGCTTGGTGATTCTATTGTCAGGAATGAAAGGTCTAACAGCAACGAAGACCAAATAACAGAGATTAGAGCTCACTATTGCACATGTTCAAATGTATACTGCTATTTCCACACACGTTTCAGCTGATTACTTTATAATTGAATATTCTGGACTATCTATAAAAAGGAATAAAGCATATTTTAAGTGATTTTATTGCTTGTTGGATTGTTACACTCTGCTTTCGTTCTCGTTTCGGAAGCATTTCTGCTCGTAAAATAAATACACTTTTAACACTGGTATTGTGCATATTACATTATATGTAACTATTGTACACCAGAGAGAGAGAGAGAGAGAGAGAGAGAGAGAGAGAGGGGGGGAGGGAGAGGGAGAGAGAGACGAAAATGTTCATTATATTGCTTATTTGCACCATTTGCTGTATACAGCCTCATTTTTAATGGTTCGGCTCGCCTGCCGGAAACGCAGTATGCTAAACACAGCCTTAAACTTCATTCTAAGAGTTCATGGAATTCCAGTAATAAAATGCAGGTTCAAGGACCTGTAATAATAGGGGAGAAAATAAATCGCCCACCCAAACATGAGAATCAATACAAGCGCCATATTTTTTCTTCACGGCAACCTGCTAAGAGATTAATCAAACATTTACGGTGTCTTTGGTTATGTAACTTGGGGTGCCTTCTGGCTGTTCTGTGTGTAATGCCAGGCTTTAAAGCAAACAAGGTCATCCCTGCCTTGCATGGAAACTTGGGCTGGGAGGGCTTGGGTAAATTGTTCGATAGCATGGAACTTCCCACGAGCGATGGAAGGAACTGCTTGGAATTTTTAAAATCCTTTTCTAGGAAAAAATAAATTGTAAAATTATTTTGCGTCTATCGACTTGCAGAACCCGGAAGAAGCGTAAAGCAACTGGCTAAAATTATGGAGGTTTAGTATGCAAAAAGTTAGAATCGAAAATTTGGGTATTTGTAGTTTTCAGCACTTAAAACGCTGAGAGAAATATACAATAAAAAGTCTGATGTAAGATTCACATACTTTTCTCTAAAAGCCGCAAGCTATACCAGGGCTGGGGAACTGGTGCTCCCTATGCGCAGCCTGCTCACAGCCTTGCACTGATAACTGCTTAGCAGGTACAAAATGATCACCCAAGGTCTGAGTTATATTGATGAAAGCCCATTGTTGTATATACTTCATGTTAATCGAGAAAAATGTTCATTTCAGTTTCATAAAACGTTTCGTTGTAGTTACAAGACAGGAGAAACCGAATAGATAGTCAGATGTTTAAAAATCGGGTCAGATGCTGCCATAGATATTCCATCGTCCTTCGTAACATCGCCAGAAACAAATGAACAACGGCAGCACTTTAAAAATGACAAGTATTACAAATTCACGCCATTAAATGGTTGATGCCACAAAACAAGTTATTTGAAATAAATGTAATGTTATAAAAACAGCTACATTGTTTGTAAAGTAAGTCTTCTTTTATGGCTTACTAGTTATGTAAAATTCCTTTCGAGTGAAAAGGGTTTGTTGTGGTGCAGCGTGGCTGAGGAACCAATGGGATAAGCAGTCTGGTGGAGTTGATTAACAGATGCACGAGCTAAATTTGGGAAGGAGTGTGCGCCTCGCTCATTAAGCATTGTAATGGATTCTGTTCGCTTCGTCATGCATGATTCGCCTAGTATCTACCAACGAAGGTTCTGCCGTTTTATCTTTCGGTTTCACCCGAGGAAAGAAAGTGTGACTTTTTGGCTTGGTTGCGAAATGCTGTAATCCACAAGGGAAATTTCATTCCTTGGGATTGTTCATTAAGGTAAATGACACCATAATACTGGGTCTAACCATCTGGCTTGAAAAGGATTCATTTTTCGGTCAAAACCTCTAGAATTTTGAGTCTGAAGTAGCAAAAGAGGTTGACGTTGCCATCCAGGAATTTTTAAAGTGGTTGAAAACGTTGCATATCTACAATTAAATCTATATAATGATAATGGTCATTTTCTATGATTATATCATTGATCCAGTAACACCAAAGCTGCTATGAGTACTCATCTATGTTTTATTAATTAAAGACAACGTGTTACTTTCATTGTGTCCAAGTTCGCCGCGAAGTTGACTCACACGAGTGTACCTGTGTTTACTATAGTAGATAGCAGTCCATCGATAAGGCGCGATGTTCGCCGGTATAGATCGGAGGAACAAACATGCCATGCTTCTACAGGTTACCACTGTCAACCAATCAATAAAAAATGTTTATTTGGGCATGCTTACAACATGCCCGGGCTGTTTAGGGAAACCCCTCTTCAGCCTAGTGTGGAGGTGTAGGCGAGCCCTTTTAAACACCTGACTATCGATTCGGTTTCATCCTAAGTGGGAATCTCTTGTTCATACTTACCTACAACGAAATATGTAATGAAACTGTATCTACAAATGAGTAGATACCAGAATCTGTAACGCAATTTTTGCTAGATAAATTAATAAATGCGCATGTAATTTTTAATCCTTTTAAGAAAATCCAGGTGTTTTACATTGCAAACTTTCAGCCCACCTTTTTAAAAGCTCGCACCCATACTTCGAAAGTTATCGATCACTGGTACATAGAACATAAGACTTATTCTTCAAGAAAGTTCGAAATTTGCTTATTGCTGTTTGAGTATAAGAGGTCTTTACACAAATGTTATCAAATAATGCGAAAGTATTCTCAGGTCATCAAATTGAAATGTTAAAATGAAGCTCATTGATTTGTAAGCAACCTACACGCTATTGTTGCCTCGGGTTTAACCAACGTCGAGAACAGCACATCTTAGAAATGTCGGATAAATACCAAACTTGGTTTTCATGTTCAGCATTTTCCAAGGATGCAACATGAGAGTGTTCAAGAAAATATCTGCATCCGATATCTTTGCATAGAAAAAGTTTCTTCCTTTTTTCCTCAAAAATAGTTAATAATATTTATTGAAATACCATAATATGGTATTTATGTTTATCTCGATCAAGATGAAAGAAAAATCTGAGGTGCGCAGCCACAAGAATTTCTCTATTTTTGTGTAAATTGTTCTTAAAACCGCAAATTCTTTCGTCTATTTCATTTCCATGTACGTTCATTGAGCACGTGGAAGCACATTAGGTTTTAAGCGGTGATCAAACCTTTTAAGAGCTGGCTATGTGGCTATGTGATGACTTTGAAATTACAATCTTTTTGCATGGTCAGGACATTAAAGAAAGGAATGACTTCAGATTTGAGAAGAGTATAAGTAACTGAAAATTCAAACCAATAGCAAGAAATATCTGGGAAATGGCTATAAAATTGACGAACGAAATCCATATTGTTTGTGTGATGAAGACAAGTTTAGCAGTTAGGTATAAATATTGTGACTTTGGTTGGGGGTGTGAAGTAAAGAAGACAGATGTAGTCGAGATAAAGAAACACTTTTATTTCCGTAAACAGTAACTTTGTACACTCGTTGCAGCAGCAAGAAAGTCTTTTTCGATTCTCCAACAGCACGGTTCCGAACTCGTAACACAAAGAACTAACTCTTCTCCGTCGGCACGACTCCTCAACCTTCACATACGTCTGTCCTCTCCGTCGGCACGACTACTCAACGCTTCACATACGTCTGACCCACTCTTCTGTCGCACTTTACCGCTGTTTATATCTCCCAGGCACTATTCTGGAAAGTTCAGTTATTGCGGTCAAATACAAAGCGGAAGATTCTCGAAGTCTCTATCCTTTTCTCTCTTTCGGCAAGCGCCCCAACAATGCGGCCATGCTCTGTCTCTTTCCTTCGGCTCCTTTGCGGTAGTGCCACTGCTGTTGTCGGCAATTAGATGCGGCGGGCGCGGTGACAATATTGCAGAATGAAGAGGATATGAGAGGAACGTTCCCAGAAAATTCAAGATAAACACTTTGTATGTTATGAACATTTCTTAAACATGTGGTATCTTAATCAAAATCATTAGATTATAGTGAGTAGAGAAAGTAATGTGTTTTAGTGTAAAAACGATATCTTCGTAAGCTTTATCAGAAGGGAGCCAAAACAATCATTCCTCTCATTGTGCAATAATATTTAGGAACTGCGCAATAAAATTATATAAGAAATACTGAGATTGTTTTCAGAGCGCATAATATTACACTCGACTCGTATAATTTTGAAGTGTGCGAAGCAGGATGCAGATAATAGTGAGAGGTTGAATTGTTTACACATCCGGCCATTTCTGTTGATGAGACGCGCACATGAAAAATTTCTAGCTTAGGAGTTGTCGGTAGTAACAGCGGACCGGAAAGGCCTTGAATGTGTAATCCTCAACCTACTCGGAGAATTCAACCTGCCTTGAACCCACAGTCAGCCAACCATCAGAGTAGAAAAAAAGGACGAGCGGCTCAAGGTTCGATAATACAACTGTGTGCAAGTGTGTTGATAGTATTGTGCCTAAACACAGGTACATCTAAATCTACCTGTGAAACACACAACAGTTCGTCTTAAACCCTAGGACATTTTCGTTTTTTATGTAAATTTAATATATTTTAAGGGGAGATGTCGATTAAATGCAAAAATTACATATTCATAACTGTCTACTTTTGGTCAGAGCTCTATGAAAACTGGATGTTTTACTCCCTTATGTGTTCCATAACGAATAGCAATTTTCTATTTGAGAAAAGTGTGATTGAAAAGTGAAAGCAATACGAAAGAATATCTTGAAAATAGTTATTTCCAGAAAAAAGTTGACAAGTTATGTGCTTTATGGAAATCTACATTTTTTGTGCCCTATGCTTTTGTCTCAAGTCTTACTGTTTAACAGTCATCCAGAATAAAGAGGAATTCTGAGGACATTTCCAGAAAATTCAAGATAAATATTTCGTTTGTCACAAAATTTAACTTAAACACGTATTTAAATCAAAATTGTCAGTTTTGTAAAAATAAAAAATTGGAAACATTTTCAGCTAGCGCAGTTGGTAGAACAGCTGCCAGCTGTGCAAGGGGTCCCGGGTTTTATTCCCGGCAGGAGGGTAGGAATTTTTCTCCAGCCAAGATTATTCCTCATCCTTCCTTGAGTCTGGATGTATAATGGCGGCGCCGTGGTTGAGTGGTTAGACCGCTCGCTTACCACCTAGGCGGGTCCTGTATTTGTGGTGGACGAAGCGGCGTCGGGTTCCCCCGCTATTCATTCCACCAATTGCTCCATTATCACCCTTCCAATAATCCATTTCGCCTGCATTTCATATCATCCTCTTCCTCACTATCATACCTGGTGCTTGGCTGACCACCTGCTTCCAGGTCTTCACTCTGTCTGATCCAGAGGTCCCCAACCTCCCCGACAGGCATTGGCGACCATAGGCATTGGCTTGTAAGTCCTAGGGGGTATAAATCCTACATAAGGGGAGGGTAATCAGGGAAAGAAAGAAAAAAGGATGGGTAAATTTTGTTGAAAATGTTCCTGTCGCGTTCTTGGAAGATACTGTACATAATACCAAATTTAACGGACTTTTCGCATTTGTATTTTTCATACACACACACGCCCAAATACACATACAATGTTTTTATGTTTCTTTTAGATTCAGGTGTCCCAAAACATCTAATTGCGGTGAAATTTGTATCACATTTTCAGAGAAGCAGAGAAAGTAAAGACGAGTAACATCTATTTATTTAGTTGCACATTATGGGATAATGAATACGGAAATGTCCCTGTGTACCACAAAATATTCAATAAATGTTGTAATTACTGGCAAAGAAATTAGTAATTGAAGTAGTTCCCTGGCGAATGTCAACAGTTCTCTGGCAAATTACTGGATTGTTTATTTCTCCTAGGCGGATTATCCTGTTTTCTGTGTCTTGAGGACATATAGGGAACTGCCAAGAGAATTTCTCTCAGACATATGTTTATTGTGATGCAAAAAGGCAAAGTGCGTTTGTTCATCAGGGAAGTAATAGCGGAGATTTTTCTTTTAAGGTATATGCGTGGGCCTTTATTGGTCTCATATCAACATTTGCATGTAAGATTAGTAGCCTAAAATTCTCCATTCAACATTTATTGTGATGTTATTAGTTGAGAGATACAATTATCTGATGCAATGTTTTTGCCTACCAATCGTGTTAGAAATAACATTCCATGTGTATACCGCATAAAAAATAACACATTGTACTCGATGGAAGTAATTGATCTCGTGATATTAGGCTGTTTGCTCAGGACTCGTGTTTGTAATCATTAGATCTCTCTGACCGAGTCTGTAGTGCGCATTTCGACGTTCCCATTAAACACATGACTGTTGAAACTTAACAACGCAGCATCGGCAAATCTTTTTCTTTGTATATTTAAGTTCCAGGAACCTACAATCATACTTCAAAACATAAGACAGGGATATTTTCAGGTAGATTCTCTGAAACCTTAGACAAATGTGCTGTGGAGTTTCCTTTACCTCGAAAGGCTTCCGTACACATTTCAGTTACCTGCAAAAGATGCGCACGCTGTTTTTAAATCTTTGGATGTCCCGAAATGTAAAGTTATGCTTTGAGGAAGGGTCTATTGAAGAGTTACGACGTGGTATAACATGTATGGGTATATAAGTATATTGAAGTAGGCACTTTATCTTAGATTTATAGGTAACCTAACCCGTGGCACAACAGCCCACCCGGGCCAAGGCTTACCGCCCAACCACTGCATCCCCCAGCTCTGCCCACCACAGAACCATGAGTGGGGTGCAGTACTGGAGGTGGGACGAGTTCAGTGCCCCGGTCCCTCCCGTCCGGTTATGCGGCCTTCTCCACCAGGGACCGCTACTTTTCAATCAAGTAGCTCCTCAGTCGGCCCCTCAGGGACCTAACGAGGCTGAGTGCACCCCGGGCCAGGTCTCCCAGAAGTAGAAAATCACGCCGGGAATCGAACCCGAGTCCCCCGCTTGGTAAGCAGCAATGCAACCACCGCGCTAAGCAGTAGGGTGTGGTGAAAGAAACACGTCAGATGTATATAAGAATTCAACAATACCCAGAATTTACTTTCTAAGGAGGGGGGGGGGGGAATGTCTTGTTTACACGCATTTGCATCTTAAGCAGTAGTTAAGTGCTTCAAGAATAAGCGTATATCTTTCTCCAGTCATATCTCAGCAATGTAAACTCACCAACAAATACTTCATTTGTGAACAAGTTGTGCAACAGAGAGAAAATTCCGCGGAATTTTAGAACCACGTGGCATAGCTACAGGATCCCTTTCTATTCTTTACATTTTGCATACATTTCTCACAACGACAGCGAAATCAGAAATGCATACCCTCTTACAATGTTTTTAAGACTCAATATTTCATTTTCAAAATAAAAAGTGACTTTTGCTTAGTCATTGCGTCATTGAACCAACAGTGAAACACATGGCCATGAATTTTAGCAGGAGTTAGTCATCTCTTCAAGGAAATGTTGGGCCACAAGGGGAAGAACACATTGGCTTGCTCAGTCATTGCAAATACATACAAGTCACATGCATCTGTCAATAATTCACGTTTACAGAAATGTTGTCACTGAACCCCAGATACCAGCAATCCAATAATGACGAAAGTTCTACTAAAACATTACTTATAAAGACTAATTTGATGGAGACTATCTACAGACAGTGAATAGTTAATTATAAGCATGGTGTTAGAGGGATGTAATTTGTAAGCTCTGTTTTGAGTAGGAACAAAACTCCAATGTGTAACAATCAACTGACATTCTATTGTCATTTCGTAGTGATTTTATATAAATCTTTTTTTATCTACCTCATGCCAATAATCATAAATACCTGGATAGAAACATATTTTCTGATGTGTTATCATCAGCAATTCCATGAGTGATTGTCAATTCACCTAGAGAATTTGACTATCATCAGTTGCATTTATTACGACTATTTCACGAGCCTATGATCACTACATGTACTGAAGTTACGATGATATTATTTGAAATACTTTTCAAGTATACGTTTTGCAGTAACGTTCCACGTCGTTTTCACGGTCTATTATGTATACTCTTCTCCATTTACTTTCCTGATATTGATACTCAAATCCTTTAAGATGTTGGCTATGTCATTAGTTGAAGTATCTGCTTGTAATTTCGTTCAATACAAAATTTGTCAAACTGATTCCAAACATATTTCCCGTTGTATTCTGTGTCCTGAGGTTCCCTCTACGAAATTATTTAATCTATTTCAGTATTAGATGCATCACCGAAGCGAGACTCAGCCGTTTTTGACATTTAAATGTAACAGCTGTTGCATCAAATTGTGTAGCTGTTGCGCATCTGTAGGACAGTGCAGCTAGATTCTCTAACTTGATCACAACATAAGAAAAACAGGGGAGGTGATAAGTAAAATTCAAAGGAGGAAATTATTATTTATGCCAACAAACTTACTACTGGTACTTCAGTATTCAAAGGAGGCAATAATGAAATTTAATACTTTTTGGAGAGTGAAGGCTGTCATTGGTTGGAAATCTGAAATTTGTTATGCAGATGTTGTTTTCAACTAAATCCCGTCATAGTAAAACATCTAGTGGACAGGAAGCTTTAATAACTAAAGAATTAGACTTGAAACCTGGGACTTAAGGAGTCACATAAAAATACCATATGCTGTGAAAATCTTAAGACATAAATGTATGCTTTAGAGGTAACTTACCTATACATTTTGCTGCAGTAAGCTCATATCTTGTTTTGTGGTCTCTGGGTTATTGAAATTCTAGCTGCTTAGTTCTGCAAAGTTGCACCTATGCCACATGTATGCGATATACAGGGTGTCTCAAAAATGTACTAACACTTTGAATGACCATAAAATCATTATTTATGAAGATAGAGGTAAGTTTAAAGGCTTGAATCACAGAAGAAACATGTAATTCAAGGATGATTACCCATAAACTTGTCAGGGGTAACTGTGATGTGGAACATCAGAATTGGGCATCATAGAACGATGTTTTCAACGCAACTGTCAGTGGTAACAGGTGCCTAATCTTGCTGCAGGAGTTCGTCGGTCCACACATTGAAGAGATCTTGGCTGATGACAAGACTTACTTTCAGCAAGATGGAGTACCAACCCACTACCATCGCGATGCAAGAGCTCATCTCGATACAGCTTATCCAAACACATGGATTGGACGATTGAATACTCTGCGCGTTCCCCAGATTTCACGCCAATGGGCTGCTTTTTATGGGGATACCTCAAGGACAGGGTTTATCAAGTTTTAAAAAAAACCAGACCCATACTTGGAACAATAGCATATCTCGCCAAACTCAATAAAAGAGGCCTCTCTCCAAAAATACTTCGTCACCTCTACATCGCCCTCATTCGTCCAAACTTAACATACGCCGCAGTAGCCACCATGCCTCTCATCACACCTGATACAATGAAGAAAATACAATCTTTTGAAAGGAAATGTCTACGCATCGCATACAAACTTCTACCCAATTTTAAAAACAGCAACATCTATAATTATACCAGAACCATGCCTATTGATCAACACATAGCAAAACTCATGCTCAAATACATAGAAAACGCCCATACCAGACCATACAGACGACGATTGATCAATACAGCCCAAAAAATGAAAACCATTCGACCAAATCAAAATGAAAAAAATCCGCCATTACTCACTCTTATCCACATCTACGACAAACAACAAGAAGACCAACAACAACTACAAGACCTCCTACAATATTTATCAAACATATAAGAAATAAACATAAAAAAAACCATCAATTTACCAAACAAATGACAACAAACAATAAATAAAAAACTAACAAGAGCCTGAAGCAGCAACAAAAAGAAAAAGCACTAAGCAAACAGCAAAATCAGCCTTCTTGGGTAGCGACGGCAGCAAGATGTGTGACCTGGGAAAAAAAAACAAGCATCAACAAAATGAGAAAATGTACCACCCAAACTGATAGATCTCTGCCCCACCAAAAAAGAAAAAATAAAGCTAGGCTGAAGAGGGCACATTCCCTAAGCATCCATAATTAATTAATTAATTAATTGTACAAAACCAAGTGCAACTGATGCATTGAAATTGGAAATTGAAAGTGTCGCGAAATTCCAAATGAACTGTTTCGTGCTGGGAAAAAAAAACAAGCATCAACAAAATGAGAAAATGTACCACCCAAACTGATAGATCTCTGCCCCACCAAAAAAGAAAAAATAAAGCTAGGCTGAAGAGGGCACATTCCCTAAGCAGCCCGGGCGTGCTTGCACGCCCAAACTCCATAATTAATTAATTAATTGTACAAAACCAAGTGCAACTGATGCATTGAAATTGGAAATTGAAAGTGTCGCGAAATTCCAAATGAACTGTTTCGTGACGTTTGTTAATCCAATGGTTCACGTCATCAGCTTTATCTGGACAATGACGAACATCAATTTGAACATTTGCGAACATGATTCTTTAATTACATTTTTTCTTCTGTAATTCAAGACTTTAAACTTGTCTCTATGTTCATGAATAATGGTTTTATAGTTATAGTGAATATTCCGATATAGTGAATATTTTGATGCTGCATCGTGTATAATTATGCAGTTTTACAAGGGGGAAAAACAAATTGTGAGTGCTTTGCACATCTGCATTTTTATCTACATAAGAACTGGAAGTATATTTTTATGAAAAAAAAAATATCGCCTTTGCTCTCGTATGGCTTCGCATTCTCTATTGGGGAGGGGAGATAATCCAACTGTTTAAAACAGTAGAAGCCGGAAGCAAAGAGAGGAAGTAGGAAAAGAAGGGGGAGAAATTAAAAGTGAAGAGCAGGAGGGTGGACTTAAAACACCTGCTAAGGTAGGGGTCAGTCACGTGTTGCATGCAAGCAACCGACGCGACGCCAACCTAAAATAGTTGAGTTAACGTTTTTTTCCTCTCCCTGAGCCTCAAGGTACAGCGGTTGTCGTTCATTGTGCTCAACACTTGACAATAATTGGGCTGCATTGTTTCGCGTAGTGCCGTAGTGCCTGCCTGCCTGCCTTTCGGCCCTTTCGTTAAAAGGATGTGCTCTTGCACCACACGTTAGGTTCGAATCTCTGAAACTTGAACGTTTCACTGGCAGCAACAATGGTGTTTCAGAAAAACTGACGTTTTGAGAAGTGTGAGCCAATTAGCCATATGGTTCCCTTAGATATGAGTATGCACTTAGGATTTCATGGTGAGTATGCGGGGCAAACTGCTCAGTATTTTCACAAGCTCTTTCCAGGAAAAAAAAGGAAGGAAGGAAGAAAAGTAACCAATATTGGAAAAAAGAAATATCGAGGCGTAAAGAGATTGTTTCATTAGCGTATTTGGTACAATTTTGGAGCAGTTATTTATGCAACTATAGGTCTGCCGAAATAAACAAGCTACTTGAAATAAACATACATGCCATTTTAACTTGGAAAACTTAACAAAGTTCATGTGGAATCATTTTACATAATTTTGTTTATTTGAGGTAACTCTATTTTTATGTAGTAAATTACCATCTCTTGTGTACCAGTTAAACAAAATTAATTCGGAATAAAGAGGACTGAAATGACAATTCAAAGTAGATCATTTTGTTAGTCATAGGCAATTATCTTACTGACTGATGTTATAAAAGCATTGGTGAATTTTGAGAAAAAGAAAAATAACTAAACTGTTTCTATGTAAAGGATGGTTTGGGGTGAAAAAGACGCTAAACGTAAGCACTAATTTGGCATTAACTCAAAATGTTTTGGGTTGAGGTGTACATACATACATGTGCGCGCATTCACTTTTTTTTAGGGGGGGGGGGATCTCTACATTTCCGGCGGGTTTCGATATTGTATTTTGGAGTGGAATACAATACTTTCTGCACCTACGTAAGTAAAAACGTAATCAAAATTTCACGTGATGGATTTCCATCATAAGGTTGATGGAGTGCATGAAATGATTGCACTTTTAACAGAGGACTTTGTATTATGGGCAGGCCGAGCGAGGTGGCGAGGCGATAGCGTATGTGACTCGCACTCTGGATGTTGTGGGTTCGATTCTCATCGACCGTACACTCTAACCTGGGATTTTCCGTGGTTTCCGCCTTGTCACTTCGGTGAGTGCTGGCTTGCTCATCCTCATACCCTGGTTTTCATCTCAATTTCCCGTTCCTACTATTCTTTCATCTCTTTCAGGGTTGTGGGTGCAGGCGATGATGTTTGGCGGGTTGCGGCTGGCCGGTGGCTATGCGCTGTATAAAGGTTTCCTGCCTGGCGAGTTCCGGGCCTGCTCTTCCAGGCCCCAGGTATAAGGTCTTTTGAGGTAGAGCAGGGCAGCATCAGAAGCGTTTGTACTGTCACCGTTAGGGACCACGTTCATGCTTGCGTCCATTGTGATCGGGTTCTGGTCGTCTTTCGGATCTCTCCATTCATCCTCCTCTCCTCGGGGTCATGGAGTAGCACAAAGGGCCTTCTGGCCTATGTATCAGCTCTGCCTCGGACATGGTAGGGCCCCTCCATTGTCTGTCTGCAGTACCGTTAGCTTTATGGACACAAGAATCAGTTGTTTTCATTCACGTCAGGAGACTTGATCTGCTCATTATCTGGCATCAGCGTTATTGCCTGCACGATTTCGGACTGCATTTGTTTACCCGATCTCACTATCCTCTTTGTTCGTATTTTCGTGTAATCCTATTGTACATTTATTTTTACTCAACCATGAAGAAATAATAAGAGGGCCAATCAGTTGCTTTTCTCCTCCGGCTCCTTACTTTTTTGTTCTTTTATTTTATTTCTAAGAGCATGTTTCATGTCCACATAATTTAATTTTCTTATCTGAATGTTTGTGAAACTGTAGTTGAACAAAATGTGCGTTATTCCTAACCTAGTGTTTCTTTGTTTCAGGTAATGCATACCCTAATGAGCATCACGGAGATACTGCATTGTTAGGCAGTGTAAGAGTACGTCAACAGTATGCAGTGTGGTATGTAGAGAAAATGAATCATGGCAGTAAGGCATTAGCATGCATTACTAGAAGAATCTAGTCTTATTTTCTCTTGCACTAGCAAATGTTCATACTGCAGCCCGTATGCAGCAGTGATCGTGGCGGCGCCGTGGCCGAGCGGTTAGAGCGTTCGTAGCGGCCCGGGTTCGACCCCAGGGACCCGCATGTGGTATTGGTGATGGACGACCTGCGTCAGGGCTCCGATTTTCTCCGCCACTAATTCCACCAAATGCTCCACCACCTCTCCAACCATCGTTTTCGCCTGCATTTCATATGATCCTCTTCCTCACTATCATAAGTGGTGCTGGGCTGACCACCCGCTTCCAGGTCTTCGCTCTGTCCGCTCCATAGGTTCCTGTGCTCCCCGACAGGCGTCTAGTCGTGGACACTTTCTTGTAAGTCCTAAATGGGGGAAGATAATCAGGTAAAGAAAAAGAAGAAGAAAAAAGCAGTGATCACAGGATCCCGATTTTGGTGACATGCGATCTTGTAATATTGTTGCATCAGTCATTACTAAATTTTGTTGTGTGTCCTACGAAGTGATATTTTTAGATTAATTTTGGTCTTTTGTGCCATTTTCGATTTTAGAGCATTTTGTTCGAGTTTACGTCATTATTTTCTCATTTTCTTTCATTTACAAGTATATACATATTTTTACAGTATTGAATAGGAATGATTTTTCAAATATTAGAAATTTCATTGTTCGACTGAGAAATAATATACAGCCTTCACTGATATTCTTGAGAGAAACAAATAATTCCACGTTTAGTCTGGATGGGGTTGTTCGTGGTTGGAGGAGTTACCTGTCAGGGGAGCACGCATAATTACAGTTATGAATTCGTGTCTCAAACAGCAATGTGACAGATCAGTTTCCCTTGGTTACAGTCAGGTTGCTCGTGTCCTATGTTGTTCCTGTGAACTCTTCTCTGGCAATGAACTTTTTATAATCTAAAAGCTCACAGTTAATGCTACAGTATAGTGTAAAACGTAGGTATTTGAAAACGTTTTCTTAATGTTGTTTTCAAATGTTTCAAACAAGAACATGGAACAGTATATTTTGGTTAACATGCTAGCATTGCAATCCTAAGATTCCGGGTGCAATTCCCCGCTGAAGGGTGAGGATTTTTCGTTGGTTAGGATTATTTCCCATCACCCTTCGAGTTTTGAAGTATGAATGAGATTGTGAATTAAATGTAATGGTCCAAAATAGTATAAGTATACCTATAGGATGAATTTTATAAAGTATCTCGTCATTATTACGAAAATTACTTTTTTCTATTTGTATAACAATTATAGCATGTATAAAGTAAATTATAACGTTCTGTACACAATTTTAACAAATTAAATAAATATCAATTTTAAGTATCTTCAGTAATTATGACATTTAAAATACGAATCATTTTGGTAATAACACTTTTTAATAATTTTGTAGGAGATTTTTCAAATATTTTTAAGTTATCAAAAGTTGATGGCTGATGTAAGGGTGATATTGGCAAAGCATAGAGGGTTGTTTCTACCTTCAATTCGTTTCGTCTTTAGGTATTCTTGCATGGCGATCTGGCTTCTTCAGATCATTTTTCAGTGCAGTACATGTTTTTAAACTTGCCTTATATAAAATACTCCTTATCTTCTGACCTCAGTTTCTCTTTCTTTCTCACATACTGAGCAGCAAACTTAGAACGCATCACCCTTAGACGGTTGAGTTGAGCATTGAAATTTTAAAGTAGGGGTGCTTGGTCATAAGCTGTCAAGTTCCGCGGTGTGTGATGGAATTCGTTTATGGCGGATGCCAAGATTACGTCACTCAGCTCTACCTCTCTTCCTTGCGTGGTTTGAAATTTCCAGGGAGGACGCCATTTTCCCATCCTGACCACCGCTGCTGGGAAATGGCTGACTTCTAGGTTCTGCGATGCTGGAAATTAGCTCACGGTCTTTCACTGAAAGCTGTATGCTTAGGTAAAAAAGTGAAGATCGTTCAAGCTATTTCGCGAGTTGCCTAGGTCTGTTTTAAAATTTCCTTTGTAATTGCTTAAAAGGTTATTCAACCATTCCGACCGATGATTGTTCCCCGGTCAAAGGATACCTCAAGCCTAAGCAGCATTTTAGAATATGGAATGATGGAATGTCGGGTGAGGGGAGGGGGATTAAACAAGTCGAACGTTATGCCGATGTTTCACATTCTTGCGTGAATATCGGGATTTTTCATCCATTACTAGGCATAACTGGGGCTGTACGAAGTTGCAGTAAATTATAAGGGATAAAGAAGAGGATTAACCAAAAATAATTATTGAAATACAATTTGTAATATAACACATTTTAAAAGGAACTAAAAAGTTTAAAATAATTTCTTCTAGCCTCATACAGATTTATAACCCCATAGATTCTTAACCTCATGCAGATTGTCCTAAATATTTGTGATTGTGAGCTTTTGATGCTGTGAAAATACTTGTAAGGCTTAAAATTTAGTTTAAGATCGATTGCAAAATATGTACCGAACAGACAAACAGGCAGACAAGAAAGGGAGGTTTTTAATTTGCCTTTATTATCGATCAGTGCTGCAACGCTATACAGATAAGGATTAATTACAGGGAAAAATGAATACAAAAACACAAAAAAAGCTTACTAAATAAGAACATGGGAGTTAATGTTGCGCTATCATCCAGTTCTGAATTATGTCTAAAGTTTGAAGTCGTTAGTTCATCGTAAGTTAGTTTAAAATCGATTGCAAAATTTGTACTGAACAAATAGAGAGACACGAGATTTACTTAAAACCTGGTGAAATCCTCTAGGTCATTTTACAATACCTTTTATAAAGTACCAGGAGAAGGTAAAGAAATAGATAAATTCGTTTTTGCTAAGCCTTTTGTTAGTTTAACAGGCCCTTATTCAGGACTAACCAATCGACATTAAAACAACGTAACATTGTATAGTGTTTATGTTCGAAGTTAATAATTGGAGATTCTCCTACGTGTTGCACCGCAGTCTGTAAGATATTTGCCAGCAGAAACACACGAGTTATCGTCATGAAAGTGTGTATGTATGTGTATGGAACCAAACCGCAGGATTTTTAATGTCGGTCGAATGGAGGAGGCTATCTGACGTAACGTCCCCTGGCGGGCAACCGTAGCGGTCACTTGGTCTACCGCAGCACAGACAGTAACTATACAATATGAATGTAATTGCCTCAGGGAGAACTAGTCGGTCAGCCATATTCGGCTGGCGAGCTGGCTAAGGATTTTTATCTCTCTGCGGAAGTATTGATCCCACTAGAACTCGAACCAAGAAATATGCACATTATTGCACTGGGTTCCAGAGCTAGGTGACTCGGTTTCAAAACTGCTGCATAAAACTAAAACGTTGCTAGAAATACCACATCTGAAAAATAAATTCTTTTCAGCATGACAAAAAAGTTTACTCGCCCTATTTCGATTCGATTGAAATACATCTGTTCATTTTTTCTACGAATCCCATATGTATTTGAAATAGATCTTTCTTTAGCTTTAAATCTGTGAAAAAGACGCGTGTTTTGTAATATTGCCATACAACCTAGCGGGATGGCTCAGACGGTTTCATCTGTGGCCCTCATTCGGGAGGACGCGGGTTCGATGTATTTTGTACATGTATTTTTAGGCGAATGACTTTCTAGGATCTGCGCGGATGACATCATGCAGATTAATGGCAGGGATAACGTCTCTGTTTCGTACATGAAATAAACAAGAGACTGCTGATAATGAGAACGGACAGTGGACTTAATCCGCATTCTTCCGCGATGTTTACTACACGGACGTCGGAGAGATGTTAACCTCACAACTCTAAAGTCTGGGATTCGATCATAAACCACTGTGCAACTTCCAGCCATTCGCCATGTCTAAAAATACCCCATACATCGCCCAAATTTCCTGTCCTACCTTTCACTTCCTTTCTCCCTTCATCTGGCTGGTCTCTTGTAGGGTATCCGCATGACACTCGGTAGTCAGGGTCTCGGCGTTGCATGGCAAGGAAAATGCTCTCAGTACACTTCGTCCTTGGGCTGGGCGGTTTCTGGTTTCCGAACCCCCACTCCTGCAGGATGTGCGGGACCGGTTGTACTAGCCATCGCCGGGCAGTTTCAATCTGTAAATTGCAGGTAACCTGCCCTCTGCTTTGTCGTGACTCCTCGGGTCGGCCGTCCTTTTTCTCTCGCCTCATCCTTCCTCCCGGGGTTTCCCGCAAGGGGCTTAGGTACAAAAGATCATATTCGCGGTGCGGAATCCCCTCCGCGATCTCTTATCCTGTGTTGCCATGCAAGTGAGGTAAATACATCTTTACAGCACAAACTTTGAAAATATGACACGAAGTCGCATGCGTATTGACCCACTATTTTTGGGCGATACCTTGTGTGTAAATAACAGCAATATATAAGCGAAAATAAAATGAATAGTTCATTATTGTGCTAGCTGTTAAAAATTATCAACATCGCACCGCTAACTCTGGTGATCGATTATTTATCATGCCAGTGAACAACTGAAGGCGAGGTGGCTGCTTGCGCCGAAAGAGTTATATTAAAATGCGGCATGAGTTAAATGGTAAGCAAAGACGGTAACTGCCAAATATTATATTATGGCTGCAACACTAAAATCAATAGAAATCAATAAACAAGGACTCGAATGACTGCCAAACTTGCATATAAACTCAGAAATCGTCCAAGGATCGGACAAATAGTTTCAAGGAAATTCTGGCACCCCAAAATATCCTTACGTAGAACTTTTTTTTTTTTTTTTTGTATTTTCTGACTACGGTTTTGTTTAAAATGTTTACATTAGTAATCAAATGTAAATTTTGGTGGATAAAACCACAAAAATGTAACTCTTCTTAATTAAGAGACACATTTATTTATCTCAAATAAATTTGAAAAGTTGGAAAGGCGGAATCTGAATGAAAATTACAATGCCATAGCTGGGATTTAAATGACATCAGTTTATCGAACCGTTGCTCTAAATGAGCTGTTACGGCAAAATACCGGCAGGACATTAAATTCTTAATGACTCGCATTTTGCCCGGTAAACCACAAGGCGTTTTCAAATGATATGTTAAGAATAAGCATGTGTAGTATCTTAATGAATGTGAGAAAACAGGTTTCCTGACGGAGAACATAATTTCGTGTCGACATGTTTGCATGGCAGCCATGTGCTGTAAAATACACTTCCTTCCCATAGAACCGTGTTGTAGTCTAGTTCAGAAAATATGACACCTCAATACATGGATCGAATTTAATTGCATGCATTCAACCTTCAATTGCCACCCTCCCCACTTGGAGGTGTTTTGTTCCATGGGAAGGCGCAAGTCACGCTATTATGCTTGTTGGCAGAATACCCTGAAATTATGCCGAGCGAAACTTCAAAAACAGTTCAGGACGAATGATTTTTCCCCTCATATATCATGCTTCCGTGTTCAAAGTACTAGTGGCGAGATTCAGAAAAGGTGTTCAGTCAAACCCATATTGTTCGTCAGTCTTTTATGTCTAAATATTCTCCAGTTTGATGTAGCACTCCTCCACTCCTGAAGCGTAGATGCGCAATACCACTTGTATCGTAGGAGAGTTGGGGATTAGTATACCACTTGCTCTGGCTGTGATAACTACACAATAATTCACCGAAGCTTTGTTTCGGAACATCCTGCTGCAGAGTGACGCGAGTTCAAATCATAATATTTACGAAAACCTGATTTTTAATGATATTAAAATGATTGTGTGCACAAAGTTATAATGAACATCAATTTGGCAATCAGTTTGAAGAAAATTACAGGGTATGTAGTACATCTCCCACATCCATTGACGCTACGCCCCTGAACTCCAGCATCTTTCAAGGTTGTGGGGTGCAGAAAAAAAATGTATGCTGAAATCTGGATTAATAAGTAGAAAAGCCATGGATGTGGATGTGTTACTGCTTTTGGTAATAAGAATGACGAGAGATGCTCATTTCTAATAATACTTTTGAAATATCTCATGTCTGTGTAAGGAATGTGTTTAACCTGACTTTACTGTTTCGTATAACAATTTGTTTTGTCATTAGGTATTTAATGTTTTAAACATTCTATTAAATATATATTAATGCACACTATTACTTTTTCTACTATGTATAGTGGTGGAAGTAGGTATTGTATTCCATCCGAAATTTCGATGTTGAAATCTCATCAGAAATATGTTTCGAGGCCCCCGGAATTAAAAAAAAAACATTTTCAGAAAAAGATCTGCGCGCGCGCGCGCGCGCGTGTGTGTAAAGTTGGTTAAAAGCAAAGTTGGTATTTGTGTTTAATATGTTTCAAGGATGCGACACAAAGATTTTGAAGAAAATGCCTCCCTCCTAAACCACGCCTTAGATGAAACATTTTTCGAAAATTTTGATTTTCTCAAAAAATATTTTTATGACAAATGTAATGTATATTTTGAATTTTCTGGCTATAGCTTATGTAGTTCTGTTCACTCTTGATAACTTTTGCATAACTCGTAAACCATAAGAAATAGACTAAGTCTTACTACACGAAGATCCCGTTAAAACACACAAATGTATTTTTTGTAGAGAGAACCATTTCGGAGGTATTTCTTGTTTTTTCCCAAATGGAAGGCCATTATTAACTTTATCTCGACCGTGCAAAGAGAACGGGATTTCAAAGCCTTCATATAGCGCCCAACTAAAAATTTGACAATTGCTTAAAGTCTACTGTATTCCCACATTACCTTTGCACTTGCAAGCAAACATACAATAAGATAATTTCTGCAATGTTTATCTCTATTAACATGAAATAGATAGAGGAATAAGAATTTGTAAGAATAGTAGTACAAAAGTAGAGAAAGTCATGTGACTGCAACACATCGGATTTTGGCGTTTGATATACACAAATGCACGCTATACTCATGACGTCGTCTCTAGTGGGGGTTGTTTTAATGCAAAATCCATTTTGTTCCGCAGTATAAAGTTATAATACACTGACGAAGGAACAGGATAAAAATCTTATAACCCATGTAACATTTTTGCATATTTATATCTCGGTTATTTGTAATAAACTTGGAAGATGTTTGGTTTATGAGCAGTGTAATATTTTCCTCGTAGACGTTTCATCTGGCAAGGGACGCAGTTTTTATTAGATTATGCAAGAGGTGGACTTTGAATACCGGTGTGCGTGTATGGATTTCCCTTACGTTTCCACCCCCCTCCTTCTCCTTTTGTTCCAAGTTTCCAGCCGACGACGTTGACGGCAGAATGGAAAAGGACGGGTAGAGAAGGAGAGAGCAGGTCGTTGACCGTTGCGCAAATTACAGTGTCCTCCATGTTGGAGGTTGCCCGTAGCCCGTAGCAGAATTTCTTGTCATTTGGGCAACCCGTTTTCGTGGATCAGCTCGTCAGACCGGTGTTATCATGAGGAAAATTTATAACGATGCAGAAGAATGTGCCGCTCTTCCGCTGATAGGACCGCTGGGCAGTTTCTGAAGTTTAACGTTGGTAATGCCTTCCATGATAGTTTTGTCTAGAAATTTTAGTTTATACTTCCCTAATTTCTCTTTCTTTCTGTGTTTCCTAACACTATTAAATTTGTTTTCAACCCTATTACAAGCTGTTTCTGATTAATTCATTGGGTACCCATAGCTAACGTTCTGTCAAAAAGTAGTTTATATAAAAAAAGGTCTTGTTACATTCACATGGCTTTCCTTACCCTCTATATAATTTATTATTGGGTATACAAATCATTCTTATGAGAGCTTAATCTTCTATCATTTTAATGAAAGAAACGTTTACAAAAGTAGCTGCATTACACATTCCGTTGTAGATACAAAGGGAATAGCGATGATCAAATGTTTTAACAACTGGACGCTATATGCTGGTCTTTACATTCCGTACTCTTTCCGTGCAATCGTGAGAATCAATTGAATATCGATAGTATATTGAAAACAGTGACCAAAGTATTAAAGAATTCCAACCATTAATAACAGGTACATATATCGGAACTGGCGTGTACTACAATGACGTTGTGAGAAATAGTGTGTTATAATGAGATATACATTTGTTGCCTAGTACCGTACCTATGTTTCCGTCTATCGATTAACATTTACACATTTTATAAACTTATACAAAGCTTCTTCTGAATGAAGAGATTATTCATTTTACACTTAAGTAGTGCTATATGTTGTATAAGCGAATGCAGTTTGAATTTTGACACCGGAATTATTTATTAATTAACTTACAAGGAAAGAATAACGAAATAGATAAAGAACTGCAATAAATAATTTTTCTGTGTTAAAATCAATGCGTAATGTAGAAACATGCAAAAAGTGTATCACGAGACGGGTCATTACAACAGTTTCCGTGTTGAGGAAAAGACAGTTGAAGCAGTATAGCAGAGAAAACCATTAGCTCAATGTGTTCCTGGATTTCAGTTATGTTCAGCTAAAGTAGATGCTTCTAAGCAACAGCAAATTATGAAGTAATTATCAGCTAAGTTCACGTCAGGCATTAAGTATTTCCCAACAATAACTGACACTAATTTTGATGAGGTCTTTGCATAAAATCCTTGATGTTGACGATCAATATCCTTTCAAAGAAGCTTACTTTAAACAAGTACCTAAATAAATTGTTACTGTGCATTCATTTGATTTCACTCCAGAGCTTTGTAGCGTGTTTTCTGAAAATGCGCATGAGCTAACCTTTGTGTAGTCCGACTATAAAACGCCATCGTTTCCCGCATGCACATGACGGTGGAAATTTTAAGGGCGGTTTTAAGTGCACGACCGCCGCCCGCTTGCATGCAAACAACATGGCGCGATATTCAAATCATCTCATAAGAATACCTGTCTGTCGGCAATAACAGCTGCTGCCCTGTTTAATTCACGCAGCGTAATCTCATGTTGTCACGTTTTGAAGATTTTGTCTCCAGCGGCGGTGGTGATAAAGAAGGCAATGCCGCCGCCGCCTCCTGGGAAACCTGACCGAGTTGCACGATATTTGAGACCCTGGACAGTATAAACCTATATAAAATAAATTCTCGAAACAGAGAGTGCTCCTTGCTTCGCTAGCATTCGTGGGAAAGCACGAAATAAATTAGGGGGGATAAATGCTTATCTTATTAGAGCTGAAGTTGGCTCTGCATATACAGGATGATTTAAAAACACGTTTACAAACTTTGGGCATCGATTTCTTACATCAAAAGAAGAAAAAAAATCATATGAACATATGTCCCACAATCTTTTTTCTCATTATTAGTGACGGTTTACGTTCAACGGTCTTCCAGGTCCAATCTCACTTGATTTATAGAAGGCTTTTACACATTCGATTCATTGTATCCTGCATAGTGGCGAAGTGTTGACATTGAGACTTGTTTACAGTTGTCATTAGTCTGTCTTCAATGTTTCAATTGTATACATGTTACATTCAACCATGGCAGGATGAAAAAACTTCATCGACGTGTCATGGAAGCCTGCGAATCCGAGAGCATGCGTCTCTAGAATCAAGAGGAGCATTGTTAGCAAGTTTATATGCTGGAAGTTATGAATATAAACTTTCTTTAATAACGAGAAAACGCAGGATTATGGGACATATGTTCATATTAACTTTTTTGTTGTTTTGATGTAAGGAATCCATGCCCGAAGCTTGTAAAACTATTTTGGAATCACCCTGTAATACTTCTTTATCTGATTACTCTCCCGTTCTGTAGGACTTACACCTCCTAGAACTTAAAAAGCCAGTGCCTAAGGTCAGAGGCATGTTGGGAAGCAGAGTAACCTATGGACTGGACAGAGTGAAGACCTGGAAGCGAGTGGTCAGCCAAGCACCCGGTATGAGAGTGAGGAAGAGGATGACATGAAATGCAAGCGAAATCGATGACTGTAAAGACGAAAAGTGGCGGGAAAACCGAAGAACCTGGAGAAAACCCGCCCTGACGCCGTTTCGTCCACCACGAATACCAAATGCGGGTTCCTGGGATCGAACCCAGGCCGCCTAGGTGGTAGGCGAACAGTTTAATCGCTCGGCCACAGCGCCGCCTAACCTGTACTGCACTTCGCTTTAATCTCGAAATAGCTGAACCCAGAGTGGTCAACGTTTTTGAGTGGCGGGGTCCTTTTCAGAATCAACTTTCAGTGTCAAACTTCTTATACCCACTCCAGTTATGTCCTACATATGTTTAGTTTTCTCATTTTATTTCTACTTTTTCCTTCATATTCTTTAATAACATTCAATTTTAATTTATTTTATTTTCCTGAAGCGAAATTGGGAACCCCTGCACTGAAGACTAATTTTATATTCCTATGTGCGCTCAGTAATGAAGTTTGGAAGGGGGCTTGGTTGAAAGTGAGCCTGTCTTCGTGTAACAGAATAAAAGCAACACGAGTTCTTTGATACACAGAGCGAACATTCGTGCAGAAACATTTCTACTTTCTCCATGTGATATGCATAATCGATATTGACCTTTGTGTAAAAGAGCATTGCTTAACTGTTGCGGCATTGAAGTGAAGACTGGAAGATTTGAGATGCTTGTACTTGAATCAGCGAAATTTCCATTTTTTGTTATAAGAGAGATGCTACCAATATATATACCTTGGGTATTCCATTATCATCTTTCCCTTTGGGTCCTCATGACCTTGCCACCAGGTTTGGTCTGCCTGTTTTTGTAAATGTTGGTTTCGATATTTGACACATATCGGACCTTTTCTTAAAATATTTTAGTGTATATTTTTCCTAATTTTTATATTTTATAAGGTTGGCAGTATTGCATTTGTTTACTTATCTTGGTTTGGGTAATCTTCGTGAAGGGAGGGTCACTTTCTTACTTTTGCATTTATTATTCGTGTGGAGTTATTTTTTGGGTTGTTCAAAGGTTTCATAAGTTCGAATGCCACATTCACGTTACTTTTTTATTTTGTTTGTTAACGACACTGTAAATTCCAGGACCATATCAGCGTCGTCAGTGTGCCAAAATTTGTCTCATAGAAGTTTTTTTATATGCCAGTAAATTTTTAAACACACTTAAAAACCATCCGTCTTGGCCGAATTTGAACCCGTGCCCGTGGGTTCAGTAGCCCAATGCCTAAACAACTGAGCCACCCAGGCCGATACTCCATATCACTTTTTTCGATTTTTCCCCTAGAAAAAAAAATATATTCCAAACACAAACTATTCTGATTTGAAACCTCTTCAGTGCTTTTATTATTTTTAACATCACCAGTTTTAAATTCCGGATAATCTTACGTGTTTTCTAATCTTACTTGTGTATAATTCTTAGTACGTACGCAGTAAACTTATTTAGAATCGGAAGTGCTGTCCAAATACTTTGTTCTGCCTATAGTTGATTTTCTGTATCATACAAAATTATAGCTGCAAGCATACCAAAAATTATCCCACGGTTTTGCTTTAATTGTTCTTTTTGTTTGTTTTATTTTCTCCGTTTGGTAAAAGCGAATTTTTTTAGGAAGCTGAAATTACTTCATTAAATTATTACTTAAATTAATTAAGTAGTAAATATGGGTAATAAAGCAATAGTTGAAACAAAAAGGTATGTGATAAATACTCGTACAATACACTGTTTAGAGTTACATACAGCATTTTTATTCAGGATGCTGGTGCCTTACACGGTTAAGGACCTAACATTTTCTTTGGTCCTTTGATTTTTCCACACAATCACACATTTATGGATTATAATCAAGAAGTGCTGTCATTTAGTTTTTTTGATTGAAATCGTGTAATTTCTAGATCACACTGGTAAAACTTTGATTATTTAGGCCTACTTCTTTGTCACGCCTTCTGTTTTATCACTTAGAATTGTGGAAGAATGGAAGAATGAACCTTGCCCAACCGTGTTGTTAACAAATGCGCAGAATAATGCGCTATGAAAACATGATCCCTCACCCAGCATGCCTACATTAAATTAATATATTTCATACACGTGAACGAGAAAATGTGTCGTATTAATGAGAAAACGTATGACAGGTAAATATTAATGGGCAAACTCCAATGCCTAAAAAAAATGGCGCACATGTGCGAAAAATGTTTAAATAACGTGCGTTTCCACAGTGGTATTAATTATCTAGTGTGTGATTTCCAGTGTTGCTCCTATGGATTACAATTCAATGAGTACAACGCTTAAGGCAGTTGGGGATGTGGCGATAGCCATCATTTACAGAAAGTGTAAGTGGCAGGAGTATTGCTGGGTGCCGACATTCGGACATGCCCCAGGCAACCGTTAGAAATGTCCCAAAGCATTTTACGATTGGTTTTATTGAACCAACCTCGAAGCTAAGTCGTTAACGAAAACTCTTGTATTGGTTACCGAACCCTACAGTTTCAAATTTCCTCCGATAATTACATTGGAGTGGAGGGAAGTTCAATAGGAGCGCTAGAAGCTGAGGTGCTAAACACGCGGTCCGCGAGCCCTCTTCATCTCAAGACGCCTGAGTTTAGCTCCAATAATTAAGTTTAGACGAAGTTAGGCCAATCATCTCTTGAAATACCAGTGGGGGCTGCAAAATGAGACTCCATACCCCATATATGTCAACAAACAAGGGATTTTGAGTAGCAAAAGGAAAGAAATAGGTGAAGAAGTAAAAACAAATACTTTATCGCATGATTAGCCAGGAGTGAAACAAAATAATGGTAAATAAATAAAAAATTAGAATGCCCACAAGACACTTCTAACAAAGTAGCACACAATTCTGCAGTACATAGTAATGTGGTAATGAACCAATCTGTACATTAAATGAAATTGTATGAGCTGTTGTTGGTTGTTCCTGAATGAACAACCCAGGTTAAGGTGTATTAGGGGCTATGCTGGAGGCAAAATAGCACTTCCAGAAGAAGTGTGCACACAAAGTAATTTCATGTTTCATCAGATTGCCTTATGATCTAACCGGGAAAAAAGTACGAATCAGCTGGGGAATTTAATGTCGTACTGGCTAGTTGGCCATGGTAGCTTAGTGGTTAGAGCAGCCGCTCGATAAACGGAAGATCCGTGGTTCAAATCCCGGCTATGGCATTGAATTTTTCACTTCCTGATTCCACCTCTTAAACATCGCCCACACGCGTCTTGTATGTTTAAAAACACTAGCAGTAAGTTAGTTTGCATAAATAAATAACATACAATATATGTTAAATAACCTTTTTGTGGAGTTGACCGTTTCTGCGATATTCACTGTTATTCGTTTGAATTTTCAAATACAGATTCTCCTCCCAAATGGGAATTTAAGTTTCTTTTTTTCTCTTACTCATGCAAAGAGAACATAATTTCAAAGCTACCACTCGCCGACCAACTCATAAAAGATTTGACTATCGTGTAATAATAGAATTATGTGCTTCCAAATAGCCAAATCATGTGGTGGGATCTGTGGACCACCAACCTGGTGATAACGTGCCTCATTTCGATATTTTCCTTTGTCCATGCGCGGTCCATCATGGCTCCTGTGCAGTAGAATTATTCTGGTTGTATTTCTTCTCTTTCCTCCTCATTGGTGCTAGGAGATTCTGTGAAGCGCTGGTGCTTGGCGGGAGTATGCTTTTCTTTCCCTCGCCTTTTGTTTAAGCCTACCATATTCCTCTATTCCCATTGTATCAAGAAAATATACAACTATGTCGATTTGCATGAAATAAATAGAAGAACAAGCGTTTGTAGAATGGTTTGTACAAGAATGAGTAGAGGTCACACGAGTGATCTCCATCAGATTTGGTTTTACATGTATACTTTAAAATAGATAAAGGAATTTTGTTAAAATACGTTTAAGGTGACTAATAAAAGCATGCATTTTCTTTCAGTAGCCCATGATTGGATTTTGTGTAAGTTTGTATAACTAGGAATCATTAAAATATAGACTTACTTCAGGATAAGCTCATCAAAATATACAATTTGTGCAATCTTTTTTGGGGCGTTTCTCAAGTGTCATCGTTTGCGATTCTTACCCTTTTTCTCCATAACAATAGCTATTTACTAGGAATAAACATTTGAATGCTATTTACAACCATCACTTTTTGCCTAATTTGAAGTCTTTTGTAGGATATTGTAACGTAATAATATAGCATATTACAGCGGCTTTACGTGAGTAAAGGTAGAGAAAGTCGTGTGAATGTATTGTATCAGAAATTTCTATATAAGTGAGCGTACATAAGCCATAAGTTAATACACTAGCATAAATCCAATCTGGTAAAGAGCTTTTTACATCAGGTAAAGTCAACATAAGTGGAACGTTGCCCACATTGGTCGTCAATCATTGTAAATATATGCATAAAGCAATTTGCAATATGTGCTACATACAGTTTAATTCACATCACTACTTCAAGAGCACAAAGTAATATGTTGATGAGTGAAGTTGTTTTCTGCGAGTACGAAACGAGCCGAAAGCTGGACGTAGCAATTATACGAGCGAAATAAAACCACTTTTAACTTACGCTGTCATGTAGTTTTTACACGCTCCTAAATATTAAATTATAAGCTACCCAGCTGAGATATGTGTGGAAACAGTACAGTGAACATTCGGATATGCACAATCTTTAGGTCTAGGTTGTTGTTTGGCCTTCATTGTTGTTAGACCTTCATAGTAACATTGCTGACAAGACAATTTTTACTGAATACTTATGTTGGGATTTCCAAATCCTTCAAACAATACACGAATCGTTTAAAGGTCCTCCGCTTAATAAATACCTCTCTCAAGAAACAAGGGTGATATCTGTGAAGTGTAATCACATTTAATTCAACGAAGTGTTAAAATTTTCAATTTCTTGTATGAGTGGCTCTTGTTAAAAGCTCTCTGCTGTCTAAAAATTAATTTGAGGCTATGAAAGAGGTATGCAGCACGATGCATTTAATGATCAAGAAATCTGTCATGCATACGAAGTTGGTTTCTGTCTGAGCGACCTTGCATGCATTTCTCGTTTGGAAGGCAGTGTTTTAAGCTATGCTTGGCAGTCCATCTTGGGAGATAGAAAGAAAGGACTGAGGGATTGCCGTGCCTTAATAAAAGAAGCGAAAAAATAAAGGATCTGTCCTGGCGAGAACATACTGGGAGCAGAGCTGAAGACAAAATGCTGAATGGCAGTAGATCCTCTACCGCTCTCATTTCGTCTTCTGTTTTTTTTTCCTTTCATTCTCATTCCCATGACAGCACCCCATTTCTTTAGTGCAAGAATAAGAAGCGGCTTCAATTTGCGGGAAAATTCCGAGGGTGCCTCGCACACAATAATAATCATCATCGCGATGAATATGCCACCTGTATTTCACCCTGCGTCATCGCCGATATTGCTGGCGCATACAGTCAGCTGTTTTCCCCTCCACCACTTGAAAATGTATACAAAACACACCCACTGCAATTAGAAGGCAGCTTCAATTTTCTGCGAGAGAAATATTTCCAGAGTTTTCTGTCAATCTCATTCATATCTAAGACCGCGTAGAAGCACGATCATTCATCAGTGTGCTGCCTAAGAAATATTTATTTCTCTGCCGCTTACAGGTAGTAGGTAGAGGAAGCATGTATTCCAGCCAAGATTTTGATTGGAAATTTCAGTAGAAATACATATTTTGAATGTCGTGGACATAGAAAACTATTTGACGTGTTGGATTTACAAGATCTTATTCTTCCTCACTCTTCTACCAACTATTGGAAGAAAATCTAATCTAAATATTTGACGGATGGTGCCCCCCCCCCCTCCTCCGTGCCCCCCCCCCCTCCCCCACTCATGAAACATTGATTTTTATACAAGATAATGGCAGCTTTGGGCTAACTCCTCTAAATGTAATACTAGAAAATTGCGTTGAAGAGAAGTGTTATCCAAGGAGACTAGAGTTCCATTGCCCTTGCCTGTGGTGTCGGGGTAGCGCATCTGCCTCACAATCAAGGGGTCCCGAGTTCTAGTCTCGTTTAGGCCGAGTTTCCTTTTGTTGCTGAAAGGGTGACTTTTGGGCAACTTGAAGCTTTTTGGACCCCGAGTCTATATCGTCCGATATGACCTAACGGGTTTAAGAACATTACAATTGCCAAAACAACAAACAAGAAGGGCAGCTATAATTCCAGTCTTGCCAGCACATTAAGAAAGCGTTTTTGTCGCAGTAACTGGTTTAACCTTTTTCATTTTCGCGTTTGCCGCAGGAGGAAGTGCAGGAACATTCATATTCCTTATTGTCACTTAAAAGATCCGGATCGATCCAGCAGCTGGGCGAACCTTTCGCTTCCCGCAGGAAGAAGCCGCGCCAGTCCCGGTCCCTTTCTCATTACTCAACGTCTCCATTCATTTCCAGGAATCCCTACTACTTGCGAGGGTCGAAGCCCTGTCAGTCAGGGTGAAAGGAAATTATAACCAAGGTGCAGTAGTATTTGTTCCATTATACACATGTATCATATCTCATAATTTACTTTTACCTAACGAATTAGCTTTGGGTAGAACATTTTCAAAAAGAGAGTGAAAGAATAGAATAACTCAAAAGAAATTTGGGATAAATCCAAACTATTAGGCGACATACATCTTTGCTGTTTCAGGTTACAGCATTAAACAGTATAATATTACTAAAAATCCCCCTAATAATCTAATGGATAACCAATATACATTAATTACGATACCAATATCCATATGATACACTAAAACTCATAATAAACCATATCCTTCTAACCTAAATAAAACTCCAGCTAAAATTATAGCACTGTGTCGAAATTCAAAGCAGAGGTGGACATTTTGCACGCAATTTTTTGCCTGTGCTGTCTCCCGTAGGTGAAATTTCTAAATCTTGTGTGTTCAAATTTTAGCTCCTTTGCCACAATTCTAAGTGTGTTTTATGTTTAATGTAAATATCTTTAATAATTTTTGAAGAAAAAAAAGTGTCTTGCTTTTATGATACTAATTAGGTGTTCCACACGAGGCACTAATCGTAGTTTTGAAAGAGTAAAACTACTTACCATATTATTTAAATGCATAAAACTGGTGTATAATTTTTTTCACTTCCTTCAGGTTATCTCAGAGACGTATGAAACCTCTAAATATAATTTTTGTAACAATTTATCTCCAGTGGTCAAATTGTCATATCTTGAGCAATTTGAAGGTATAGCAAAAACAATAGGTATGTCAGTTTTTGCTTTCTATAACGTGTACATAGTAAGTAGAGAGGGCATTGCATTGCACTCAAACATTCAATGCCCAGATTTCACTGGGTACACGTTTTGAGATCCCCTGAATAAAAAATTAGAAAAAAGGTGTGTTTGCGCATTTGTGTGTGCTCATAAATGAAAAGTAGGTTAAAAACCAAACTTGGTATTTAAGTTCACCATCTACAAAGAATACGATACGATGATTTTAAGGATACTTCTCTCTCCAAACCACGTTTTACATAGAAAATTTTTCCAAATTTTATTTTCTCAAAACTGCTTGTAGCATATAAAGTTATTTTTATGGCAAATGAAATCTATATCTTGAATTTTCTGGTAATAGCCTATGAAACCCTCTTCATTCTGAATGCTTCATAACTAGTAAACCGTAAAAGTTCACGCACAAAAAATTTAGTTCAAGTATACAATTTTGTTAAATGTGTAGGTCTTTTGTGGAGATAATATTCGAGATGTTCCTTGTTATTCGTTTGAGCTTTCAACTATTCTCAAATAGGAAGTCTTTCTTTTTTCATGTCCTGACCATGCAAAGCGAATGTAACGCTAAAGTCATCACATAGCAACCAGTTCGTCATATATTTCACTGTCGCTTAAGCCTACTGTATTCCCCTATTGCCATTGTACCAATAAGGAAATATCTAATAAAAGCATTTCTGCAAAAGCTTATCTCGGTTTTACGTGAAGTAGATAAATGAATAAGCTTTTTAAAGCACAATTTGTTGAATGTTTATAGAAAATCGTGTGGAGTAAGGGATCAGATCTTTTAAATTAACATTCTAGTTCAGTTTATGCTGAAAATTGGAACAAAATTGATTATAAATTACATTGTATGGAACATTTTTAGTATGTAAAAGTGTAAGAAAAAATGAAGTCAGGTAAAAGACATTGGAAATAAATACAGGTCATTTAAACCGTATGGGTTTGACATATGGGTCACGTGTTTAAACTTTAAAGGACTCTAATAGCAAATAACAAAGAATTTAATTGAAGCTAATGGTTCAACGTACTTTTTTTAAAGTTTTGGCCAAAATCAAGAATAGGTGCCCTTAATGCTGAACGAAAGGCCTTTAACAACATGAAAGATTAAAAGTTTTGAGGTGTTTTCACTTTCATGAGGTTTGGACTAGTTCTTCACAGCAAATAACCAAAGTTTTCTCTGTACTCCATTTTCTCTGCTTAGCTCTAGACGCATTAAACCAGTTGTTGACATTTACCCTTAGTGCACAAAAAGCAGTGTTGTTATTGATTTTGAAACGCTCCGTGAACCACAACAAGCGATAGAGGGCTGGGCGAAAAGGAGGCACATATCACTCAAATTGCGGATTCCTCTAGTTTACGTTAAAGCATTATCAACGTGATGTCATGGCATTTCGAATTTTACAAGACTTTTAAATTTGTCTTTCTGAATATACTAATCACATGTTTAAGGTCAGAAACAATATTTGTTCTAGCATAGTAATGCTAGGAATGACGTTCTGAATTTCGAAATTTTCAGGCATTTGTTGGCGAGGAAAAATACAGTTCCAATTCATTAGAGTGAGAATATTGCTTTTTACTGAAAAACGAAGTCTGTAAATCTGTTAATTGAGTCAGATATCCTTTGAGAATGCTAAGTAAAATTTCCCATTATCCTAAACTACTCATAAGGAGTAATGGTGGATTTGATATTTTTTCCAAATTCAGTAAAATTCAAAATAAGGAGTTTTACTTCCATATGAATGTTTCAGTTCTTCCGCTCATTTTGGTATGTTCCATAGAGGTCGTTAATCTAAATACATTAAAATTATTACTGAAAATAAAGCTGCATGTTTTAGGCTTTCTCATCTTAACTGGAATTTCTGAACTAATAATTTTCCACATATGACCCATTATCTCTGAAAGTTGTTATAATGTGCTGAAAGTTTTACCACACATTTGCAACTCAATAAGTTTTATTTTAACGAAAGGTTTTATGTATCAGGCATACTAGTTAGTTGTTTTTAATTTTATTAAAAACCTAGGCACTAGTTAAAAAGTCATAACTTACTTTCTGATGAAGAAAATGTGTTTTGGTTTCATCAGTCAACTCTATAAATACCACTGAACATGTCTTAAAAATTCAGCTAATGATCTTAAATAGTGTTCTAGATAATGGGTCATCTATTAACATTGGAGTGATAGGGCATTTCGACTCCTCTTAAATGGTTATTTTGTTAAAATGGATGTCAAATTTTGATTATAATTTCATATTTGCAATGTATATTTGGATTTTCTTTACCTAGAGATAAAAACTTATTTTAGGGAACAAATGCATACAGTTTGTGCCAAATAAGCCTTTTCAAACTGTATTTCCTAGATATTCATTATTGTTCTGAACTTCCAGTATTTCAGCAATATATTTTCAAGCTCCAAAATTTGTTTCTTCCGAGCTCGAGCAAAGAATAATGGAATGTAAAAAAACACTTAACTGGTGTGTCAGTCTCCTACATGGTGCAAAATGTGCACAACGTATTGAGACTTTGGTTAGTAAATAGAACAAGTTTTAGTATAATTAACCGTGAGCCTGAAATTATTTGTGTAAGTTTGGGTTTAATTACGTTGTCTATATAAACATTAATATCACACACGCATGTAGACTCTTACTTAAAATTCCAGAGTCCATAGTAAATGAGTAATATTGGCTAAAGAAGAATTCCCATCCTCCAGCCGGGAATCGAACTAGGGATATCTAGATTTGGAAGCTAGCAGATATATCATTTTAGTTAAATTGTAAAACATTTTTCCGGTTATTGCTAATAAACTCACGGTTCTTGGTATAAGCTTAAAGGTAACAATTTTTATGCATTATAAATGCATGATTCAGCCGGCTTCAAATGTTTTCCATGTCACATGCTCCTAGCCACTAGGGGAAACCAGGATTGCTTAACTATTAGAGGTCGACTTGCCAGCTCATAGCTATCTAAAGGATGAGGACTGTAATATGTTCGTAAGTGCTAAGATATATAATTTCAACTTTTCTCTTACACTTAGTCGTAAGCTATTCATGGAGACACGCATGCGTCCTGTAAAATTTGCAAACTTTTTATTCAGCGAACATAAAATCGTGTATGAGCTGAAATTTTATTTCATATCGAAGTTTAAAACATTGAATGGCTGTTTATCGGAAATAGTAGGAAGACAGAACTTCAAAGGAAAATGAAAGTTTAGCATAACACAAGTAATAGAACTACTGCAAATCGCAAAAGACCATATTTCAAAAAACTATGAGGCATCAACCTCTATCGGTTATGACGTAGCTTCTCCCCTTCAACTTTCTTGCCTATCACTCTTTAAATCTGAACCGGTTTATGTATTATTATTATTATTATTATTATTATTATTATTATTATTATTATTATTATTATTATTATTATTATTATTATTATTATTATTATTATTATTATTATTATTATTATTATTATTATTATTATTATTATTATTATTATTATTATCATCATCATCATCATCAATTACATGCATTATCTTTGTCTAAGAAATTGTTTAAACATGCTACCACAAAAAAAGCAATGTTACTTATTTAAATGCGTGCAAAAAAGAATGTGCTGATTTGTTTCGTTTGAATAGAATAAAATTGATTATTTAGCTTCTTATATTTGTTTTGTTTGATACGTTAATGTAATGTATTGGTGGTGCTCTTCCGCGTATTTATTGTCCCGGGAAAGAAAGCGTAAGTCACTTTTGAAGCAGGGTGTAAAACGTCTGCGCAAGAGGAATAAACAATAGCGCGCTATCTCAGGTTCACTTGTGTCTACCACAAGATCGGAGCTGAACTCCCGAGACAAGTACAGTACAAAGTTTAGCTCTTGTTTTAAATATGTTGACAGCATAAATGCATACAATCCCAGTCTTGCGTTAGCACCAGTTTTTATCCGAAATGTTTACCAGCAGAGACATTTTGGTTGCAGTTTGATATTATGCGTGGATTACTGATTATTCTGTTTACGTAATAAGGAGCGAGATGAAAGTGTTAGGTATAGCACTACGGTAAAGAATTGAGTTCCAGCAAGGTTATGACGTGGGGTTCCAGCCAGGCTGGCCGGTCTGCGAGCTAGCTCTTCCCTTCCCCACACCCCGATACTGCTGCTGTGTGCTGCTGCTCTTGCTGATCAATACCGTCAGACGCACCTTTCCAACTCCTCCCTAGCTAGCCTGCCTGCCATTCCAACTCGAAATTAATCGATCCATATGACTGCTTCACTGAACAACATCGAATCGATTCGATTCACCAAAGTTTCCGCCTTGCTAATTGCACGCATACCAAATATTTCCTTTGTGGCTCACTTAATTTGCAATACTAGTAGTGCAAGAACTGGAAAAGCCTGATGTATTACATTCACATGCCTTTTTCTACTCACTATTGAACAAACTATTCTTAAAAATGCCTATTGTTCTGCTTACTTCATATTAATCGAGATAAACATTTGCAAAACTTGCCTCATTACATATTTAGGGGAATATGGCTGGCGATAGTCAAATGTTTTAGAGCTGGTCGCTACGTGGTGTGTTCTATATTCCGTTCTCTTTCCTTGGCCAAGAGGTTAAACAAGATAACTTTGTATTTAAGAAGAAATATAAGTAATTGGAAATGTAAACTGACAAGGCATGTCTCGGAAATGGCTAGTTCTACGAAAGGCATTTGACATAAGTTGTATGCTAAAACAAGATCTACATCTTTTCTGTTAAGATTTTGCCTATCTCATATGGTTTACCAATTATGCAAAAGTCATTCAGAATGAAGGGGACTTCTGAGGCTATTTCCAGAAAATTAAAGATCTACATTCCATTTCTCAAGAAAAGTCTTATGCATATGGTATTTTAACCAAAAAGCTTGGAGCCTTGTTTGAGAACTAATTTCGAAAATGTAATAGTTTGAGGTGGGGCGGGGGGGGGGGGATTTTTGAACATTTTGTATCGCATCTTGGAAGATGCAGAACTTATTAGTTCTTTAGTTATGATCACAGACAGACCTTTTTTCTGAAAATGTTCAATTTTTTGATTCAGGATATCTCGATACATGTCTTTCCAGTGAAATCTGATACGGAATTTTTGGGTGGAATGCAATATTTTATCAATTTACTGTTTGTTGGAGAGAAAGACGTTATTAGGTGCTGGGTACAAAACACCATCTTCAAAATTTCCCTTTCTGCATTTGCTGCTGACCTACAAATGCGCCATGTTTATTTTCCTTTCTTTATATACATACATATCTATATTTGGAGGATTAAATACATTTTAACATCTGTACAAAATGCAAAACGCACGGAGTGCAGGAAATACCTGAAGATTTTAGATAATTAACTAACTGTTGCTATTTCCATTTAAGCAGTATAGCTCGAGGCTCTAGTAGTAGTTATTTTGCTATTAAAATTGAGGTAATTCCATGAATAGATATTATGAAAACCACTGGCACTATTTGCAACGAACCCAATTTCTCCCTATAAATGCCCAAAAAAGTTTGTCCCAAGCAAGGATTTCCTTCTGGAATTATGGGCGTTCCTACAAACGTCCATCTCAATATGAAGTAGGTAGAAGAATAAACATTTTTAAGGATATTTTGTACAAGAGTGAGTAGGGAAGTCTCTTGTCCATATCAGTTTTGTGTGTCTTGCAATGTATTATAGTATGTTAGCTTTTCAATGTTAAGATATCTTTTTCTACTGCGTTTATGCAACGCCGTGCAGATTTTAATGCCATACATAACTTACGTTGTAGCTACTATGTTCAATTGTTCTATTTTAAACCACTATTTAATGCTTCTGTAACGTAATATTAATACCGACTAGTCCTTAAAATATTCATGTTCATCTATTGCTTCTGATACGTTTTGTACTGTAGGAAATTCACTTTACATGGTCGCCCTTGACCTAGTTGTTCATCCGACCTAAAACAAAAACATTAAAATACATTATTCTAATTCATGAGTGTAGGTTTAGTAACGTTGTTAAACGGAAAATGCAAATTGAAGCTAGTCGATATTTCAAACAAATTTCTAGATTCTGTGAAGTGTATTATGCAAAGTTAAAGATGCACTTACAAACATGTGATAATAGGAAGAAAAATGCTTATTATAACAGATTATTTAAACTATTTATGGATTACAACAGCAACAACGAAAAAAAAACTTTTGTAAAATGTTCAAGATCTAAGGAAACTCAACAATAGATATATGAAAATGTATACACCCGCATACATATTCTTCCTGTATATTTAAAAAATAGCATTTTCACTTGTGAGTGATCCGCAAGTCCCAAGGTTGAGTAGCCTTAGTTTAAATGTAAAACAGTGATCTTACTACGTACATATGTGTAAGGGAGGGGGGAGAAACACGATTCGCGATTGTGTCACGCTTCCTGTCCTTGAAAGTTACTCCACCAGCTGGTGCTTGCTTATCTGGAAGAGGTGGAGGAGAGCAGCCGGGACTTTGTGAATTAATTATTGTATAGCCAGCGATAGTGGGGACTCACTCCAGGAGGAAGGGGGTCTGCGGAATTATTTCCATGGTCACCAACTTCCATTTCCAACACCTGGAAGCTGTGTTACTTCCTTCGAGCTCCCGTCAGTTGACCCGTTTATTTTTAGCTGGTGAGTTCATACCGCCTCCACAAGCTTTGTCTCTCTTCCGCGCGTTCGTAACTTGCTAGCTAGCTACCTTACACCTTTTTACACTAAAAACATACGTATGTAGGTAATTACGTTGCACCAACATTTTTTTTTGTAGAACAAAATTATTCTGTATAAACCATAACTGTGTGTGTGTGTGTGTGTGTGTGTGTGTGTGTGTGTGTGTGTGTGTGTGTGTGTGTGTGTGTGTGTGTGTGTGTGTGTCTGTCTGAATTATGAAAATATGAAGGAAAAACACCGAAAATCATGAAGTATACATTTTAAAACCAAAAGTATTCTACTTAAAGAATTTGAAACAGACTTGTAGATTTTTGCACAAATTAAATATCGAGTAAAATGCAATAATTTGCGTGAAGTTTATAGATTTCAATAATTGCGAATCACTTAAAGTTAGAAGAAAACAAAAACAAAATGAAGTTACTGGTGTTCTTTTTCCGTGCTCAATACTATTTACAATGTGTTACTAAAAGCAGCGGTTTGCAAAATAAAAGCTTTTCAGAAATAGAGGGCACTTAATTTTGCATCACACAGAGCAGATGCTCCATCTGCAGTTCAAATGTTTCAAATCAAAAGCGCCAAGTTGCCTCCCTGTATGGTGGTGGTCTTGCATTCGAGAGGTACCGAGTTCCAACCCTCGGTTAGGATAGTTACCCATATAACATTTTTACGGCGCTTTCCGTTATCCTGAGAAGATGAATGTCGGGTAACTTTAAGCTGTATGGGCTCCGGGCTCTATGAGTAGGATTTACTCGTACTTGTACATTTTAGCTTATTAGTAAATATTTGCTGGTTTTTAGTGCATGTAGTTCTCCATACTATAACCGAACAACGAATGTGATTAGTATAAAACTATATTGTAATGTTAATTCGTCCTTTGCGCTCCTGTAATGCATTTAAATGTAAATGGTAGCTTTATGTTTAGAATTATTTTTGTAGGAGTGTACAAACATTTATTGTTGGATTGCAAAGGACTTTTTGAGGAAATACTTTTCGTTTAGAAAAAGCTATGCGACCACATAGGTGTCAAAAATTATATATATATATCTCTTAACATTGTAATAAACCAAGTGAATTAAAATAATCCTTCCCATGTGTAAGAATTATTGACACTAAAAGTGTAAGATATCACTAAATACCTGTAAAAACACAATAAAACACTTATGTTTACGGTAATAGCTCATATACAATGTGAAGAATTAAATTTACGTTTCTGTGCTGTTTATTTAAGACATTTGTGGTAATAATTTTGTGCTGTCATCAAAACGGATTTTAAATGTTCATCAGTTATAGCAGTCCTACATACATATACATACACACACACACACACACACACACACACACACACACACACACACACACACACACACATATATTGATTTGACATAATTTATTTCTTAAAATGTCTTCACAAATATACTTCAGATGAAGAAATCTGTCACCCGGCAAACAGCTGTAAAAATCAGCCAAATTAAATGCCTTGCATTTATTATTCATTGGCTCATCACATCGCAAGTGAAGTTAAAAATCTGATCACTTAATTTTATTTAATCGCTCTAAATTTATGAATAAATTTATCTAATAAAGCTGCGTAATATATTTTTACTATATATTTTTCAAGTTTTCAGCCGGCCGGTTTCGGCTCGTACCGTACTTGGCAAACGTTGGTTTAAGAATACAATCTAACATGAAATGGCGTTTTCTCTAAAACTAGAATTTAAAATAAAACCAGCCATTATAATAGTTGGATGCCATGGCTCTCATTTTTGAGAGACGATATTCCAAATGTCAATGGACGCCCACTATGTCCAATGGGACAAGAAATTGCGACCACTGCAAATATCCGCGAGAGGTACTCAAGTACACGGACAAAATCTTTCCATCAGACAAATTAACACTCCGCTTCTCTGGAGGTTACTTCTTTGCGCCTTCATTCTTTTGAAATAGTACTCGTTTCTTAGATATTGTAATATTCGGAAGTGCACATTCACCAAAGTGGTAGGCTTCTTTTGTTTCACTGTTTCTGCCAAAAGATAACATTTTTACATTCATGGTAGCACGTTTGGTTTCACTGTTCCTTTATTTAGCATTAGTACGAAACACTGTCCACAAAGGCTTTCGACCTCTTTTGAAATAGTATGTCCTTCATAAACATATCTATAGAATTTGTTATAAAAAGTTCAATTATTTTGTCGTTTAACGACGCTGTCAATTGTTACGATCATATCAGCGTCGCTGGTGTGCCGAATTTAGTACCGCAGTTCTTTTACATGCTAGTAAATCTACATGGAGCTGTCGCTTTTAAGCACACTTAAAAACCATAACTCTGGGCGGGGTTTAAACCCGCGACCTGGGGACCAGTAGGCCAACGTCTGCTACAGTCAATACAATGTATCTTTTTTTTTTTTTTTTTTTTTTTTTTTTTTTTTTTTTTTTTTTGCTTTATTGCGGCAGACACAAAATTAATGGCGGCTGACAGCAGACCATTTCATTACCAGATTGTCTTCCCTGTTGTACAAATGAATTTTGTGGGCGCAAATGATATCGTATATCAGCGGCTTTATAGCGTGATTTCACCGCGTGTTTATGCTTACCAGCTCCTCCCGCCAGCCGCCATTAACATTTGTGTCTGCTTTGGTAGGCCCCATTTTAGCATATCGGGATGCCCATGTTCATTATACATTCGTTTTCGTAGCAGTAAATGGAAGCTACGTCCTCACTTATTAAAGGGAGAAAATATTTACTGTTCGCACGGAATATACGAATAACAAGTAGAATTTCCACCTCCAGTGTCTTATCAATTTATAGCTTTTTGGTTCGTTAGGACCCATTAGCCATCAGGGTCGTATCTTCCTTGCTTGGCTTGATGATTAATTAACGTCCTTTAACTGAATGGGTCATATCGGATGAAATGATTGGGGGCCCGGGGTCACTTGAGCTTAAAGTTACCCGATGTTTGTCTTTTCAGGATAAGAGAAAAATCCAGCAAAACCTTTCAGGTAAAGGCTGGTCCACAAATACCCGGCAATGGTAACCATTAGCCCTCTATACGTATTTGAGTTCACAATAGCCCAGGGACGATAACTGCAAGATACCAGAAAATGGAGGTCGATGTTGTTCATTTGTTTGTAACTGGTCAATTGTATTTTTCTAGCTTGCGACTAGAGAGAGCTCTAGCGACTGTTTCATGGCACGGCCGCCTTGAATAATTTCCACAGGTAAAAGCCTACAATATGAATCTAACATGCCGTGGCCGGTAACGGGAGCAGAAAGTAAAAACTTGGCCAAGTCTTCTTTCCCGTTCCCGGGGCCCGGGAAGGCTTCCTGTTGTGAACACTCCCATTTAAATACATATGTTCTCGTTCTGGTTAGCGTTATCGCTGCCGATGGTTGTGAACCAGCCTTAACTCACCCTAATCGAAATTCAAACTGAATCTTTTGAATGTGAGACGGATGCGTTATCCCAAAACGAGAGAGAGAGAGAGAGAGAGAGAGAGAGAGAGAGAGAGAGAGAGAGAGAGAGAGAGAGTGAGAATTATTATTAGTTCTGCAAAAGTTTATGTAGCACAATATTTACATTTACTTCTGAAACAGCAATACTGACGTGTTTTATTTTTGTTTGCAGGTAAGGGGAAATGTGCGGAAGGTGGAATATGATTCTTTTACCTACACTGCACCCCAGAATTTCTACTAAACAGTAAGTGCGAATGAAGTGCCAGGCGGCTTAATCCACAATTGCAGTAAGGTTTCAGTGGAGTTTTCATTTTTTAGGTATATTTGCTTAATAAACACTTGCTTATTTGCTGGTGGCGATAAATGAAATTTTCAACACGAATTTCTGCTCAACTGTTTATTTTTAAGAATGTACATGTTATTTTTCTCTCCCCTGAAGACTTTAATAACAAAAGGATATATATCTCTTTTTTAGTATGAATTATTAAAGATGGATCAGCAGTTTCCCGCAAGGATATCTCAGATAGGTCAAATGTCAAATGAATGCGTTTACAGGAGCCCCACTGACGCAGCAGTTACCTCTAATTGCTGCACTTTAAATTAAGCAACAAATAACATGTCATTGCTTTTAGAGAAAGCAGGAAGACACTACATTTTAAATATGAATACTGTGTTAAATGCAATGCTGAATTTAGAACCACATTAACTGGAATCGTCTTCAGCTGAAAGTCTGATTTTGTAAAATGAACAAGTATTGGAATATACAGGGTGTTGAGAGGTCATAGATGTGACTGATTTAAATAATTTGAGATAGGCAATGTATAGTCTGCGGCTAAACATAACGCAGTTATACTTGTTGGTATCAGATGCAGATAAGTCGGTGTTAAAGCAAAGTCGGGTGAAAAATTGACTTATAATGTCTTTAAAACTGCTGTCTTAGTAGAAAAATTCAGCAGCGTTCTCAAGATTTAATGCCACAAAATCTCTCAAATTTCGAACTAATCACTCGACACTGAACAACGATTAACTGCATTCTTGCTATATGTACCCAGCTCTAGAGGCGTTTGTTTAACTCCTCTTGTGGCTTAATTCGTAATATCAATAATGTTATTCTGATGGTCATGGGTTCTTTTCTTATTCCTTTCTTAAACTTGATGCACGTAGGTATATCCTTAAAATAGTATGAGGTCCGCAGTTTGAGAACCCTCCTTTAAAAATTCTTCCTCAGATGCTTTTACTAATTGAAGAGCACCTGCGATTCTAAGAAGAAACAAAGAAGCATCACAGTTTATAGTCATGCATAAACATGCGCAGCTATTTTTGCTCATTAAATTCAATTTCGACAAAGCGCATTAGCACCAAATGTACGGCGGAGTTAAAAATGAAAAAGAATTGTTTTTGAGGAAAGTATAACAAAGTGCCGCACCCAAGGCTTGGGGGAAAAGTAATGTGGGCAACGCCCAGGGTCCGCCCAGGTTCGATTGCACTAGCGGAAGGGGCCGGAGGTGACAAGAGGGGACAGGTTCTTCAAAGCAAACAAAATGCACTATATGCAGATATTGGTTTTGATTAGATTTTCGGCTCACTTCGGTCGTTATCTACCAAATTTCGTAAACAACGAATTTGTTAATTTTAACTACAAAATAGTTTAGGTGGTTCGAGCTCTCCTGGAGATGTGCTTCGAAAACGTGCTTTAACACATATTACACATGTTTCTGGCAAATATGTGCACACCGAATAGCAATAAATAAATAAGAAAAATGTCTTCTGTGTTGAATTCAGTGATTAATCACTCTCCACCACAGTTTTAGCTGAAACCTGGGAATCTGTGAGAATTTTACGGACAACAAAAAATAACCATTATTATTATTATTATTATTATTATTATTATTATTATTATTATTATTATTATTATTATTATTATTATTATTATTATTATTATTATTATTATTATTATTTTATAATGTAATAATTAATACGTTACAATTTAACAAAGGGGCCATTGTGACATTTGTGCTGGGATTTTTCTTTTTAGTAGTCCTAAGTTTGACAAGAAAAATATTTGATAATTAGAATGATTCACTAATATCCAATTGTTTGCAGATATCAGTGTTTAAAAAATATTAAAGGAGAGAACTTACTTCTTTTTTCTTGGAGGAACCCATCATTGGGGGCGAAAAGGAAACGAAACTGCGGCCAATTTTTTCTTCGCTACTTGAAATTTTGGTTGTAAATTAATGCGGTCTTGCACTCAGATGCTTGTAGTCTCAGCGCGGGGCAACATTTACGTACTATCCCATTTCAGAGAATCGCTCGTTGAGCGGAGGACAGGCTCAAGTCAGTTAACATTTGTTATTTTCCTGCCGAATAGGAACCCAATGGGAGAGACACTGAGAATTCTCAAACTATCTTTCACTGGAAAAGTCTTCGGTATTTTTTATTTTTCAAAAATGGCTTTTTATGTTTTTAACTGAACTTCCATATGTTAAAGATATTTACCTGACTAATAAAATGTATGTCTTAACTTTTCTGGAAATATCCTCTGAAGTCCTTCATTTTAAATGATTTGTATAATCGATAAACCATAAGATAAACAAAATCGGAATACACAAACAGTGTACACTTGTTAAAATTAGCCACTTATGTCACTCTGTTTGTGGAGTAAACCATTTCCGAGGTATTCCTTGTTATTGATTCTAAATTTCAGATACTTTTCTCAAATGTGAAGTCGTTATCGTTTGTTCTTCCTCCTCCCCCTCATGGCCGTGCAGAGTAAGAATACTTTGTAGAAGAGCGAGTGGAAAAAGCAATAGGAATGCGACGAATAATATTTTTTAAAAATTAAAATTTGGGCTTTATAAAATATCACTGACTCTAGAGTAGATCAAGGTGTTCAAAATTCAGGAATTAAAGTAGGAAAAATGAGTGGTAAAATAGATATTTTCCAACTCTCCTTAAAATCATCGTTAGCAAGTAATTCAGAAAAGGTAAGCAGTTTCCAGACAACACTATTGTAAGCAGCAAGGCACTCCTGTTTCAACAGGAAGTTTATGCAGGCACGGCTGTAGTGCGTGAATTAAGGACAGTTGAGTTTATTTTGTTAAATGTAAAGCGAGTTGCAAATGTTTGTCTGTTAGCCTTGCACTTAAGCTGTGGGGATCTTGTTCTAAGTAGAGCTAGGGGATCGGCGTTCTGCGATATGGTGAAATGTTTGCAGATGTGTTATGAAACATCTTGTTTGTGCAATAAACTGAACATTCCCATAATGATAACGAAGGATGTACACATGCCTGTTCAAACTAGAGTTCCTGTCGACGTACGTCTCAGCTGCGTTTTCAGTTTGTATCGTTATTGGCATGTGCAAGAAAGCGGAATAACAATGTAAACCTAACGCATTCGTAGATCATGTATTCGGAAATGTGTGGATGACGTCATATTCTCGATGTGGAGATTTTGCCGGAAATGTGTTGCCCTCTGAACCGAAAAAAACGTAAAGCTTCGTTATCACAGCAACATTAGGATATAACTTGATTCTGAAGAATACCCTCACCGTAAATTATCCTATACATGATGTTTTGATATGTTTAATTTACCTAAAATTTTGATTTAAAAAATAATACGCGTTGCTCTCACAAGACTTTCTCTACCCTTGTACTAATTATTTTTACAAACTCTTATTCCTCTACCTTCATGTTAGTCGAGATAAACATTTGCAATTTATTGCTGATTTGGTGCAAAGGGAATTTGGGAATATAGTAGGCTTTGAGCGATAGTCAAATATTTTAAAGCTTTGAAATTCTGTCCTGTTTGCACAGCCAAGTGAGAAAAAAGTGCATAACAATCTTCCATTTGATTATTGCAAAATTCACAAAATAACAAGTAATATCTGCGAAATGGTTTGCTTCAGAAAAAAAGGTATTTGGAGATAAATTCTGTTTTAACGAGATCTACATTTTTGTATAGTAAGACTTGGTCTAACTCATGGTTTACAAACTACGCAAGTCATCAAGAGTAAATAGGACTAAATAGGTTATAGCCAAAAAATTCAAAATATACATGTCATTTGCCACAAAAATATCTTCAACATATGGCATTTTAATCAAAATGTTAAGAGCCATTTTTGAGAAAATCAAAACTTTCGGAAAATTCACATAATTTCCGATGAAATCTCGACATCGAAATTTTGGGTCAAATACAATACTTCCCTAATTACTATACGTAGTGGAGAAAGTAAAAATGAATATATTTATTCATAAATAAAATGCATATCTAGAAGGTTGTGAAGGCCTCATTCGGAAGGCATTTTGCGTACTTTTGTATAACGGATAAACCATAAGACAGAGAAACTTAGCGCACCAAAAGCATAAGATTTTTGAAAAGCAACTGAAACCAAGTGTGGCTCCTTAAGTTTCCTTCGTATGTTTGTTGGATGTTCTTTCGTGGCGTAATATGTTTGTATGTGGTAAGATGCTTTTTTACCTTTGTTTCTAAAGTAGCATTTCGGTTACTTACCTTTGCTGCTTGTTGTTCCGGGTTCTAATTCAGTCGATATTTGCGTAAACACTTACCTGGAGGTGTTAGCGACGGAAAAGCTATTATCATCATCTTATATAATATCGTGTATAATATATACAATGACAAGATTTAATGTTTATGTATCATTGACATTTTTATTGTGATTTGCAATGATTTATAATGCTCTGGAATTACAGATATACTGGATATATTAATAATTACTTTTTTCAAGCAGATTTCAGATACACTGTTTTTCGCACTTTTTTCCAAGTGTTTTTGTTTCTTCTGTAACATAAGACTATTCTCTTCATAAAGTCTCTATATTTTACATTTTCTTATTTGGGCTTGCAAAGGAAAACTGTCTCAGCATACTGTTTTCACATACGTTGTTTGCCATTTTTGAGATACCTGTTTTATCTGTTTGAAGTTTTCAGTGCTTCGTCAGCATAATCGCGCGCGTATACATATGCAAAGACAATGGCTAAAATACCCAGGTCAGTGCCGAAAGAGCAAAATAAGAAATAATTTCGCAGCAAAAGTCTCCCCAGTTTTATTCTTCTCTATCATTTATACCATTAGGTATATCAATTTTTCAATTTAATTGTGTGGAATTTACAGCACTTTGTGGAAGCACACGGTGGAATTACCTTTATGGAAAAATGGACAGTTTTGATAATTCTGGTTAAATTGAGTGTAAAAATGTTGAAGGTTACCTTAAAAGGGCTAGTGGATTACGTGTAAAAATTATGTATGTGCATAGTGTGTATACGTTTTCCTTCTAATTTATTATGTGGGCATGGTTTTCTCTAAAAAAATTCGGCATCCATATTTCAACAGGGAAAAAAAAAAAAAAAAAAAAAATGTTTTGTGGCCTACTGAATAAAAAAAAAAAAAAAAGAATTTTAGGAAAGGTTCGCGAGCGCGTTTGTGTGAACCGCATAACTCGAAAATTAAATGGCGGGTAGTTCAATTCGGGAATTGAACCTGGAATCATAGGCACTTTTGTTCGACACTGTTTTTCAAAAAATTGGCACTAACGATTTTAATTGAAGTTGCGTGCACTTGAGATATTTGCGTGAGAAATGAAATGCATATCCTGGAAAGTCCCTTCATTCAAATTCAAGTCCTCTATAATAATCTGAGATTGTGACACCAAGATTTTCAAGAAAACCCTTTCACATGGAATGCTTTCTCAAAATATGGATTTTCTCAAAAATGGCTGTAACGATTTTAATTGAATTGCCGTATTTTAAGATATTTTAATTGCAAATAAAATGTGTATCATGAATTTCTGGGAATGTGACTTTTGCATGAGTGGTAAACCTAAGAGATAGATAAAACCTTAATACACAAAAAATAGCTACAATCTCGTTAAAACATACACTTTATTAAATACATATTGGTGTAGTGAACTATTTCCGAGATATTGCTTCTCATTTGTCTGAATTTTCCAATACTTTCACTTTTCTCAAATGGAAAGTCGTTATTCATTTTTTATCCCTTGGTCATGCAAAGAGAATGAAATTGCAAAGTCATCACACATCGACCAGGTTTAAAAGATTAGGCTGTCCTTAAAGTCTACTCTATTACCACATTCCCCTTGTACTTATAGGAAAATTACTATGAGATAATGCTACAAATGTTTATCTCGATTAACACGAAGTAGATAGAGCAGTAGTTGGTACTAGAGTGGAAAGTCTGTGAGTGCAATACATTTTTTTTTCAATATATCAAGCTAAAGAAGCAGCATAAATTACAACAAAGTAAGCATTGATTCCTAATATTTTTGCATTTTAAGGCAGCTAAGATATGGAAGCAACTCTATGGGAATGTTACTGAAATGGTTGGTAAAGTAAATAAGACATTAAATAGTACTGTACCAGCAAAGGAAAACATCAAAGCCGGGGAAACCGTTGTATGTATGTGTCACGAAGGCCCTCTCAACCAGCCAGAATAAAATCTAGGTACAACGAGGTACAGTAAAACAAGCTTGATGGCTCTAAATAAAAGCACAAAATGGCCGGCTCATAAAAGTAGCGCATTATGCGAATGAAGGAATAGCGTGAAATGCACGCCCTAGTTCTCACGATTATTCCTATTTGTCGATGTATTGACTATGTATGCATATTTCCGCATTGACCTTTCGTGACCTCACAGCGCGATAATGGATTAAAGTTCATTGCATTGCGCATCGAACGTAATACGGTCATCTTAAGCAAGCAGTCCAACGTTGAAAAACTTCGAAAGGCAAACGTATGCATTACTATGAATAGAAGGGCATTAATTATTTACGTGCAGTTCAATCACATCCAAGGACAAAACCATACACGCATATCGATGTTATTCGGCGACCTTAGAAGCTTTTCTTAAGGAATTTGTGAAACCTTGTTATTGTTTGAAGTATTTAAAGTTCTTTGGAACTAACATGACACCTTAAAATAATTTTCTTTCCTTCTTACGAAAACGTAGAACAGTACTACTTTCAGGATTTACTCATTTTCACAAATCTTGCAGAGAGTACGGAAATTATGTGACTCTTAGTTTAAAAATCTGATGTGTTGCACTCACATGGCTTTCTCTACTCTTGCACAAACTATTCTTACAAACGCTTATTCCTCGGCTTCATGTTAATCAAGATAAATGTTTCTGGAAATTATCCTGTTACTAATTTTCTTATAGGTAGAAGGGTAATGCAGTTGGCTTTAAGCGATAGTCAAATGTTTTAAGAGTAGTCGCTATGTGGTGGCTTTAAAATTAATTCTCTTTGCATGACCAACAGATAACAAAATGAATAACGACCTCCCATTTGAGAACGGCCTATAAGTATTGCACAATTCTGACAAATAACGAGGGATATCTCGGAAATCGTTCACTTTACAAAAAAGAAAGAAAGAAAAAAAAAAAGATTTGTATTTTAACGAGATCTACATTTTTGTATAGTAAGATTTGATCTATCTCTTATGGTTTACCAGTTTGACAAAAGTCCATCATGAGTAAGCAGGACTACACGGGCAATAACCATAAAATTCAAAATATACGTTTAATTTTCCATAAAAATGTCTTAAACATTTTAACCAGAATCGTTAGCCATTTTTGAGAAAATCAAAACTTTCGAGAAATTTTCCATGTAAATAGAGTGGAGGAATTTTCTTCAAAACCTTCATGTCGCATCCTTCAAAGATATTAAACTTAAATATCAACTTTGGTTTTTAACAGACCAAGTTTTTCACTTATGCAGTTCCCAGACAGACACACGCGCGGACATTTTTCTAAAAATACTTTTTTAATTCAAGGGGCCTCAAAACATATATTCCCGGTTAAATCTTGACATCGAATTTTAGGTCGACTTTAAGTTACTAAGAAAGTAAGCACGAACTAGTTTCAAAAGTTTTCAGCAACACAAAGTGATTGCGCCAATGCACTATGCAGTATGATACAAGTAGTGGTTGGCATCACATAAATTCTAGCACCTAAAGAATATAGAGAACATTTTCATTTTTTATGCTTACAAAATATACTGTAATATAGATTCATTAATTTCATTGTTTTTCAAAAATTGTTCCAATGTAAGTTTATGTGGGCTATTTTCAAAATTAGCTTGCATAGAATTAGAATGTTTTTAGACTGCTGAATGAATTCATAAAAATGCAGCCTTCAGCACAAAATCAGAGTTATCCATTAATTGAATTTTTTCCTTCATTAGATCAAAATTGATTCTGATCAGATTTTGGGGTGTATAGGTAAAGACATTCTCCTAAATGCATGGAGATTAATTTTGGCAATATCACTCATTAAAATGCAGTTTTAGAAAACCCAAGAAATGAAAAAATAATTCCAATCTAGTGATGTCCATTTATTTTACTGTAACTCAAAACTTAGAATATTAGGGAATAGTGAAAAATATTTAGTAATTTTTTTAAATAGATGAACAAACATTTCTCTCTGCTCTAAGGCAGGTTTGGTAATCATTTGGTAAGGACTCATGAAAGGTATGTTGTCTTACTTTAAGACAGTTTAAACTGAAAGTACATTGTTTTAAAACTTTGTGGAAAAATGATACCAGAATAACATCTGATGATATTTTAAACAGTTAAAGGTAGCAAAAATATTAAAATGGTTCAGCCATAGAGAAAGGTGCGCTGTTTCAATAGATTCCAGAAGATTCACGGGAGAAAACATAGCCTAAATATTGAAGTAGATGAACTCAGATAATATAAACACATTCATTACAATTTTAAATTATTTTTGGAAATGCATAAAAGGAACTATAACGTTACTTCATAGGTAACATATGTGGATATTCAGAACGTATAGATAAATTACACTTACTATATTAGTTTGTTTACAATAGGATACATTAAAATACCAAATACACCACCTTCCAAATATTTTATTTGCAATTTTTTGTTATTTATCTTGATTTGTTTAAGGATTTATTGTGTATCGATATCGCAATAGTTATTATGCCCGCCTGTGCGTGCGGGGGCAGCATGTCTGCCTTGCATTCAAGGAGTCCCAAGTTCGAATCTCGGTTAGGATGAGTTACCTGGGTAAGATTTTTTTTTTTTTTTTTTTTTTTTTTTTTTTTTTTTTTTTTTTTTTTTTTTTGTCTGAGTTTTCCGTATCCTGAGAAGGCGAATGTCGGATAACCTTACGCTCTGTGAATCCCGGGCTATTTGAGCGTCATTTCACCGATTTCATTTCATTCATCGTCGGACTGTTAAATGGCGCTAAAAATTGCCTATCATAGTACTTTCAAGAGAGCTCCACTATGATGTGGCACCAGTCAATTGATCACAATCCTTAGTAAGAAGGTGAGAATGGGTATTTTTTGGACTTTGTGTTTCCGTGGCATGGAAGGGAAAAGTGGAGCCCTTTCATATCATAGTTTGCTTGGCGGTGTAGATTTTTGCCGGTCTTGTTTCAGCATTTCCTGCCCTTCGTTTCCTGCTTTGCCTTGCTGAGAAGGTATTCATACCAGTGGCGTATCCTGCAAAGGCATGCAACGCAGAAATTGTATACATTATACACGAATAACACCCATCTTAACTGTCCAAGAAGATTTATCTTTCCCGAGCAACGAACACGGCTTACACAAAGTTTCAGAGCAAGCGTCATTTAGAGTTAAATGTATGCACGAAGATTTCGCCTTCTTTAAGTATTTTTTTACTAACTTTTGACTTATGAATGTGGTTGTTATCAATACGCTTAATGCAACATCACTTTCAGAATAGCCCATAATTTGAATATTCAAGAGCAGAGTTCACTGAAATATACTCAACAATGCACTGACACGTGGTGCATGCTGTTATTGCGTCATGATAGAATATGTGGTGAATATCTCAGCACCTCGCCTTGAATGTTAGAAATTCAGGTTTTCTCTCTTAGTTCGTGTATAATTCTTGATTTCTGTGCCATTTAAAGGGTGCTATTTCAATGAATGTTGCATTTCATTATTCTACAACGTGCGGTGGGGGAATATACCATGATAAGACAAAAACTACATCGTTTCCCTGGCTACGTATATTGCTGCAGAGAACTTGCACTTATTGCAAGAACTAGATCTATTGAGTAGTTCTTTAGGCTTTGGAGAAGTTAAATCGCAGTACATTATAGATTGTCTGTTTTACTAACGGGCGATATCATCGAAAGTACTGTCATTGAAATGAGAACAAAAAAACCATTTAGTAGCACCACTTGAAAAACATGCTAACCAACAAAACACAGCACATGCAGTTTTCTGCGCATTTGGCATGCACATTCTTTTTAATTTACGTGTTCGTCAAATTCAGAAAACAATGCTGCACTTAACTGGACTACATTCCCAGTAGTCAGTGAGAGCAATTCCTTGTTTGAACAGCGAAGCAAACGCCAATAGTGCTGTTTGAAGGGACAGTGGCCCGGATATTTATATTTGCAGTCAGAATCTGAGTAGCTTCCAAAAGTGGATAAGATTAGAACAATGTACAGAATTGAGTAAATATTTTCCAAATTAAATGCATTTTACACAGAGAAAAAATGCATCTTTTAGGTGTTTCCAAAAGTGGTTAACAGGTTATGGACCTACAAATGATTACCTTTAATGACACAATAATTACAAAGTATGATTATAAAACTGGTGTGTTCAATTTATTAAAATTAGCGTACATAAAAGTTATAAATTAATTTATACATGGATATAACTGCTACATAAGCAGTTATATCCAAGATGTAAGTGATGTGGAAATAGTTTAGAAAATCAATTAATAGATATTTAGAATACCAGTTCAAAAAGAGAGGTTTCTTAACAAGCGATTCAAGTTAGAACACGCCCATAGGGAATGTTGTAGTTACTAATCTTAATTTCGTAACTTGTTTATCTTTTATCTACCTCAGGGGTATTTTAGTATATGTTGTATATTAATATTTAATGACATTTATTTATTGCGGAAACAATGTGTTCAGAGCAGAGTAATCTGGACTTTGGAAAAAAAGAAAAAGAAATGACACAACACACTAACATTGTTGTTATATTATGTAGTTTTGGATGCTAGTTTCATGTGGGAATTTAAAGTAAAAATGAATGAAGGTGATTTTCACGTTCGGAGGTAAAATTTTAAAAGCAGTCCAAGATGCAACTATTAATGTACGTCAAGGAAAGTTTAAGTAGTTATACAAAATAACAAGGACTGGTGCATGAGTAATGAAGCAGACGTAAATAAATATTTTTTTTTTTTTGGGGGGGGGGTGTATTTTAGTTTCATTGAACCTGTATTTTATGTTTTGATAGCGTGTTTTGCTAGAGTGAGTTTTCATAATCTGGGATCCATGATCTGCATTTAATACCAAACGCAACCATTAAAAGACGTCCTCAGAATCAGGGCTCTGGTGCTTAACTACCGTAGACTATACACAGGTTTGAAGTTAACTATATTGTAGTTTGATAGCATTTTGTATCTTGCCAGTAGGGTTAAATCAGATAAAGCACAATAGATTATGATACAAGGCTTAAAAGTAGCGATTTATTCTGCAGTTCTACAAGCAAAATAAAGGCACTCCCAACAAGGGTGGCATATAGTATTTTTTTAAACAGCACTCGCATTAGTAAAATATCAATATTATATTTATTCCTGAAATTAAGAGACCACGTTTACAAAGAGATCGTGTTATAGGTTCTTGAAACAAGAGAAATGACGCTAAAACTGGATCAACTCTCGTGTGCAACGAGATGTCAGACGTTCTCGTACAATGTTGATTCACGTTTTGCCTTACACCTGTCAACGAAGCGATTAAATGCTATTTCTTATTACTTTATAGATTTTTTGAGTATTAGTTCTAGTGTTATTTTTTCTGCAGCTTGTGTAATTTCACTTGGCTCTTCCATTTCATTTCCTACTAAATGCCTATTGCCGCCATTTTATCTTATTGTGGTTGTAATAGATAAAAGAATAACGTTTTAAATCAAAGAAAGCAGAAGGCTGCAATATAACATGGCTACGTTTACAGCGAATTGCAAAGAATTGAAGTATGAGGATTTGTGTTGTGGACAGATAATGGGAGCGCCATGAGAAATGTAAAAAGACATAACGAAAAGTAAAACATAATCAAAGCAAGTCGAATTGTAAAACATGTGCAAATACAAATCGTAATTACATGTTGTTGGACTTAAAATCAAAATGGAGTGGTATAAAATTTTTATATAAAGCTTTTAATTCGTGTGCACTATATTAAAAACTCTACTTTCAGGCCATGTCTAAAAAAAGATAAATTAAAATGCAATAGGAAGTTTAAGGACTGAATAAGAGAAGGTGATCAAAAGAAATAATACAATCTATTTTCTATTTGTTATTGTTACCAGCCAGAGATGAGCTATTGCATTTTTGCATTCCTCTTGTTCACATTACATAGTCTGTATTTATTTTGGGTCGTTAAAGAGGGTATATACATCTATTTGTTCAGATGAGTTACCTTGAAACTTGCAAAACGACAATTCTTAACTCATCAGAAGCCAAATTTAGCTTCAGGGGGAGAAGTGCAGCTCAGGTTTAAATCTACTAAACTTCACAATGGGAATTGCCATATATTTTACTCACAAAACAGAAGTCTTTAATATTATAGCATTAACGTATAAAAATGCCCGCTAACATTTGAAGCTATTTGTTGCACGTAGCTGCCGCAGTTTTGCCCATTATTTTTCTAAATTTGAAAATTCTGCAAGGGGCCGCATAATTTTGTGAAGGATAATTTTTTATACATATCTAACAGATACTAGTCTCATTCAACACTAATAATTTACTTTCAGAACTACTTACTCTGTTTTTTCACAACTGGCAATGCAGCTTTATTCCATGACCGGTTAAAACGAAAACAATTTGCGGCGCAAATGTTCAGAAATTCTTAAATTGAAATAGCGTGTACGAAGACTAAAATGGCGACTTCATACCGCACAGTAGTACCGAGCATAAAGGACAGAAACTTTAGACACAACGAAAATTGATTGCTTTTAGCTTAAAGGTTGCACAATATATTAGATATAAAAAGAAACCAGCTCCTGTAAAAATTCAGATAAACATTTTACAGCATAGATTGATTCACTGTTAGAATTACGGTGAATAATGTTAACGCGCACAAGTTAACTTCAAAATCTTTAATGTTGGCGAGGTAGATAATAAACTTTGCATCTAAACAGAGTGCTGTTTTTATAACATATTAATTACAAAATAACAACTTGAGAAAAGCATGAAATCAGAAACTGGCTGCAAGGCATGAACTACAAGTAAATTGCATGTACATTTTTGGCACGTTATTAACGTAACTGTAAATCGTTCCTTTCGAACACTTTTAATCGATACCGACTGTGCTACATTAACAATAGCACTAAATTTTATAGGAAAAGGTGCTATGTATATTTTTGTAAGCATAAACACAATTTGGCCATTGTGACACAACGCAGAAGCTTTCACAGTCATTCCGCGGGCTGCTACAGTTTTTCCTTCTCGCCTGATGGAACGACTGAGCTCGGTCTGCCGCTGCCCTACTCAGGGCGGCGGCGGCCATGTTGGTTCGGGCACTGGGGGTGGGGGAACCGTGGGACTTTTAGGGAAGGTCCCGATGACTCTCAAAGCGTTGCGTTGGGGAAACGGGGTGAGGCGGGCGCTTAAAGTTTGTTCCTTTATCTCCCTTCCCCTCTGTACTCCCCACCGACGGGTTCAGGGGAAGGGGTGCCCCCCCAAGGCCACAGACTTTGGCTGCCAGTGAGGCCAGTGTTGCCGTCATCGAATAATTGTCGCTAGGGCGATCTGGCAACGTTGCGTCCGGAGTGCTCCCCTCTCTTTCTAATGGATGCTTTTCTCTTCTTTTTTCCTACTTCTTTTTCACCATTACATGCCTTGTGTTTTCAAAAAGAACGCTGCGTTGCCAAGTGAAGCTTGGTTTGACGACTGTTGATGGGAATGAGAACTCTTAAGCAGGAACAGAAGTTGCAATGCCTGTGGAAACTGCATGTTATGATTGGTGAAATGTAGTAATTATTTTTTAGAAGTAGGTTACATAAATATTATGCATGTGTTTTGGCACTTGACCTTCCATAGATACTAGCTGTACCATCTGTCGTAAAACTGTATTTTGGACGGTCATTATTAGTTTCAGGTTTAAGTAATGCAAAATACTTCATTTTCAGCTGATTACAGTCAAATACAGATCTTATAAATTGATACATTGGTAGACTGTTTAGTGCGCAAAACCCACTTTATGCAATTGTAAGCTTCCATAATGGTTGCCTGAAACATGAAGTGATAAACCCCACGAAAGCTGTGCTTCAAGGACAATTCGTCAAGTTATGTAACTCATATTTGGTATGATTTCGGCATAGCTATTATTGTCCCAGTCTAAAAATATATACACTTTTGGAGGGGGGGGGTGGATTTATAGAATCAAAAACCAGACAGATGAAAAACCTCATTCAATACTTTTCTTTAATATAGTTAATTATATATGAATGCATGAAAGTTACATGTAGTTTATGCTTAGTTGTGAAGAAATATAGTCCTTTGGCTATGTTTACACTCAGTTGCATACTTATCCATTACCAATATGTGAAGATATAAAATGGAATGCTCACATTGAAGCCTTTGTAATGTGTGTACATTTTTCTGAGCTAGGCATTCTGAGATTGAAATATTTATTGTAGTGTAACACATTTCTGAGTTTTGCACCTAGTTGTGAATCGATGTTTGCGTAAGCGAAATCGTACATTCACAAGACAGACTACAGAAACATATGAATGGTGATATCGAATACTTTTTGATCAAATAGTAAAGATGCAATTTATCAAACGGAAGTCTTTTGCATCTAAAGAAGCCCGAAGCATATGTACATAGATATGACTGATCTCAGTGAATTATTTGCATATTAAATAGAAACAAGGATGGTTGGATGAAACGGTGTAAGGAATTCAAAATCTGATTAATTCTCCGTGATTGACGTTCTAATTATAAGAGGATATTTGAGTTACCAGTTGCTTTGTGGGTGGTTTCATTTTTTAAAGCGAGGCTTCAAATTGATAGAATAATCAATTTTTATGTGAGGAGGGGTCGGCGGAAAGGGATGGAAAGCAGGGAGGGTGAAAATGATCTTGTACCCATGTTTCCTGTTTGCTTTCGCGTCGTACACTGTACATCAGGATTTTCTGCTTCCATGGTTACGCACTGCTACGGCGCACTGTACACAGCGCAGCACTGCTTAGCGCAGGCCCAAACTCATCCCAAGTGTTCCATTTTTTTGGCTCCGTCTCATTTTAAATAGCCTTCAGGCCCTTTCTAACATGGCGGAGTGGGTTAACGATGACGTATACTTTTGTAGGGTTCTCCGTTCTTTGTCTCTTTTTATCGACGTTGAGCCAATGAGAGGCTGTGTCGCATTGCGCACGCTCGTAGCCTCGACCAGGATTGGTCGAAGCCGCGTCTGTATTGTGAGTCATCGACCACATCGGTTGAATGAGGTAGCAGTTGCAAACAAGTGCTGGCCGGAGTGGAAGTGTGTTGCGCACGTTGTTGATGCTGCTGATGATAATGATGTTGGGTTTGTGCTCGACGGCTTGGAGCTCGGTCACAACCTGGCAGACCGCATCGAGGCGGTGCTCGAATAGGATCTATAGTAGGATCATTCATAATGCGCTTCAGCACTCCCATAGCAAAAACCCTCAGGGTGTATAATAAGCAAGCAAATAAATTTAATTACTGATAGGGGTGTTTTGGAATTCATTTAAGCAGAATTGGAAATAAATATCCTTGTTGGTGTAATCCATAGTACTGTATTATCCCCATTTATATTATTTATTTTGTGGTTGATGGTAGAATAATAGGCAGGAAATACATAATGAGTTTCCCTCCGGGCAGCCTTGTGTGGTATGCTTGCACACAAACTCCAGCGAGACATTTCTTTTCGAGCAGCATTGTTTAATTATCGGTGTTGCAATCTGTGATGCTCTTTATAAATATATATTATGGGCGTGGTAAGAGGTGCTTTGGGATTCAACGTGTACATACCACTGCGTTGTGCAGAATTTGCGTCATCCACAGGAATAGTGTAGCGCTAGAGTGTTAGAATAAATTAAAATATACATATTTGAAAAGCTAACGCATTTTATTGCCAACAAGCGCTTGTAGGAGACGAAACGACAAAGTATAGGTACATTTGTATAGCCTGAGCATAATTACTGTTATTGTCCCTGATATGAAATGGAAATATTACGGTATAGTGGTCGGGAATGTGGTAAATATTACTTGGAAAGTTAACTACATTCCGGTAATATAGCATCTTAGGGCACATTTTTCGAGTAGTGTCAATATTAAAGCAGGTATTTAAAAAGTAACAGTGCCGCATGATTTTCTTACCTTAAATATATTAATTTGCAGTGGAACTTTAGAATGCAAAACCGTACAGTGCAAATTTAAGCTTTGAGGTGCATGGAGAGCAAGTAGATTTCTAGCCCTTTACCATGAAATACACTTTTGAAAGGGTTTAGCTTTCTTGAACACGAAACAGCAAAGCCAGATAGTTCTGATACGCATAGGTCTCCTGGGCATGGAAGGTAAAAACTATCACATTCTATTTTAGTCATTATGATTGTGTACTTTTCAAATTCTTTTTCGGAACACAACTATCTCTCTGCGTAATAAGAGGTTCAAGTGTTTCAGTAAAAATCTGATGTGTTGTACTCACATGACTTTCTCTACTCTTGTTCTAACCATTCTTACGAGCTCATTCCTATATCTCCATGTTAGTCGAGATAAGCATTTGCAGAACTTATTGCTTATTTCATTGTAGGTGCAAGGGAAATGTGGAATACAGTAGACTGAGCGATAGTCTAATCTTTTAAAGCTTTCAAATTCCGTTCTCTTTGCACGGCTAACACATACAAAATTAATAACGACATTCCATTTGAGAAAGTTTGTTTTCCATAACTCATACAATTAACATCTCTGAAATGGTTCATTTACAAAAAGAAAATGGTTTGGACATAATTATGCGTGTTTTAGCTAGATCTACATCCACATTTTTGTGTAGTCAGATTTTGTCTATCTCTTACGGTTTACTAGTTAGCAAAAGTCATCCAGAATAAACAGAATTACATAGGCTATAGCCAGAAAATTCAAAATATTTATATCGTTTGCCATAACTATCTCAATCAAAATCTATAGCCATTTTCAGAAAATAAAATTTTTCGAAAAAGAAAACAAAAATCATGTGATTTGTCTTCCGACATATTGAAAGGTTCATTGCGATATCCTGCCAAGATCACTCAAGCTGGTGTTTGAACCAAGGCGCCTTCAGAATTTAATTGCAAATATATTTGGATGGTTAGAACATTTAAGGGAGCTTTAGCGTATTAAGAAATAAAATCTAAGTTACATAAATTTATACAGAAGAAGTTCTCTGCTGATACATCTCGCTATGCTTTCAGTGTTCTGGCTAATTTTTTTATTTTGAATTTTGAAACAAAGATTGCACTTGCCTAGAGTTCCGTCCTAAGATATTTTATTTAAAAATAATTCTCGGTTTTGAGCATAGTTTCCATACAGCTTCTATGCTCGTATTTGTAGCTTATAACTCGGCCTATTGTGCTAACCATTGGACCCCACCTACATTCACATTCTTTAGCCTTATACGGTGTGGAATAATGCTAAATACATGTGAACTCTGCATGCTGTACCACGAATACAAGATTTATCGAACGTGTAAAGAAAACATATATGTCCACGACTTAAATATTAAATAGGATGTTGAGCCATTTTTAAAAGTAGACTAGCATTTAACAAGTATACATCTGCAACACGTCTTTTACGTAATTAGTAGTATATCCAAATATATTCCTGCGACCATGGTTCCCATTTGGTCTCTAATTTCTTCCCTCAGAAGCTGAAGGCATATACAAGGAAAGAAAGACTTGAAAATGGACAGTACTACTTAGAAGAAATTACACTAATTATTAAATCACCTATTTCCTTAACTTTGATCCTTATACTTATTATGGAAGTAGGAAAGGTCGTGATGTTTAAACACAAAAGTTTAACATGACCTTGACCTTCATCCAACTACAGCTGGTTTCTTTCCTGGAGGCTGGTAAAGTTAGTCCTTAAGGTAAACTGAATGTCTCCAAAATACAGAATTGTGGGGATATTAGTAAACTCAGTTCTGCTGAATTTTAATCTGACAAGACATACCTGCTTTTTCCAGGCTAGAAAGTGATAACCCAATGATTCATGTCTTTACATTTTTATCATATGTTATAACCGGAAACAAAGTGCGGTTAAAACATTTTGTTTACTTCGCATTTTCAAGAAAACTCCAAACGTTTTGAGGTATAGGAAGGAACTTGGAAGACCCCGTTTGGCGAACTGAAATTTTGATGCTCATTTTCCCCATTGAAAATACTCCAACCCTTCCTTCCTTGAAAATTAGTGTCTCCTTATTACAGAAATACTTCTTAATAAGGAATATAATAGAGCGTTATCTAATTTCTTATCAAATACATATTTGTAACTTGTCAGCGATTAGAAACGTCCACTTCCTTTGTCTGTTGCAACAACTATCATGTCGCGTGAGCACTGCAAGAGATAAAGGAGAAGTTGCGTTTTAGGTTTGGGGGGGGGGGGGGGTGAGGGGAGCTTCATATTACAAGTTCCTGAGAATTGCAAATTGAACAACATTACGGACATAAAGTAACAGAAAATAAAGGAATTGTATTTCCACATTAGCTTAGTTTACCATGCCCTTGTGATACTAGAAATACGCTTATCACACGAAATTATTGGGGGAGGGGGGTTTGGAAACAAGATCTAGTCCATTACTTCTAACACATTTTACTTGAATGATATTTTGAGAATGGGAACACAAAATTGCATAATCATTGATATCCCTCCAGAACATCTTTTGTTGGTCAATTTTCAACACAATTTTGCTTATTTTTTTTTATCCCGAGCATTGCGAACCTTGGGTGGACAAAACTGGAAGAGTGAATTGATAGAAAGATTCCGTACTCGCTGGGATTCGAACTACGAATCTTCTCACAGAACGTGATCCGAATAGTATCGTCGATTAAAAGGATGACTTGGTATGGAAATTTCCGAAGCCGAAACCGGGAGTCGAATGAAAGGCATTCGGGTCACGCCCTGGAAACGTTGTTAATAGCACTAGCATGTTAAGCCAGAGGTCCTTAGTTCACTTCCCTGCCTTGACATACCCTTGGAGCATGGGTCTGGCCTTGTGCAACAGGCCTCTTTTCCACTGATTTGCAATACCCTAATTTAGTTAGAGTAAGACATAAATATGCGCTTCCAACATTCACATCCTCTCTTTAGAGGTTATCGGTGATCGTTGCGCTTCGCTGCTGGAAAAAATCAGCTGAATGCATCTGCCAAAACTGGAGGATGCCAGCCAACAGATGGATCAATGCGACGTCAGCGACCATTACCATGGTAGACGTGCACATTTCAGTCCAACAGGCTATGTTTCCAGCACGCTCGAGTTTTGAAAGAATACGCCATTTGACCACTTATCGCCTTGGAAGAAATTTGCATTCTCAACCGGTAATTTTTGGTCATTTCTTTGTTTCGGTACATTAGTTGTTGGCGTGGTCTTCCCGAAACGACAGTGGAAATTAGATGCTTTAGAATCTTAAGATAAACCTGAGGAATCACTAGTTTTCTAATATCCTGCAATTGCTGAATATTTAGTTATTACACATCGGGTTTGTTATGCCGACAAGACAGTATGATTTTGGTTCCGTTAACTTAAGAGGAAGGAACATTATAAACTTGGCAAATTCGTGACCCATTACCACAGAAACTGTTGATATTAGATCTTTTTTACAGGATACGTGCCTTATACGTTCATTGACCTACTTTTATCCAATGTTTGTTTATTACGGAAATTAAGATTTTATCAGTTGTATCATCTGTTGATTAATATTTTTAAAAATAAACTTTTTATCAAATTAGATCCATATTAATACTTAGAGATTACTTTTATCAAACTAAAATGCGATTATTAAAATAAAATTGTTCAATAACGTTTAGAAAACGGGTAATGTTCGAAAATCCCATCGGTAGAGAGAGCTGCTCAAAGTAAAATGTAGATAAATTCTCATATGTTTACAAAGAAAGAAACCACACGACTTGAGCACACATGGATATTTAAAATATGGGTAATTATCACATTAAAAAGAGGAAATTCAGTTTATAGGCTGCATAAAGTCTAAAAATAGAGCACCTCTATGGTCTGGTGGTTAGTATGCTTTCAAAGTAAAGATCCCGGATTCGATTCCCGGTTGAAGGGTGGGAATTTTTCTTTAACTAGGATTATTCGCAATCCCCCCTATAGTCTGGAAGTATGAATGGGAGTGTGAATGTGTTTGTGGACTTAATGTATAATAACCAAAAGTAAAAAAAATCAACCCTTGGATTAATACTTACTGCAAGGCCATGAGCGGGCTGCGCTAAGAAAGTACCGATTGTCTAGCTCTGATATACCCAACAGTTGGTAAGTTTTTTTCCCCTCATAAATATTTTATGACCAATATTAAAGCCCCCCCCCCTCTCTCTCTCTCTCTCTCTCTCTCTCTCTCTCTGTGCGTGCGTGCGTGTTCATTATAGGCTTCTACACCGTTTACCGATTTCGACCAAACTTGGGATAGATACCCGGCGGCACAAGGTGAAAACTGTCTAGCGTAGTATTCCAAATTCCACTCCATTTTATGCGATTAATTATTTAACTTTATGTAACAAGTACAAAAGCTTGCAAAACCAGCTATATCTTTATTAATGGTAATCGTAGTAGCTGGAACGTTGCTGACGTAAGTATAATTAGTTACGTTTTCACGGCCTCACAAAATAACAAAGGAGCAGCGTGCTCATTAGTGGAGGGGCTAATATAATAAGTCAAATTTGGTCTTTTGTTTTGACTTTCTTGTGTATTCTTAATAGTTTTGTGTATGTTGGTTACTGAGAACAACGACGGTTTTATTGACATTAAACTGATATTATTTCTTCCCAATGAGATTTTCTCTGTAAATAGCGAAGAGGTAGGCCGAATGCCACAACGTGGAAGTCTCAGCTGCATTATGTAACGAGAAATCATTTGTGGTTGTTCAATAGTCCCTTTGCAAAGTATTTTCTCGGTATTGTTAATACAATATAATTTTATAGTGTACTGTGACTTTTACTCCAAGTGTCTTGTGCAATATTTTATAAATGCCTCCAAAGAAACGCAAGGTTATTGGACAAGTGCAACCTTAAGGCTAAATGTACGGATAAACAAAGGCAACGCGGGGTATTTCAGCTAATAAACGCCGGATTTGAAAATTCACAATATGGTGATAATCAGCTTTAACAAAAGCTACAAAGTGTGTGGCTGCAACAAGAATGTAAATTGAAATAAGCGTAGGCAGGTACGACAAAATGCTTCAGCAGCCCATGTTAACTTAGTGACGTGGCACATCATTGAGAAAATGGTTGCCCGGCAGGTGGAGGAAGCCATGCGAGACAGACCGCAGCAACGCGTATACCTACCTTCAGTTTAAGGATCTGAGCTTCTTTTAAAGCCGACCGCTTACAAAAGAACAACGTATTCTATTGTTTGCCAACATGTTTGATGCAATTTTGAATATATGAAAAATACATTACAAAGTAGAGTTGTATACTAATTTACTTGTACTTTTTTCGGAGATATACGTTACATTTTTGGGAAACGAAGTTTGTCCATTAATATTTAATTCAACTCTAAGTAATACATTTTTTCTGGCCACATATACGAAATATAGTTCACTTACTCATGTTTACTTTGTTAAGATCATACTGCTATTGCAGACCAAGTCTTTGTCCATTACAGGAATAGTTTCGAGTTTATTATGGATATGTTATACTTCTATTGGGTAATTCAGGTGTATGTTGATTTAGGAATGATTTCAAGAGAAAATAAGTGCATATTTACAACATACAGAAGGAGCATTTAGATGTTAGCCATATTGGTTAGCTATAGAAAGGAAAATGATCATATTTGTTTAAAAACCTTTACACTTGGCAAATCTATATTTTTCCTATGGTCACTTTTCATTTATTATTTTCTTATTTTAACATTTCTCGGTTAAACAAAATTATACACTTTGAAGTGGATTTCAAGGCTGTTTACTAGATATGCTTTAAAGTTGGCACATTTTGACAAACATTTTAACTGACAGAGTTAGAAGTGACACTTTTTCGTGTAAAGAGTATTTCCAGATATAAGAATTTATTTATGAAACTGTGCTTCTCCGATTTTCGTCTTAGTTTTCTGTGTTTATATAAACAAGCACGGATTCTTTCTGTAAAATATGTTATTTTTTTGTTCATTGGAGTTCTTAAATAAGTAATTCCGATGAAACTTTGATCTCAAAATTTTGGTTGTAGATCTAGACTTCCCTCGTGCTAAGGTAAGCGAAAGTAATAAATAAAAACACAAAAAGGGAGGCCACACAGCTGCTGGGTCACCGATTATGCTGAACTTTTTGGAGCTTGATCAACGACAAAAATAAACAGAAACGTGTCACAGTTGGGTCGTAGGTATATGACAAAATAACCCCTGAAATCTAGCAGCCTGCATATCTGTTGGCAATTTGCTACACTCGGGTTTCTCAGCTTCGGGTTGCAACATTTTCTTTTACTACCCCTGGGCAAAGATGAGAACGGGGGCGGAGTTGTCATTAAATTCCCGTATTCGTATATCTTGCCTCTTATCGCTGTTGCGCACGAGCTTACACATTTTGCAGTCTCCGGTTCAAATCTCTTCAGCAGTGGAATTAATTTTTACTTCGCTTATGTCTGTTCTAGCTTAGCGGGAACTTAAGCTTAACTAGGAAAACATGACTTGGAACATTCTGAAACCCACAAACATCCCTTTGTGTGTTGCAACTGCCTCGGCGGTTACAAAAATAAAGTAAATGCGAAAATTTGTCTGTCATAATACCTGCGCACCTGTCATAATACCTACAGACTTTTAATCTGTGTAACTCCTATTCAAAGAAATAAAAGGGAAAAATATGCAGTGACGCACCTCGAACCTGAGGCCACAGATATGCATCCTGAGAAGTTTAAAGGGATGCATAGATCAGCTTCCCAAGTCTTAAAATATGTGCAGCAAATGCTTTCTATTTTTAGCCTGTTACTCAAGAAAAGGCCCCATTGCTAGTAACACCTTGGAAACAAAAGTCAAAGAAAATCAGATTTTACTTTACACCCGCAAGCTTTAGGTAAGAGGCTTCACAGCTAATGAGATAAAAAAAAGACACGAAAAGACTTTTCAAGACGAAGGCATGCGTGCGGTGGCTTCCTTTAGTAATGAACGGTCAGTTTGATCATTATTGCATCATCTGCAGCGCATAACTATGCGCATTATTTGAGAATTCGCCCATCTTCGGAAAAATCCATGTTCTGGTTGCTTGATCAATATTTAGAAAATAGCCCTAAATCCGTCGAATATTTTCTGTTGATAATCAGTAATCCCAGCGTCTTTGACTGGGATTCAGAAGATCGCTGGTTCAAATCCTGTGTGGTGCTAAATTTTATTCTTTCTTTTTTTTCTTTCTTGGTTTCCCTTTGTTTCCAGGATTGAATATCTAACATGACAACCAAGTGGCACTTGCAGAAGGAAAGCAACAATATGGTACTCGTACGGGAAGTCGACTACGCAACTAAGGTTAGCGATATATCAAGCATATACATGAAAGAACGAATATAACAATATAGAACAGAGACAAAAGTTGCGCGATTCTTAATATATCTTTCTTCTCATCTATTGTTGCTATGGTGTGCTAATTCTACAATAATTAGTATTGCTATGTGATCATCGGAAATCCTGAAATGTGATTATATATAGTTGAATTGGTCATTGAATAAACCGTTGCATACACATGCATCAAACTCTATACCAAGAAATCTTTGGTAAAGTGACACTGGCTTTTAAGTGAATCATTTGGGACAACCATTTTTTACAATGTGCCATTTTTAAATGGCCCACGACACGTTTAACCCCACTGAACTCTTCAATTCTCCCTTTTTGTATGTACTTTTTCAAATGAAATTTCATTTGTACGTAAATGTGTGTACGTATTTTGAAGAAAATTCCTGCATCTTGAAGTACCCTTTACGTGGAAAATGTTCCAAAATTTTGATTTTCTTGAAAATGGTTCTAACGATTTTGATTAAAATGCCACGTTTGAGATATTTTTATGACAAATGAAATGCATATCTTGAATTTTCAGGCTATAGCCCATGAAGTCCTTTTTACATTAGATGACTTTTGCATAACTTAAACCGTAAGAGATGGGCCAAATCTTACTATACAAAAAATTAAGATCTCGCTAAAACACACAATTTATGTACAAATAATTCTTTTTTGTAGAGTGAACCATTTCTGAGATATTCCTTGTTATTTGTGAGAATTTTGGAGAACTTACACTTCTGTCAAATGGAACATCGTTATTTATTTTTACATGTATGTTATCCCTGCGAATAGAACGGAATTTGAAAGCTTTATAAGATTTGACTATTGCTCAGTCTATTGTATTCCCATATTCTCCTTGTGCCTACAAGAAAATAAACAATAAGATCATTTCTGCAAATGTTTATCTCATCTAACACGAAGAAGATATAGGAATAAGAGTTTGTAAGAATAGTTAGTACAAAAGTAGAGAAAGTCATGTGAGTGTAACACATTAGATTTTTTGAATTTGTTACACACACACACACTCAAACGGGCGCGCACACACACACACACACACACACACACACACACACACACACACACACACACACGCACGCACGCACACACACAAACTCTGTATCGAATTTTTGCATGCTATTTTCGCTATTTACTGTAAATACCTAGTAGATAAGGTAAAAATGAAGCAGGGTGGTGTAATGTATAACGAAAAAATCTATTATGCATATACAGTGACCAGAGCTGTAACCCAATGCTCTATAGGGCTTGCTGTTAGCTGCACAGTCCTGCCGCCGGGTCTGCCTGCATACAGCTGAAGTGTTGAACAAAATCAATAATAGAGCGCGTGAGTAGCAAATCCAATTCACAAGGCCAATGTAACCACCCGGATTAACGTTCCTCGAAGGTATTAACTTTCCCTCTTTCATCCATGCATGCATATATTCCCCCAAGGAAGACTTTCGCCTGACTTAGACGTCCTGGTTATGACCTGCTGAAAGACGGAATAACGAATAGGTATGCTAAACGTATCCAGCCAGGTGACGGAATATTTAAGGGTTCCAGTTACTCTCGCGGAGGTTTGCAGAACTTAAATAGCATTAATATACGAAGATGACCCGCGTCCGTATGAAACAGTGGGAAATGAACACGCAGAGGAGATTCTTCTGTTCTAAGGTATGCTTCAATAGCGCTATTTTAATTTCTATACTATTAAATTGGATGTTTAAATGAATATTGCAGTAGATAATCAATTTAGGTCGATATCTTTGTATGGACAGGGTTCAAGGAACTGCCGCAGGTTGGGCGATATTTCAGCGCTTGCTCTGCACGGATTCTGCTATTTTTACTTTCCACTCAATCGGATACCGAGGGTTTATCAGAAATACGCGTTTTGAAGGCTTCCTGAATAAACGGATTATTAAAACTGTTTTGGTACAGCATCTTCTAAGGATGCGACATGAAGATTTCCAAGAAAATTCCCCACACCTAAATTACCCGTTACATGAAACAATTTTCCTTACTTTTTACTTGCTCGAAGGTGGCTCTGAACGATTATTATTCAAATATCTACCACATGTCCGAGATATTTTCATGATAAATAAAATGTATATTTTGAATTTCTGAGAATAGGTTGTAAAGTGCTGTTCATTCCGGGCGACTTTTGAACAATTAGTAAACCGTAACAGTGGACAAGATCTTACTATACAGAAGTGTACATCTCGTTAAAACACACACTTTGGTCAAATAATATATCTTGTGACGTTGAACATTTCTGAGATGTTATTGTGGTAAGTCGCTATTCCTTTTTTTCAGGGTATGTAAAGAGAGTGGAGTTTCAAAGGCATGACAAAGGAATGGGATTTTTTAAAGCTTAATGTCCTTTAACCTGATAAGTTGATATTGGACGTTGAATGAACGAAATGAATGAAGTAATGCTCAAATAAGCCCGACGCTCCTAGAGCTGAAGGTTATCCGAGATTCGAACTCGGGATCTTGTTATCCCCACACCGCAGAGATGGGTGCGATATATTTAACTGTGTCGCTTATTTATCTATGGCATCTGCAACGAAATGTATAACATTTTCTGCAAATATTTATTCAGATTAATATGACGTAGATAATATGCTTTTTCAAGAAAAAATAGAAAAATCACGTGAATATAATCTATTTTTGCAACTTTTTAACCTTTATTTTATTTGGAAATTTGCAACGTTTTTCGACTTGATAGTCGTTAATCCAGCCGCTGAAATGGAATGCAAAGTTTTCTTGTGTTTACAAATGCTGTGTTAATTGTTGGCAGTGTTGACCTTAAAAAAACAGATGAATTTGAGTTGGGATTTTTTGGAAATGTTTATTAATTTTAACATACTAAGGTTATGCTTTTTATTATTTTTTGCACACTTATTGTATGAAATATTCAATTGCGCAATAGCTGTGCGTTGTATAAAAAGAAGACCAATTCAGTTTCTTTTATCAACAATTCTTTACTAATTTTAGGAAAATCGATTGAGATTTGCATCAGGAGTAAATTGAATATTGCATTATGTTAAAAGCCATTAGAGAAAAGGACATTCGAAAATTGGAATATTAAGCAAAATATTTTAGCATTAACATTCAAATGTCTGAAAGCGGAACATAACACCAAACACTTTTGGACAACTCAATGATGTGTTGCTTTAATGCACTGGTGATTCTATCACTTTAGAGCTCTCACTTTTACTAGGATTCATTACTCATTCGGTTTAACTGTCTGGTCTGAGCAACTGGCACATGGATTAGATGACTAGAATGAAAAATATGCCTGGAGCTAACCGTCGTAAGTTTTCACATTCTGAAAATACAGGTTTCCTAGTTGGTGTTCATACGATACGCACGCTCCTAATCTGGTTTGTTGTCATTTATTCATTAGCTGGGTTTAAGTGAACTGATAACTTCATGGATTTGTTCGGTATTGGAGAGTTTGGCTCCTTGCTTTATTAATATGACATCATAGTGAAACCTGTCCATTAGTCAGAGGTCTGCAACTTGCTAGGTCACATTGCTCTGCAGGGCGATGTCGTGGCATACGCAACATGCCAACTCGTTTGCGTTTTCAATAACTATCGGCATTAAATTCGCTTTTAAAAGATTCTCTTTGCCACATGGATTTCAAGAACAAACTTGCGTGGTGATCCGGCCCCTGTGTGTCCGACGTGCGGCATAGGCCTTTGCAATACGCTCGTGAGCGCCAGTCCCTTGGTCTGGGTACTACACTTGACTCAATTCCAGGTACTTGTAGCTAAGGTACTGCGGGTTGTCGCCGAAATTAGGTTCTGTAAGCAAGTTTAGCTGGAATTTTATTCTTCTGCTTTTATTATTAAAAAAAATGTGAACTCTTATGTTTGTATTTGATCTTATGTTTTAGCGTTTTAACACTTTACTGTTTTAACATTCACCTTTTACCGCTTTAACTGTTTTCACATTTACTTTTTAATGGTTTAACTATTTTAACGTTCAGTTTTCTATTTTAAACTTTTATTGCTAACATTTTGAGTGTTTTACAATTTTTGATTTGATTTCTGGCCCAAATGACATCGACGGACCTTAAACTTCACTCACTCTAAAAAACTTGTGTGGACATTTTAAAACTTTCTAATTCCGACTAAGCATATTCGTTGTTTTAACCCGTGCAGTTGACTGTTGATGCAATATTTTAACTTCAAAGTCCAGGTTTACAGTGATCATCACAATTTCCGAATTTGATATTGTAGGTAAATATAAGGTATTTGCGTTTGTAGAGATTTGAAGGAGATGCATTGACACCAGTGTGAAAACTGCTTTGGAAGAGTCCTTGGCGAAGATCGATGCTTAAAAATAAATTGAAGCATCTAGTGCTGGCGTTGTTACTTTCCTTGCTTGTGACGTACGTGCTCAAGAGACCGTGATCTTACTTTGCTCTCTCACCTTGAACAAAAAGTGGGCTGGAACTAACATCTTGTGAGACAAGTGCTATTTTCCTTCTGAACAAGGATTATTTGCTCTCCGTGCTGGGAGCTGTAACAGCAAGTAACGACATGGAGTGAAAGGACCCAGAGTCTGTATTTTTTTTATTCAGTATTACTTGCCGCTCTTAATATTTACCGTAAAGAAATAATTTATGTATTGCATTCTCATAACTTTCTCTACTCAGTCATTTAGTTTTATATAGCTTTTAGAAGTAATCATACAAAATCTTATTTTTTTCTGTCTTGTTTATGTTATCGAGATAAACCTTTGCAGAATTAGTTTTGTTGCGTATTTCACTGTAGATATAAAGGGGATGCAAAAACCAGTGATAATCAAATGTGTGCCTCTTGCCATAACATTGCGAGAGGTTGGCGACAGGCTCCCAAAAGTGTATGAAAACAAAATCTGCACTCGCATAACTTTCTCTGCTGATTCTTGTACAAACGTCTTACAAACGCTTAATCTTGTATCTACTTCATGGTAATCATGATAAACATTTGCAGAAATTATCTTACTGCAGTTTGCCTTGTAGAAGCAAGGGGAATACGGGAATATAATAGGCTTTTAGTGATAATTTATTAAGCCCCAGAATTTAAGTGATTTTCTATTATAAGTGGGTCCTCTAAGAAACTTTCTTCAAAGAGAGGGAAACGGCATCTTATTGCATATAGTCTGTCCAGCAGCACATGGACCTTGGCAGGAATACGAGTTAGTGCAATAGTAAACAATTCTAGGCGCACGGCAATATCTGAATCTAGACTCGTGCCTCTGGCTGTGCATAATGTAAGAGCAACCAGAGGCCTGAGTCCAGCTTCAGATACCGCTGTGTATGTAGAAATATTTACTGATGTACTTAATCGCTGCATTCTTGCCAGGGACCATGAGCTGGTGAACAGACTATACTTTGATTATAGGCTATGATTTTCCTAGAAATCTTCGCTCATGTTTCAGGTTCTTTTCCTTAACGTAACGCTAGGAGGAAGAAGAAGGCGGCACGTATAAATGATTGCACCTGTCTATATTCCGGGAAACTGACCCCTTCGCCCATCTTGCCCTCGCAGAACTGTTAAAAAGAGTGGTGGGGGAGCGTAGGTAGCAGCCAGCCGCGCTGTAGACCAGCCCGTGGCGCCCTTCGTAAGCAAAGTTTTACTTCGATGATTTCTAATATTAATATATATTTCGAGAATCTCCTGCGGAATATCTTCCCAATACATACCCATGAAGTATGCTTTTGTACGTCTAAAGCTGTATCATTACTTACCTTTTTCCTCTCAAAAGAAGGTACTTGCCCTAACGGTAGTTGTGATGGCGCCCGCGCCTCCCTAGACAGAGCTAAACGTGTCCGAGCACATAACAAAGCTGGAGACACGTGTGATAAACATGTCAACTTCACTCTTTCTGACTTTGCCACAGAACTAAATTATGATCGTCTTACTTATTACCATCCCCACTATTCCTTTAAACATTTTTGCTTCACATCTTGTGCCATAGTTTTGAAGCACCAAAGCCCAATTATGACAGTTGGTGTTCTACCTAGCCGTGCCATTTTATGCTAAACATCGAGCGAAACACATTTCTACATTCTGAGATTTGTATTCAGAGCTCTACTGCTTCGGACCAAAAATGTTTCCAATGTAAGCCAATTTCTATGCGACGTTTGCGCGGGAAGAGACAGTTTTTGTAACGTGGGCTTTGTGTCTGCCAGTTGACGTACTGCGATTTTCTGGTTAGTTGGCAGCAGTTGTTAGTGATTCACCTTATTGTTCTCCATCTCAGTGCCTCGCCCTCACGTGGATCGACGCCCAAGCAGTGCATAACTTCTGATTCACACACGCTCATAAGATCTACCTGGAATTGAATCGAGGACATTCATTAATAACGGCTGTCTTGTCTGGCCTATTTCAAGTGCAGTGGTCAAACAAGGTAGCATCCGTAACGATGGGAGATAACTTGCCCAGTTCAAGAAGCCAGTTTGACATTGCTGGAGTTCCCGCGGTTTATATGCGTGTCAGCGAAATAATAAATGTGTAGGCGCACATCTTGTTGGAAGCGCTTCCGGGAAAGGCTTTGTAAGTACATGGGCACCTGCCCCACCGGAAGGCAGCCACCCCCACCTCTCTAAAGTGATTCTGTTGGTATGATAAATGAACATAATTTGGGAAAGGGTAAGTCCATTTGGCTGAGACATTTTGAGCTGTATGTGAAGGCCAGTAAAACATGCAACATGTGTAGGGTAATATCATTATACTAACGGTTTTTATGAAGAAACTTTGGAAGAATATGAAATGAAATAGAAGAGTATTTAGATAAAATAAACCATGTCATTTTATTACAGATGACATCTATTGTTGGATGAGGTGAAACTCGAGTGTATACAGGTTGGAGGTGAAGTGATCCGCCAAACTTTAACAGCGAATTTCTCATGTTGTGAATAACAAGAAAGTCTAATATCAAAATGTTGAAAAGTTTATAGTTTACTAGAAAAAAAATATTTTTGTAAAAAAAAATAATTTATCATCACCTGGCTGAATTATTATTGATTGAAGGTTCTTGATTTGTGGCTATATTCATAGAAAATTGAATAAATGACAACTTTTTCCTTTGGCGTATTTCAATAGATTCAACTGTTTTTGTGTACATTAAATTTAAAAGAACCCACAATTAGTTGCCTTTTTGTTGCAATAAATTGTGGGTTCTTTTAAATTTAATTTACACAAAAACTGTTGAATCAATTGCAATACTCCAGGAAAAAGTTGTCATTTATTCGATTTTCTATGATTATAGCTATAAATCAAGAACCTTCAATCAATAATTCAGCCTGGTGATGATAAATGTTTTTGATAAAAATATTTTTTTTCTAGAAAACTATAAACTTTTCAACATTTTGGCACTAGACTTTCTTGTTATTCACAACATGAGAAATTCGCTGTTCAAGTCTGGCGGATTATTTCACTTCCATCCTGTATATATATATAAAATTATTTTTATAAATGTTCTAAAGACAGCCATAGCGTCTCATCCTTCAGTGCCCATATACATGGACCATTTGGAACAATACGTTATGAGATGGTACTCGTGCATCGGAGTATGAAGGGCATGACGTCAGTGACACTATGGATCGTGGTAAAGCAATGCAAATTATCTTAGAAATGCATTTAAAGAGCTACACTATAGTGCAAAATGTCGGGAATCGACAGTCCTATACAGAGACCCAAGCGTTTAAACATCACACTCTAAAAGGGTGGAAGCATTTAATGGAATCCCCACTGCAAATTCTATTTTCTATATAGCGTTTCACTCTTAGAAGACAGTATGGAGTTAAATGGGACATCTCTGTCTCTATCTAGCGCATACAAGTTGCCATTAGCCGCGTCCTTTTCTACCCTCGCTCTGTTGCCACATTCCTAATAGCATGGTATAAATATTCATTTGTTATAAATTTCAGGTTTGAACACATTATCCTATGCAGAATTTTTTTCTCTATCAGGTTATATCCTTTTCAGAGTCATTATACATTTCTATAGGTCCAAATTTCTTCAGAAAACGTTTTTTTCAATAGAAGTCCGATATTTGCTGTTTCTACTCTCATCACGCACTAACTAACAAACTAACTGCTAGAATGCATCTATATTTTTTTTCTTAGGTAGGGTAAACTATAGTGCTACTACCTGCCTACTTTGAATTCTCTATGTTTACCCAGTTAAAGGTTATAATTTTTTAAATTAAATGTTTTCGCAAAATTTTATATCTGTGCACTGCAAAAGTTACGCAGTGTGAAACTTTTTTGTTATTGAGTTTACATCAGGGAACCAGCGAGAACAAATGTTGAGGAAGGTTGGAGAAAGTTTTTAAAATAAACCAAAAGGCAGTAACCTCTTTCTTTTATCCAATAAGGCAAACAAAAGGTATTCATCTATTCAGCGTCAGGCCTGACAGAGAAGATAGTATAAGGAGCAGCACTAACATTAGTTCGAAAGAAGCCGTGTGTGTAACTGTGAGCTGTTATTGCGTTATTTGTTTAATATTTTTGTAAATATTTGTAGTTATGGAGGGGGAAGCTAGGAAGAGACGATATGTTGGTAAATTAAGAAGTAAGGAAGGCCAAATAATTATGAATGTGTTAGATTATTTTTTAAGTAAAATGCGTGTAAGTAAGGCACTAAACGAAACAGCTAAGGCTATCGGGTGTTCAGAAGCAGTAGTGTGTATGATTAAAAAGGAACTAATGGAAGGACCTCTAAGAACGCCATCGAAAAAGAAAGCAAAAGGGGCGGGACTACACAAAACGCTAGGTTAATGCAATATGATTGAATAGTGCAAGGTGGAGTGCGGCGAATTGTTCATTCTTTACAGTTTGCAAATATTCCACCCACGCTGAATATAATTTTGTCACAGTTCAACAGTGATGAGACCCTACCAAATTTCTCAAGGGCCACTCTGATTTGGGGTTCGAATATGAAAGAAAGGGTAACAATTGCATATTAATAGAAAGAGACGATATCGATATCATCAGATGGCGACATAAATATCTAAAAGACGTAAAAGTTTTAGGGACCAGGGGAAATCAATTGTTTATACAGACGAGTCATTTGTAAATTTAGGTCATACAGTAACAAAGGCGTGGAGGGATACCAAAGTTAAAAGTGTCCGTCTCGTCAAGCAGCAATTGAAGGACTAAGTACAGGACTCAGGCCACCTCGAGTCGCTCGCGGAGAAAGATTCGCAACTAGTACATGTTGCAACACTGCGCTCCATTTAACGTGTACTGTCTTTTAAGGGTGAGACGCGCTTTAGTTTTCAGTCATTTTGATCAAATATTTAAATTTATGTTACATAAACATGAAACGTTATTGGATTTCGTTTATATATTTGTATTAATTTTCAAAATGTTCAATTTCAAAAATGAATTTCACTGTCTTATTCCAAATGTTCGACACGAGGAAAATTTTAAAATAACTTTTCTTTTAAATATCAATTTCATTTATTTATTCAGAGGACTTCATATTATTTTCTGCCCGTTGAGTTCAACAGAAAAAAAACTTTTTGTACAAAATATCCCTTAACGTTTCGGTTTTGTTTATAAAATCGAAAACTCAAAAACCATTCCCAACACTGTGAATTTGCACGGCAGTTTCAGAATCCAGATTAAAAATCAGAGGAGTAGAATGAAAACATCGTGAGGAACATTTTGAATAAACAAAAGTACTTACAAAAATAATTTTCAAAAACTCGAATTTTAAAACAAAAAATTGATTCCTGAATTTTGTGATGTTGTATAAACAGGTACATATTTGCAATATAAAAAGTGAGAGTAAATTCAGAAATTACATTCTCGGAGTATGATTTGGGTACCCATTCCAGATGGCTATTTTCCCGAGATTTTCTCCAAATTTCACCATATTTTATATTTTTGTTAATTTTTGTGTATCTTCTTTAAAAGGCTATTGCTGCAAGGACTCAGCCATTAAATGCCCACATTAACATAAATTGTTGCCTATGTGCAATTATTTAACAGTTGTAGCGGACGTTAACATAATTCGTAATCTTGATTACTTTAGTTGCAAGTTTTCCATGGAGCACATTTTCAGTTTTAGATTTTACTTTCGAGGCAGTAAGTGCACTTTCTCGCTTGGCATATCGAATGTAATTTTTTTATGCTTACAGCCTAGCTACCTTAAAAGCTTCTGCGTTCCATTTTGGCAGCTGTGGTTAAGCCATTACAAAAAGAATGGATGGAACGAAATGATAATTTCTTCTGCACACGCACGAGAGAGAGAGAGAGAGAGAGAGAGAGAGAGAGAGAGAGAGAGAGAGAGAGAGAGAGAGAGAGAGAGAGAGAGAGAGAGAGAGAGAGAGAAGCGAAATGTCTTTAAAGTATGTTTTTGCTCAGTTTTCCATTTTCTCTCTCTTGTTTTTCTGTTGTACCTAATGTTAACCGTTGACCATTTTTTCTTAGTACAAGAACCGTTTGAGAAGATGAAGTTTAAAAACTGACGATAAAACATGCTGTAATTAGCATAGTTATTCATAATTACCGAGCCGAGCGAGATGGAATATTTGAAGTCTGATTTCAATGCAACATCACTTCCGCCGAATTTAAATTACATAGTAATTGCGTGTGTGACTGCATCATATATTAGTACAAATTTGCATTATAACGGCAAGAAAGGAGGAAAAAACACATCGCTCCAACATATAGTTTTGCGTAGATTAAATGCTGAGATTATACTTTCAAACCAGTTATGTTAGCATGTTGCATGTTGATCTATTACGCAGTAAATTGATTGACCATAGGAGCAGGGGTTTTGGGAGTGTGGTGCTGATGTTTAATCTAAACGCTTTATTTGCAGACAGCTTTCCAGCTTTTGAGTGAGTTGTAAACTTTAATTTTCGATTGGAAAATTGACACTTGCTCTGTACAGGTTATACAGAGTTTTACAAGCAAGGAATGTCGGAAACATATTCCAAACATCGCTGGACGGAAGAAAGTTCAAAATTTTTTTCAGCACCAATAAAACAAGCAGATGCAGGCTTTGATGCAGACTATGGCATATAGTTAGGCAATAAGTGCAACATACCCGAATCTTTGCTGCATTCTGAAAATGTCTTCTTTCTGTTATTTCAAAGATCTCCAGGCAAACTTGAACCACAGACATACGTGTACAGATATTATTAATTATATTTGTAGTCACTCATTTAGATGTCATATAACTTATATCCCACATTTTGGGCTTTTTATCTGTACCTACCTCCAAGGCCTAGTAATAAATTAGTTGTTAAAAACAGGGAATTTAGTTCGCCACCACTTTCACCGCTTGGAGTTTGTTATTGCAAACCTGTTTCGGGACGCTGTTTCAAAAAAAGTGTACAATGTCCTTGTGCCCGTCCACAGCTCGAAGGACGCAAGACCAGTTTTAGTGTAACTTAATATTTGGCAGCAAGAGAGTATCTCTTCAAGCATTCCGTTTTGGGCAAAGTGAAGTCTAAGGTCACTGTGCGTAATTGCACAAAGTAAAATAAGTCAACCGACAGTTTTGGAGCAGAAGAAAATATGATTTTTGAATTTCAGATGGATCTATGGAAACCTTACAGATTTAGAGTTTATTATCCAGTTGTCCTTGTAAAAGAATAATTTTAGAAGGATATGTTCTTTTTCGGTCGTTGTGGCTCCACATGATATGTTTTCTAAATGTGTAATACAATATTTTGTGGGGTATTGGTAAAATTCCAAATGTAATATTACGGAGACTTTATCTGAACTAATTGGAACCGAAATAATCTTGGATAATACGCAAATAATATGCAATTAGGTCGTAAATAACTATAAAAAGCGCCAATAATTGTTTAGTAATTGATTTATCGCATTATTCCTTAACTTTACACTGGATTCTTTACACAGCTTGATTAAAAAAACAAATGGATCACAATAGTAAATGAGTTTACTTTTCGAAAAATCTGTCTCTCTTGGACGCTAGCACCGAACATAAAAGAAACCTATCCTGCACTGAGATGACTTCCATATTCTTGTATGAAGTATTTTACAAACACTTATTCAATCACCTACTTCATGTTAATCGAGATAAACATTTTTAGAAATCATCTTATTAATTTTCTTGTAGGTGCAAGGGAAATATGAGAGTACGGTAGGCTTTAAGCTCATATGTTTTGGTCGCTATGTGTTGGCTTTGAAATTCGTTCTGTTTGCATGGCCAAGAGATTATTCCCATTTTAGGGAAGTACGAAGTATTGGAAAGTTGAAATGACAAAGAACATTTGACATAAATTGGTGTTTTAACGAGATCTACATTTTTAGTGCAGTAAGATTTTGTCTATCTCTGATGGTTTACCAGTTATGCGAAGGTCATCCAGAATGAAGAGGACTTCTGAGGACATTCCCAGAAAATTAAAAATAAACATTTAATTTGTCATGAAACTATCTTAAACTTATGGCATTTTAATTAAAATTGTTGGAGCCATTTTTTAGAAAATCAAAGCGTTCCATGTAAAGGGTGGGAGATTTTTTTTTCTTAAAAAATTCGTATCACATCTTTGGAACAACTTAATATCAAGTGTGTTATTTAACCGACTTTTCGTGTTTGAGTTACTTCTATCCAGACAACCTCAATGGTTTCAATTGGAAATATACCAATGTCTTTTTCGACTGGAGGGAGATTTTTCTCTAATTAGAACATTTCTTACAGTTTTATTTTAAACTTATTGTGAAGGAAAAGTATCGACAAATTTAACTAAAGAACTTCCATATAACATTTGGATTCTATAAGTGCATTAGTTCGCCGTTCCATTTAAGCAGTTCTTAATTTTACACCGATTTCAGACTCCTATGCATAAAAACACTATTCCCTACTTGCAGGACAGGCACAAAACGACGCTAATAGATGTTCAGCACTAGCGTACGCATCTAACATTGACATTAAAAGCTAGTTTCAGCGATTAGGCTTTTGAATGTAAGAAACATTTTGTAATTATCGTCGTCGGTATTATATCTAGGTAGTGGAAGTGCGAAAGATATGTCCACAGCACAGTATGCGGCTTATTTAGGAACTGTGACGCAGCAGGTGTGAAGGAATAGTCACGCAAATGTATTAACTCTGAGAAAGGTGTACTGCTGTATCCAGCCCGTGTTCCTTATAAGATAGAAGCAAACATTTATCACTTGAACTATATTAAGATATGCTTTTGGCGCGAGTTTGGGTAATCTTGTAGTTTGAGCGTGTAAAAGAAAATTTATTTTCTTAATTGAAGGGATGATTGTGCTACATATTCAATTTTCATGTAATTACTAAACCCAGGCCTGTGCAACTAGTGCATACTGAGCGCAGCCTAAGGCCTTGCACTGATAACTATACGTTTAGCAGGTAAAAAATAATTATGGTCGCTCAAGGTATCCCGCGAGTCACCCAGCCCTGACTTTACCGGTTTTATAACTTCGTCACGGGCACCTAAACGTAAGCGTTCAATAAGATTTTGTTTTATCTCTAACGATTTATTAATTGTGCAAAAGTCATCTGTAGTAAAGAGCTGAGGATAATCACACACACACACACACACACACACACACACACACACACACACACACACACACACACACACACACACACACACACACACACACACACACACACACACACTTCATTGGTCATGCAAATATGTTAAAAAGTGGTATTTTAATCAAAATCTTTGGAACCAATTTTGAACAAAGGAACATTTTCAAAATATTTTCCATGTAAAGGGTATTTTAGAGTGGAGGAATTTTCTTCAAAATCTTCGTGTAGGATCCTTGAAAGATATTAATATTAAGATATTAAGCTTTTATTTTTAACCAACTTTTCATTTTTGAGTTATGCTGTTCAAAGGCACACGCACCTTTTACTGGATTCGGAGTGTCTCAAATCATTTGATGTCGGTTTAGAATTTTTAGTTGGAATACAATACCTCACCTGCTTTTCGTACGTAATAGAAAAAGTAAATATATGTTTATTTTTCTCATATTTTATAAAAATATTTTTTTTTTTTTTTTTTTAGTTTTTTTTTGTGTGTCATATTTAGACTTTTAGCCGTTCACTAGTCAGAGTTTGAAGCCTTTCAGTAGCAGAGAAATGGCACATAATGGCAGTTTCTGTTGGCTGGATACCTAAGGTCGATGCATCAGTCGATCGGACGGACAATGAAGTTCGTGCTAATGAAGCCCTATTCAGCTCGCATACTACATGGGGTGAATATAAGGCCGAGGATGAAGGATATAATGAAGCAATTTGACTGAGGTCGCTAACCAGAAACGTTGCACTAACCACTGTTTGGTTTTTGGTTTGACGAATACTCCGACTTCTCTTTCAGCTAAAGCTTTTGAAGGTGGAAAGTAACTGAAAATGAGCAGGCGAAAGTGCTTTGGAGTCAGTTTCAGGAGCACGTGAATTTCCGCTGAGACGTTAATAGCCACAAGCAATAATTAAAAAAAAAAAAAACTTTTACTAACTAGGGACTTTGTAAGGAGAAAGAATTTGATGGCAATTTCTCATGAATTCGAAGTGGTCGATTTGACCCTAAACCAGTACTGGAGACTGGTGCTCACTGAGTGCAGCCTGCTCACGGCCTTGTACTGATAACCATATGTTCAGCAGGTAAAAATGAAGGTCGCTCAAGGTATTCCACGAGTTGCCCTGGCCTCCCCTAAACTAAAGTACTGTCAACCTTTAAGTGGGGATTGCTAGTTTCAAGTCAATCATAAATCAAATCTTGTTTTGAATCAACACAAGTTGATTAAATCATTTCCCAGTGCTAAACATCACATCGTATTGTATATAATGGGAAATTGTGTTGTAAAACAACTAAAAACTTGAAACAGTTATGTAAGCACTAAAACTATTGTAGATAAACGCAACAAAACGACCTCCACCCAACCAAAGATTATTTGCTTTAAACTCGACGGTTGACAGTTGACAACCTGCAGGATAATGTCTATACTTTCAGCGTAACAGCTGCAATTAACACCAGCTACGCCCACAGCTTTATCATGCAGTTGTTGGCATTGTGAACTGAACAAACAGAATATCACCAAAAGTAACACTATAATAGAGAAAATACGTCAATTGGATTCTGGTGAGTTGCAATAGCTTGCGTTCCTTTAAGAATTCTCGAGCCCTAATCTAAAATTCTTGCTTTTTCGTGATGAGCATTGTTTCTTAAGGGACTTATTTTCTTAATTTCTGTAATTTTAAATTTATAAAATCTGTAGATTTGTGAGAAATAATGAGCAGCGTCTCATTTATATATTTTATAAAGTACTAAATGCTTAAAAAATTTACAGTGACATTTTTTAGAGGTGGCGCGTGACCTTGTCACTCGCGCATATCCGAGCATCACGCAAAGCGATGGTGGGGGTAAGTTTCCACCAGCAGACAGCTGGCGAGTAGGCTGGAAGTCGAAGACATACTAACCAGACACCCCTTTTATCTTTCAATAGACAAGTGGACTCGACCATGAACTACTGCGCAACATTACGACACACGCCACCTCTAAAAAATACCTCTGTACAGAATGTTTATTAATTATTAGATTTTATATAACATTATCTACCATTGAGATCTTCAGCTTCTTCTACCACAAATATCTAGTTTTGTTAACCAGCTTGGAGAAATGTTGCATGAAATTGCACAAGGAAAAATTTATATCTTAAAAACGTGTTATATCCTTTGAATATTGTATCTCCAAAGGGGGAGGGGAGAAAAAGAGACCGACATAATTTATAATATAAATGCCATGTTCTACACATTGTTAACCAGAGTTTAAGGCTAAAACTCTAGAACGTTAAGTTTTGGCCAATTTTGAGGAGGCTGCCTAATCAATAGGATATGGCATTTTCGTGCATATGGTGTTCTTAAACATGGCAGAAACTCGCAATCAAAAATAAGACTCACTGTAAATACTATTAAGCAGAAATATAAGGACATTTTTTCAGCAGAAATGTGGTATCTTTATTTATAAAAGTGCTAAGAAATATTCATATTCCGCCAGAGAAATCTTTATTAAGTCATTGAAATAATGGCTCACTTGCTGTGGATGAAGTGTGATTTCCTCAAGGAGAATAGAACAAACAGTAAGGTATCCCAACTCATTAAATAGTGGGTGGTGAGGATTTGGCATAGCATAGGTGTAAGGCGTTTCATACATATAGGTCCTCCGGCACTGGCACTGTTGTGGACGAAGGATACATCTATAAACTTTCGAATTTCGCAGCAGTTTAGGGGACCTGAGATGTGGGGGGGAAAGGTGAGAGGTTCCAGGCACTAAGCAAATTCGGCAATGCGGCACAAACGCATTTCCTCCAGGAAGACCAGCATTTGGCGGTACAGTTGAACAGTACTTTGGCTTTTCTTCCACCCTACCCGGAAGTGCTGATCTGGATATTGTAAAATTGGCAAGGGCGTACCATCTAGCCTTGCCAAGAGGGTGACGCCACCTTCGAAGGCGCCATTACACTGGCCGGCCAGAACGGACCCCCGACGATTTTTGGCAATGCGTCCTTGATAGGGTTCCGGCTCTGTGGCCAAATATCGACGTGAATCCATTTGCGAACCAAGGTCACAAAACTGTGAAACATTATCTGCATCGAATACACATAGGCACTTTCGACGTGTGCTGTTGGTAAATGAATGGGGCTTTGTGCAGAGCCAACTACATGCTCGATGGTCTGACAGAGGTCACGGGCGATAGCTGGAATTACGAACTTGGCACTATGCGTGCATATGACGTACAAGCATTAGAACACCTTTATATTGCAAAATCGCTCTTGAGGTTTACAGTTTATACCAAATATATGCAACCTAGGATAAGCGAAAACTTCATAGGGAGTACTTAAAATTTAAAATAGCATACAGTCAGTATAATACGTTTCCTGAATGATCACAAATCATTTAAAATATTTCAGCCTGATATTTGAATTCCAAGAATCCATTTTTCTTACTCTATTGGTTAGTTAGTATTGCTGATGGACTTTTGGAAATAATCAAATTCCACATACAAAATCTCAGGTTACAGTTGTTAAAATATTCTCTAGAAATTGAGAAAGATGAGAATACACAAGAATGAATTAAAAATAGTTCTGCATCACCATCAATTCCTCTGATCTTCCCATAACATTAAAAGAAAGTATTTTGGAAATGTCAATATGTCAATATATCAATGTCAATATATCAATGTCAATATTGACAGCAATCAAAAGACACATGAAATCGCTTGAATGCTGAAATACCATTGCTACTCGCACTAGCGAAGATTTGGCCACGAATACCCCAACACCTATTTCTGTCCCCTTCCTGCATCTAAACTTAGGTATGTAGGAAGAAACTATTGCCCACAGACACAAAAGCTTGAAAAAATTTGGACGACCTTCTATACTGCACAGATAAAGTCGCATTAAGCGGCTAGGTGCTGTGCAGATAAACAAACATACCGTACAGGAGAACCTGTACAGGTCGTACAGGTTCTCGAATGCTGGAATGCTAGAGGACGTAGTCCAGAAAATATGTTCAGCCATATCATTAACAGATCAAGAAGATACACAAATACTTACGACTTTATGTGCTATCTGTAACGTAGTTGTATTTCTTTTATACATTTAGGTATAGTATACCTAATCCTCCTTTTTGTAGTATTTAATACGTTGTAAAATTTTAAATATATTTTAGATCGGGTTATGTATAATTTGAATTAAGGAAATTAAATTACCAAAGATAAACTATCAGCTTTGACGAATCGTGTTCTGTAAGCTAATTACATTTTTTTGTTTCGTATTTTTACTATACAGTAATTATCACAATGATTATCACTTAAACACACACTCACGCACACCTATATTTTGTTGCAAGCAGTATCAGTTAGAAATTACGCTGCATTAATAAATACCACATAAAATGAGAGGTTATGTTATCATAACGCAGTCAATTTTTAGTTTTAAAGCAACATGGTGTTGATTATCACTAACTCGATTGTTATTGGTCAGTCGAGTAGCAATGAGTGTGAATGGTCGATAAGTGCTCTCATGTAATTACCTCTTATGCAGTTGTAGATTATCATTACAGTAAAGCGAGAGACTAATTTTTGTATATTAATAGTTTTTAAGTGCAGCTTGATTAGTTTGGCTCTTCAGCATTTCAGCCCGTGTGTCATGTGTTACTAAGAATTAATTTTGGTGACAGTTAATGCGAATTGACAAAGACCATCGCATCCATCCTCGCTTCAACCCATTTCGTTTTTCAACATTCATATTCATAATTCTCTCGATCTCTCAGATCTTTTTGAAGAATTCTGTATTAACATTAAACCTGTTTTCATCAGGGCTTAACTGACTAAAACTGTGAAATGCTGCGCCATGATGGTTTTTGTAGAAATGGTGCATTCACAGCATTTAATGTGACTTTCAATTAACTTTATTTTGCTCAACTGTTACTAAAGCGGTGACAACATTCCTTTCGTAATGATTGCGTTAACTTATTTGGACGTGATATCCAACTGTACATTGCTCTTGGTACTGCACCTATGGATTTTAAGGGTTTTAGGGTTTGAGGCGAAGTAGTGACAGTTGAAGGAGAACTGCTACTGGGCTAGCTCAGAAACTGTTTCATCCATATTACCCTTTCGGCAGCCCAACGGTGAAATGTTTAAATATTGCCAAAAAGTGGGCTTTCAGATTTTTACTGCTTGTTTACTAGTTTCACATTCTACTTTCACTATTCCAATAACTGAAATATATAACATAACTCAGAAGGTTGTTGCGCACATAGTTTACTTGATAATCCAATTTTCAGACGTTTCTTTGTTGTTTTTTCAACATCTTATAATATTCAAATTGCTCCACGTGATCCAAATCTCAGCATTGGTGGAGAACTGTTGAACAAAGAGCCTGATTCCCGCAGACCTCACACTTGAAGTTTTCGTGGTTTTCCCTGTTCGATAGGCAAACGCTGAAGCGGTGTTACATCACGATTACCTTTCCATCAGTTTACTCATTTTATTGTTATATCTCAGATGTGCTTCTGGGTTTCGTGGCGTATGGCGGTGCCAGGCAGAGGGTGGGGTTGCTTGCTCCAAGGAAAGAACGTTCAAGAAGACTCTGGAAGGTTGCTTGGTTAAACTCCCTGAGCAATAGTGGGACGGTATTTGAGCTAGTAACTATTAGAGGCTTCTGCGCGTCAGTGACCTGTGTGCCTCGTGTGATTCCTACACTTTATGCTTTCAACTGGAGGGAGATGGTAGCTGTAGTAAGTATCACATAGATAACAGTGCGCGAGGTGTCCCTCTTCGTTGTAGGCTACACCATTATTGGGAGCAATTATTTGTTGTGAACCGCACCTAAATACATCTGCAGTTGCCAAGCACCCAAGTGAAAATGGTGGTCTCACGTACAGGGGGCGTTTCTTCGGGTGCACCCTGAAAGAATAGGTACTTTTTAAATTGATCTTATTTTTGGGAGAAAAGCAACATACTTGCGGTCTGTTCCGATCCACATGTATACGTTTTTGTGTGTCACATGCTATTGGTACATGTAGGTGCCTGTTATTTAACTTGATGCAATTTCACCTACTTGCAATGCTTTAGAACAGTGCTGTCTAACTTTTTTATGCGCTCGGGCACTAACTCATGCGTAAGGAGGCGCGGGCGCCATCACAACCACCGCTAGGGCAAGTACCCTATTTTTGAGAGGAAAAAGGTAAAGCACTGGTTAGGAGAGTAATGAATACAGAACAAAAACATTCATCATGTACTAGGAAAATATTCGGAAGGAAATATTTTTGTCTTGAAATTTGAGTTAATATTAGAAATCGTCAGAGTAAAAGCTTGCTTCTGAAGGGCGCCGCGTTGGACAGCGCTGCTATGGAAGCTGTAACCCTTATGGTAGACTTTAAGATCCACATTAAGTTTGTTTTTGTGGTAACTAATTAGGTTTTCACAAATTGAAATATGAGGCAAAACTCGCCGAGGGGTTGACAACCTCTTTCCAAGGTTGAGGAGCGTGGAGGGTTATAAATCTACATATCTTACACAACATGTTTGCCTTACCTCGCCTTTGTGCGTATCCACTAAGCGTACTGCCTTAGATACGCATCAAGAGTTTCTTGGTATTGTTTTAAGTGAAAACTCCCGGAACCTCATATACCATTGTATTTGCAGCCTGAAGCATGTGGAAGACTTATACACCATGAGGAATATTCAGGATCGGGGTTTTGCTTGCAAACACGTCTTCCAGTTTATTTAAGGGAAAGATAATCTTGATGCTGAACATGGAAAGCGCATGCTGCTTATCTTGACTGTGCCAAAGATAATTTACGAACACACACTTCTAATAGCTTGAATCATAAACAATGTTCTTGTAACTTAGTAAAATAAACTGGAGAAGTTAGCTACAAGTTTGCGTTAAACCTATTTAAAACAACACGTTGGACTATCATATTTGTCCCAGGAACCCGCATGTGGTATTCGTGGTGGACGAAGCGGCGTCAGGGCGGGTTTTCTCCGGGTACTCCGGTTTCCCCCGCCATCTCATTCCACCGGTGCTCCATCTTCATTCCATGTATCATCAGTGTCACCGCCTGCGGTGCCGTAGTAGTAAAAGCGGGCGTTAAACACTACAACAATATCATATTTATATGGATCATTTGTTTCTGGAAAGTTGCTATAAATTGGCTAAGAGTGCGTGTTTAATGCAAGTTTTTCTAACTTAAAAGTATATCAAATCTATAAAGCTGTAAAACTAATAGAGGCTGAAATTTCATTTGTGAGAAAATAGTCATTTCTCATGTTAAATTTTCAGCGCTTTAAAGTTTCCTTTTTTACTTTGACATTAGCTATAAAGAAGAAAATGATGTAGATAACAAACAATCCAGATTCCAAAGTATGTCTTGAACTATTCATCGAAATCGAGTAACAAAATGAAATTCTGCCTACACTTATCTTAACGTATGGCAGTGAAACATGAAATATGACAAGTAAAAAGTATCAAAGAAACACGCAGCAGAAACGAAATTTCTTACAACTAACTTTTTTGGGGGTGGGGGAGACTAATCGGGTCCCGCATAAGCACCCCCGGTTAGTCCCGTAATGTATGTTGCTCCCATGCGATGAGGTCCCAGCTGCAGCCATGAGCAAATAAAGACTACGATTTTCCCAAAATACCCAATCAAGGTGTAAGAACTGGGCCTAAAATGTGTCCCAGTAACGGTTGGATAAGAAATAGCAAACAGAATTGGATGCATCGCATAGAAAGAATGGTGAAAGACAATAATGAAACAAATTATTAGATCTGTCTAAGCCAGTGGGTAAACGAGACAGTGGGCGCCACAAAAAAAAAGTTGGCTGGGATAGCTGCAAGCCTAACCCAGAATAGTGAAGAATAAGAAGACATTTCTCTATTATTGTACCACTCTAATGATTAACAGGTGCTTCTCTTTGATCATCAGAAGTCTGTCAGGTAACACACCGCATATCTTGTTTGTTCTCGGAAGTCTCTGAAGTTTCACATTGCACCAATGAGCGTGTCACTTCGGTCAATGAAAGGAATGAAATCACAAATAAGACATTGTTAACTCCATGTGGAATGAAACACAACATTGTAACATCTCCCTGTTTTCTTCGTCACGGTCCTCTGGGAAGTAAATGTCCACGCGAGGAGTGCAAATGCTGACTTGGAGAAAAGATGACAATGTTGCTTTCGCTACACCTGATACCTTTATCTTCTCACCCGGTTTTGATCCGCCGCATGTTAACCATTAAAGTAGCACAATACCATGAACTCAGTAGGTATTGCATATCGCCCAGGGATTCGCTACCGAAATTTCACCGAAAATATGCTTAGAGATCCCCTGAATCCAAAAGAAGCTTTAGTAAAATGCCCATATGTGTGCGTGCACTGTTCTGTAACAGTACTTTCTGTTGGTTTGATTATATGAAGCTGGAGGTAGAACGACGAGTATATAAGCTCCTCTGCGACAAGATACATAGATTTCATGAACTTCGTGAAACTGTGTTGTGTTTTCCCAGTGCTTGTGCTATGAGAGATCTAATTCTATGGTGGCGGATGTTCCGTAAAGTCTCGCTGAACGGGCAGTGAGACTATTATGTACTTTCTCAGAAAATGTTTAAAGCCCATATTGTGCTCCCTACGTTCCATTGACTATGAAGTCATTTGTTCTCTCCGCCCCATGATGAAGCGGACCGGTTTGAGAGCAATACATCAAGGGAGATCATCAGGTGTCCCAAACCCAGTTTATCTAATACTGTCTCACCTCTTGCAGCATTGCTCAAGAACATATGCTGAAGTACACAAGTCAGCAATGTTGGGGATCCAGGTACATATTTATAATTTATCATTAAGAAATTGACAAAATATTACCTTCTGAATTAGGGATAAACTTGCAGCATCTCTTTTATTTGGATTTTTCTATTGTCCTGATGGTCTATATTTGACGTGCTAATTTCAGAAGTCTTGTTTGGTCCATACGGTATGTACTGTTTTCAATTATTACGATATTGTTTAATTTGTATGGAATGTATCTGCAGTTCATTTCTGATATCTTAATGTACACGTGACCGAGTCTTGTGGAACCTTTTAGAATATTCCAAGTTTCACTACTACAAGAAGGAAAGGAATCCATTTATAAGACTTTAGTCCTTTCTTTTTTGCCTAATGTCCTAAGTTGTATCGCGTACAACGTTGGAATCTTTGTATTTCAAATCACGTAGTAAATTCATAAATTTTGAGATTTGTTCTGTTTTATGTTCTAACATTCTCTTATTGCTGAATTTTCCCAAAAATGCCATAAATTTAATTTTCTCTTCTGAGATTTTAAAACTATTTGCATGCATACTTTATTTAGGTAATGTATGAACATTAAAGTTTTCCTCTTTTGTTTGCACTATTCTAAAAGAATAGCGTTTAATAAGGCATTAAAATTGTCACTTTAATGTAATCCCATTATCAAAAGCTCTTCTCCAACTACGAACATCGTTTATATAAATATTGCAAAGGTGGGTGAAATACATCCCTGTATATAGATTCCCGCTCTTCTTTTAATTCCGGTGTTTATTGCAATTTTAGTGTGTTATCCATATCAACATTTTAAATATATATGGAATAATTGTAATTGAAGAAAAGCATTTTTATAGAAACAACTTTTCCAGAAATCTGTTTACGACCATTTCGTTGTAGGTACAAAGAAAATACAATTTCTATCGCAATAGTTAAATCTTAAAAGGAGGATAGCTTTGTGCTGCCTCTGAAATGTTATTCTTTCTATGATATTAGAGAAACTCTAATGAATAACCGGATATATAAGATCATACAAATTTCATTCATTAAACGGATTTTTTGAAACAATTGATAGAGCCATTTTTTGAGAAAATAAGGTGTTATAAACATTTTCCACATATTTGCTAGCTCCGGGCGAGAAGGGGATTTTCTTAAAAATTTTCTCATCCTTGAAAGATGCTGAACTTCAATATCGACATTTCGTTCTTTTCTGGCGTGGATCAATCAAATGTTTTCCCACGTGTCTCTTTCATGATCTCAAGGAGAGCGCTTGTTAGGATGCTTAGCTTAGCTTCTTGTGTTATTGGTATGACATATTCCTATGTGTCGCAGTGTATTATATATAAGACCTCACTTCGGTGCAAAAATAGTCTTTCCGAGTATGCAACAGGAAGATGTCTAAGAAAATATTCCAAACTATCCTTTACACTTACAGGCTATACATTTCCTTAGTTTTGTTTTTCTCAGAAGGGGCTTAAACGATTTTGATTAAAATCGTTTAAGATATTTGCATTACAAATAAAATGTAGATGTTGAAGTTTCTGCAATTAGCCTGTAATGTTTTATTCATTTTCTGAATAACTTTTGTATAATTGGTAAACCGCAGTCATAAACTTAATGCACAAAGAATATAGATCTCATTGAAGCATACGATTATGTCACACACACATTTAAACACACAGTCATGTTGAAGATATTTTAATGGAATGTTCGTTTGAGAAGTTTCATTTCTAAAGACAGAATTGCAAGGTTTAGGTAATGAGGAATAGGCTTACAGGAAACAATTTTGAAACTAAAACCAGCTTGTTTGAGGGCAAGAACGCAGCAGGGAGTAGTAAATCATGTGTGAGAAGAGTGCTGTGTTGTGTGAAATCTTTGATCGAGGTTTCTGTGTCCGCGATACGCCCGTGAGCTCCAGTCCCTTGGCCTGGGTTTTCTCTCACTCGCTCCGTTTTAGGCAACGACGCAATAGCTGCAAATACAGCGCTGAGGTTTGTCGCCAACATTGGATTTGTTAAGCAAGTTCAACTTGTATTTTATTTTAGAGCTATTTAGCCTTTAAGTGTGTTTTATTTTAAAGTTCTAACGCTTACGTTTTTACCACTCAGTTTTTAAGTTTAAATGTTCACTGTTTTAATTTTTAGCTCGTTTAACGTTCACTGTTTTTATGTCCTGACTTCGGACCCTAATGACTTAGTCGTCTCTAGTCCTTAAACCCTATACATTCACTCATTCGAGGTTTCTTTTCATTTATCTATGGAAAGAAACATTAAACCGTCGAAAAACGTGGGGAAACTACAACATTAGAGAATTTGAAAACAAATAAAAACTTGTGCGACATCTTAATAATGATGTTTATGCCGTAGAATGACTTGCAGATTGTTAAAATAGTCAAGTTATTTTGTTGGGCCATGTCTACTCTTCTCTACATTATTGCTTCCATAGCATAAATTATCACCACACGCCACTGCTTTTCAGTTCCCTATAACATTCCATAACCCTTGACAAGAGCAGAGTACGGGCGAATGTTGTTTCGTACATAAAAGTGTCTTTGGGTTATTATTGCAGATGTGTTAACACCAGACATTTATCTTCGCCTTCCTCCCGTAATGCACTCCTCCATTGTCTCCTCACCTCTGGGTGAGGTCAACGTTCTTTCACCACACGCAGCAGCTTGTTAATTTCGCCACTCCCAGCCCCTTCTCTTATAAGGACAAAGAGTAAAGTTCTCTTTCTTCGCACGTTGAGGGGTTAGGGGGACGCGGGGATGAAATCCACGCACTCCACTCGCAGAGGTTCAGCAGTTGCTCTCCTCTAAGGCAGTGCACTTAAAAATTCCGCCGATGTGGTGGCAAAGCTTACATCTTACATTACATTTAAACGTCATGAAAGTATACGCTATGAATTTCATCTCCATAATGAATCACAGCGATTGATATAAATAACCAAGTCGCAGCGCTCTCTTGTTTGTCACCAATGAATCAACTTCTTCACATCTCGTGACATTGGAATGTCCTCTGAAAGAACCTGAGTTTGGCCCCAATTGTGTGGCTTCCATTTTGGATGTATACGATTGTAGAATTCGTTATTAATATGAAGTTTATGCGTTTATATTGTCAGTTCGTTCAGTTTTCACTTTCACTCAGTCTAGTTCAGCTTTAGTCCGAGGTCTTTAGAGCTTAAAGTTAGCCGACATTCGTCTTCTCAGCATAAGGGGAACCCCGGAAAAATCTTATCCGGATAAGTCGCCCTTACCGAGATTCGAACTCGGGACCTGCTGGATGTGAGGCAGACACGCCACCACCACTCTACAGAGGCGGAAGAAGGGGGGGAACAACAAAGTATAGCGTCTTATGAGCTGAGGAAGGTGCTAAGTATTTGGAAATTCACACTAATATCATTATCATACATATGGAAATTTCTAAATCCACAAAAGAAATACGCACTGTACATGAATTGTGTGCTTTAACGAAATCTACATCTTATAGTAAAGTTTCTTAAAGTTTCTTAAAGTTCTTAAAGTTTCGTTCTCTTAAGATTTACCAATTATGGAAAAGGGAGACAAAATCCTTCACAGCCTATCCCCCAAAAAATTGAAGATGAACATTAATGTATATGCACTTTAAGCATATTACATTCTAATCGAAATGGTTGGAGTCAAATTTATCCATATAAAGGGTAGTTTGGGATGTGGAATTTTCTCGAAATTCTTGGTGTCGCATCCTAGATGTTAAACATAAATACCAAGTTTAGTGTTTTGTTTTTTTAGTTACGCTATTTGGGCGCGCACGTACGCACACACTTCTCTAAAAATTCCTCCCTTTTTTAATTCAGAGGGAACCAAAATGTGTTCTTGCACTGAAATTTCGGTATCGAATTTTTGAATTAAATACCTCCTCAACTTATACACAATAGTAGCGAAAGTAATAATGGAAGTAATGCGCGTATGTACTGCACACTGTATGGTTAGAAATTCATGCTCCAGAAAAGACAAAAGATGCAAATCCCCTTTTCCTGGACAGCAGGAGTGAAGAGCCAGCTGGTGACCCGGCGGGGTCCCGAGCCCGCATGACGGCTATAGGAGTATGATGAATTGTATCAACCACTGAAACGGTATCTTCCAGTAATTCCAGTTTGTGTGCCTGGCTCCACGTGGCACCGGGTCACCTACAGGTGTTGAGGCAATTCGTTATTACCTACCGCTGACGCAAGCACAATCAGGATGCTGGTACCTGCCATTATGCATCCACGTGTGCTTTATCTACATGCACACCCCCGAGCAAATAACTGCCGCCGGTTTAACTGAGAAAGTGTGAGAACGCACTCTTTCAAGGTTGCAAAGTGGTTCACGGACTACATCCAATGTGGTGTAGGTTGCCAGTCTTACGTGTTCTGTTGAATCATCTTCGACACATCCCACCTCCCAAGTGGGAGCGCTTTTTCCTCTTGCCAACTGGTTCAACCTTTCGCGCAAACAATTGCTACAACCATCTGCTTTCTCGTGACATCTGCAGATCCAGTCTGTTTATGACTTATCACATATTTTGGCTTTTATTTTGCACACGGATATGATTTTGGAGGTGTTGATGCATATACGCGTTTTATATAGGAATCGCTAGCTTAAATGAGGAAAGTAATATTATTTTTAGCTATAGTTATGCTCGATGGAACAACAGAAGTCATGCTAGCACAGCCGCAGACTAAGCAGATATAAATGAGAACATTATGACTTACGGTCTCAAATCGTGGTGGAAACTTGGCACTCTTATTTTAAAGTGAAGATTCTTTTCTCACTTTGCCAGTGCGCGCTTTCCCACCCTTATCTCATTCGACTACATTCAATTTCAAATTTCCTTCTGGAAAATAATTAAACATTATAGTTAAGTTTTACTATCACATTGGTTCTGGAAGAATCGATATTTTCCCCTTGTTTTAATTTGATGTTCTTTTATTGAATAGGCCATATCGAACTATGAATGAATGAAATTTGTGAAATGACGCTCAAACGAGCTCGAGGTCTGTAGAGCTTAAAGTTATCCGACGTCCGTCTTCTCGGAATAAGGAAAAATCCCGAAAAAATCGTATCCGGGTAACTGAACCTAACCAAGATTTGAACTCGAGACCTCTTAAGTCAAGAGGTCTCGAGTTGCTTCCCCCACGCGTGAAATATTGGTAGGGGAGGGTGTTGTACCTTGAACCACTTTTAAAATATTCGTTATATCTACGGTCCAAACCTTTGAACAGCTGTCGCGAAAGGAAGTGCTCACAAGTTACCTCCACAAGGGCAGAGCGTGACGTCATTGCACGAATACAAAACACTGCCTAGAGCGCACAGTGTCTCTCGAATGCGTTCACTAGTTCCTCACAGTACGAAAATCTAAGAATTCACATTGCTGAACCTGCACAAGTGTGAATATTTTACTGCAGATGGTGAGAATGTTGAATGGAAGTTATTCAAAAACGTTATCTACATACAACGTTCCTACGTCGACTGTACTTTGCCTCCTCTGTGTTGTGATCATGTGACAGACTTAACCCTCCCACTTGCTATAGTCCAAACTCCACAACCTTTTGTTTCCTATATGAAGGCCTTGATTTAATTAGCATATTTTGATTCTTTCTTAGGTTATAATGAAATGCGCTTTTTAAGCATATCTTAATAATAATAATAATAATAATAATAATAATAATAATAATAATAATAATAATAATAATAATAATAATAATAATAATAATAATAATAATAATAATAATAATAATAATAATAATAATAAACAACTGAGCCAAATAAACTATCAGATGAGTAAAATGTTGCTGCACTGTGGACCAAGGTACATTACCCTCGTGTACCTAAGGACAACCATACTATACCTTGGAGCATACTTTAAAAGGAAGATTTAAAACAATAAAGCAACGTATTTTTACAAGTATTTAAGAAAACAACGCTTATTAATTATGAAGCACAAACAAAATACATGACACTAACGAGTCTGTTTCTTCCGCTAAGTCACAACATTCATTGCCTTCAACCCCAATATAAAGATGTGTCCAACGATCACATTTGATCCATGTACACCACTTTTCTCCGCTACAGTCGGATTATTTTGAATTGTTGCAGTAAATACATTCTTCTTCTGCACCATCGTTGTCCTTGTCGGTAGACCCAAGAGGAATGGACGCTTCATCTCTCCATTATGTTCAGTTTCGAAGATCATGCCGCTCGATGGTTCCGAATATTTAGTCATCTCTGCAGCATAAACATTTGTTTAAATGCCTAGTAAGAGCAGAGCGATTGACACTGAATACTTACGCCGTCTCACTATGACATTTTCTTTTCAGGTCGTCATAATTAAGTGCTTTAAGAGCGTCTTTGAAAGCATTTGTGTCTACAGGTTCCTGTTTCTTTCCATATCTGCTACGAGGCATATTTGTCTGTTATTCCAGCACCTAAACACACAAAAATGTGCAATAAACCGCCGGTGCAAGGTATAAGATGCAGTGGTGGCCCAAGGCAACTGCGAATTAGGTTATAATATAATGAAAAAAAAAAAAAAAAAAAAAAAAATTGTACGGTCATTTCACTCGCCAAGTAACGTGGAATACAATATACATCGACAAAATAATCGTGAAGTAGTTAAAATATAATTCACAAACAACTAAAGTGAGACAAATTACTTTTGAGAAGAAAACAATTTGTTGTTCTTGTACATACAACCGTTATGCTAAAACCTGCCAATTCACACAGGTGCAGATACAGCACGTTACAAAGCAATCTCTTGGGAGGTAGCAGCATCTCTCAGATACAGAAACCGGTCCAAGGTACACTATCCCCTATTGATGTTAGTATCCCTACCATCCATTGTCTTATGACAGTTATTGTCTGTTAGTAATTATGGCTGACACAAAATTTAATGGCGGGTGGTAGCTGCTCAACACGAAATCCAATCAGAGGCTTGCCACGCCTTGTATTGTTATATAGTTAAGCACGTCAGATCACCTATTAAAGCCGGTGATAAATATGTGTCCACAAAATTTATCTGCACAACAAGAAAGAGAATGGTAGTGGTCAGCTATCAGCTGCTACTAAATTTTGTGTCTGCCATTTGCAGTCATAGAGCATGCTTTTCTCAATTGGGCCACGTGTTCCCCTGAGAAGACGAATGTCGGGTGACTTTAACCTCTATGGACCCCGAGCTTGTTTGAGCACAATTAGATGGCAACAAATTGTGGGTTCTTTTAAATTTAATTTACATAAAAACAGTTGAATCTATTGAAATACGCCAAAGGAAAAATTGTTTATTCATTTTTTTATGAATATAGCCATAAATCACGAAGCTTCAGCCAATAATAATTCAGCCAGGTGATGATAAATTTTTTTGATAAAAATATTTTTTCTAGAAAATTATAAACTTTTCAACATTTTGGTATTAGACTTTCTTGTTATTCACAACATGAGAAATTTCCTGTTAAAGTCTGGCGGATCATTTCACTCCCATCCTGTATATGAGCCGTATTTTACTTCGGGATAGCCTTTTATACGCATTACTATCAGTTCATCCAAATTCGTTGGTTATTAGAAAAACTTCTATTGCAATTTTATTATTTGTATACATATGCTATGTAAATTGTCATATCGAAATCTCTTTCAATTTGACCAGGAAAAGTTGATAGTTCTAGTCCAACAGACTTGATATTGGAAAGGGGGAAAGCTCTCAAATGTCCATCTTTCTTCTTCACTCACCCCCTTTTCCTTAGGTAAAGTGTATACAGCATTGAAGAGTCTTTTTGCTCTTCTCTTCCTGTTTGCCTCTTCTTTCCTCTCCAGACAACTTGACCGCAGTAGGATGCGAACCTACGCCCTTTGCATATTTAGCAGTTTACGACTGACGTTATAACCAACTGTGCAAGCAGGAGGTGACTTTCAAAGTATAGGGCTATTCAAAAGCCAGGAAACTGCTCAAATGCCATGAACTGTTCACGGTTAAGGCCATACCAACTTTCTTACATAATATTTCTTTCAGATATTTTTCTCATATGATTTGTGAGTGAATAGAAGTCAATTTTACGCAGTGTTTTGAAGCTACCTTCAAAAGCTAAACTCTGTTTAGCGAACGCGAGTGTAGTTGCTTCACAAAGGAAATGTACCCTATCCACAACTAATGATTTATAAATACATCTCCACGCCCCATTAGAGAGAAACTTATAATCCTGCCCTTGAAGACCAAAAGCAACCCTTATTTTTAAGGAAGTGACAGTCACACGTCGACTTACTGGTGTCTCAGTGGCCAAAACTTCAAGTTCTAGTTTTTGCTGTTTCACTAAATGCAACATTGAAAACGTTCCGTCCCTTAAATGCCGACGCGATGTATGCAAATATTGGGGAGATGAATCGAGGAAGAAATTATGTATATGTGGGAAGCCAATTTACTGTTTGAAGACATCGCTCGAAGTTACATATTCATATATGAATAATCAAGAACATAAATGGAGAACCGACACATTGCGTCACTTCCCCTACATCGTAGTTTTAGCTCTTCCCACTGCCTCACAGCGGCTAGCTATCCGTTATTGTCTGTATACCTAAGAGAACCGGTCAGTCCTTCAAATTGTGTCAGTAAGTGGAGAGGGTAAATTCTCGATTGCACTATTCCCCATGCCTGATCTAGAACTGTGCACCTATGTGAATAATGTAGAACTATGCCCTCACTGGATGCACCCGCATACAGACACAAAAGCAAATTTTAATTTCATATTGCTAGTAAAAACAAACTAAATACATTTGCAAGTAATTCCAATTAATAAGTATAGTTAATATCAATGTGTTAAATATTATATTTTCCTAAAATAACAATGAAATAACCAATAGGAATTCGAGGAGTAGATGGACGGAGGAAGAGAAGGAAAGATAGTGAGACCGGAACAGACCTAAGATCTAATCCATGAGAGGAAGAAGATAGTACCAATGCTTACAATATGGAATATAAAGTCTTATTTCCTATATTTATAATAACGTTTACAGCGACTTGCAGAAGAGGCCAATTTGTAGCTGGGCAGCACAGGGTCAGGAGGATGGATGTTTGGAAGCCCAAGCAGCAGCTATCGACCGTGTTCTGCCGTAGTATGGGGAAGTGCAGTCTGGAAATTGAAGTCTGCCTCAAGAGAAAATTAAGTGGCCTTGGCATATCAGATACTCATATCCTCTCGTGTGCTCTTCACATCCGGCTCCCTGCTTCAGCAGGAGCAGGTTCTGTTTTTGCCAGTTCTCCTCATAGGTCGGATTAAGCGGAAGTGGATGGAGATCCGCTTATGTCCAGTAAATTCTGTCCATTTCATCCGTTCATGCCATTCATTTCTCAGTCATTAAAATTCTCGTCAGGCGCATTATTTACACACCGGCCAGGAATTTATCGTCCACTACTTCAACGATCTTGTTTACGTTAAGGTGTATTTAAAAGCGGTAGTTGCGATCAAATGAATTTGTTTTCTTAGGAGCATAGAGGTGCGTTAAACTGATTTTACATGGCTTTTGAAGTGTATAGTTGCGAAAAAATGATTTTTTTGGGGTTCAGGGTTCCTCAAAACATGTATTTTCAGTGAAATCAATGTATCGGATACCCACTCACGTGATAAAGAAAGTGAAACTGACGTATCAAAAATGTCAACGAACAGAAGGTTATCTACAGTTCCCATACCTGTAGTATAGTGGTATAGAGGAGGGCAGAAAGAGGCGTGTAGATTTAATTTAATTTACATACTGTCATGCATTCGAAGTCAAGAGTGGATGGTGTTACAATTCTATCTATTACTTTCTTTCCTTTTTTTTAATAATTGACGTTATGCAAATATTTTATTGCAGTCATTGATAGTCGTGAGTCATGACCCAGAGATAAATAAACTCTTAAATAAGAACAGGGTTGTTTTACGTTGCATTTGTAATGAAGTAAGCTGTCCATTTGATAACACCTTTCTTTCAGCCTGACATTATTCTATTTCTGTAGCCACTCTCACTATTTATTATAATTTAATAAATTTTTTTGCTTTGAAATCGTAGCCAAACTTCACGAATCAATGTTTAGAATTTAGAATAAATGTTCAGCTAAAATTATATGTTTAGCTAAAAGGTCTTGAGTTGTATTGTGATGATTTTGATTTGGTAGCATTTATTTTAATTTGAATGCAAGTTTCTCAGCTATCCCTCGTTTTAGTTAAAAGGCATTCAATTAAAAACGCTTGGAAAATATAGTAAGAGCTGCTGCTGTGCAATTTCTCTTAGATTGCGGAGAAAATTCAGTAGAACCCCAATTATTCGAATTCCAACTATCCACCGTTTTTGAGAGGAATGAAATGTAACTTTTATTTTTGGAGACAGCCTTTAGCTACTGCGTGTCTTAGCATCCATTCTATATTGAGCGAGAAAGATCGCTTAATTTTGCTCAGAGACCTCTTATCATGGTAGAGGTTTGGGAACTAACATGTGCAGCAGCAGGTAAGAACGACGCTTGAAGGGGCTGTTTTTTGTATGTTTAAAATTACTTTATGAATACAACGAGTTGGGTTTGTTCGACAGTTATCATTAGAGTACATATTTCCTTTGTTCTAAAATCAAGCGAAACATGTTCAGCATAGTACAACGTGTAAATAGCATTGTTTTTTATTCATTAAATGAATATTTTAGTATACATACATTTAGCTATTTTTTAAATAAGTTACATTTTTTCGCGATTTGTCCAATTATCCGAATCGGGTACTATCCAATGAAACCGGACAGTTGGAGTTCTGTTAGATTTCAGTAAACACACCATCTTATTTCTAGTAAGCAGTTAAACCTGAATTATAGTCTATTAAGCTCAGAGAACTGGACTTTCGAGACACTCCTTAGATCTTTTTGACTGAACCAAATCGATTCGTCCAAGAGTAGCACTTAGCAATCTCATTGAAAACAAATGAATCGCAAAATTAACCTTTGGAAATAAAAAAAGTGGCGAGTTGTATTATTTATATAAACATTATAAATATGCTATTTGGTGTCGATTTGTGTCAACATCTGAATTCAGAGGATTAACTGCAGTTTTTTTTTGTTTTTTTGTTTTTTTTTTGTTTCTTTTTTTTTTTTTTTTTTTTTTTTTTTGCTTCCTTGAGAAACGCAGTAAGAATGTTTTGGAAAGTGGAAGGAAAGCAAATGGAAACCCGCAGAGACTCAAATAACCTCTGGTGTTTTCCTGTCTGAGTTTATCTTAAGAGCGGTTCCTGGAAATGAGGGGAAGAGATTAGTTTATAATAAGGAAACAACTTCCTTCTGTATTTGTTTGCCGCTCCACGTGGAAGGAAGGGTAGCTCGGGCTATGGTTGCGTGGAAACAGGAGCTGTTCATTTAGATGACGTCAATCACTTCTGTGAGGAGGACAGTTCCTGAGGTCGAGGCAACGCCCAGACACAAAGTGTAACCAAATACAGCTGCTTGGTTTGCACCAAGGCCAGGGACTTTTTTTAATTAACGTCCTCCAACGTAACGTCATATCGGACCGTGAATGAACGAAACGGGTGAAATGATGCTCAAAATGAGCCCGAGGTCCATGGAGCTTTAAGTTATCCGACATTCGTCTACTCAGGTTAAGGGGAAAGAAACCTTACCCGGATAACTTATCCTAAGCGAGATTCGAACTCGCGACCTCTTGAACGTGAGGCAGACACGCTAACCATAACGCTAACCCAGGCGGAAGTCCAGGGACTGTCTTTAATTATATCTGTAGGAATATGCCTATAGGTTACTATTGCTGCCAGTGAAAAGAAGTTAGGATGACACCTGAAGCAATACATTTCTTATTAGAAGCCTTATCTCAGAATTTTTTTAAAATAGCTTAAAGATTGCATAAACATATTAATATATTACATTCAAATACAAGATATATGTAATATTTTTATTTTTATTGCTCATTTGCATATTCAGAAATTTTAAGTTCATAAATAATCTGAAAAAAGGGATCAGAAAATAAAAATCCACAACAGGTTTATATGAAAGTGGAGATTTTCATGGATTTTGGTGCATCCTGATGAGTTGGCAAATGGCTCATAGTCACGTGTTCGACAGGCTTTTCTTCTAAGTTGTTCGGGCCTGAAATAAGTATTTTGATAGCTTATGCCAGGAATTGACGTAATGTGACTTAATGCGACGGGACGTAATGGAAGTCCAAAACATATTAAATGGAACTATTTAGGGTGGACTTGATGTGACGTAACGTAAGGGTTTGGCAGTGCCAAACTTTTCCTTCGCGTTACGTCAAGTTTGGAGTCACCTGACTAATTTGAATGCATTCCAGCATTCGAGAACGGGTCGTACAGGTTCTCCTGTACGGTATGTTTATTTGCACAGCACCTAGCCGCTTAATGCGACTTTATCTCTGCAGTATAGAAGGTGTTTAAGGTGTTTATAGTCGTTCTAGCTCTGCCTCCAAGATCCGTCATATCTACTGAGAAGAATAACCAAGGATAACCAATCAGAATCATTGCCATTACGTTAAATTAAGTGCATCCTAAAAGCCCTTCTAGTTTATTACTTCACGTTATGTCCCGTCGCGTTATATCACGTTACATTGTTCTCCTAATCCCGGTATAAACCAAAATGTAGTTTTGTTTCTGATAAAATAAATAGTTTAAACAGAATAAAACTTGAAAAAGGAAGATAAACATCCAATTTGGGAAAGTAATGGGTTCAAATTGAAATAGATGTGAAGCATGCTTACCGAAATAAGTTCTAAAGAAGCATAAAACAGAATCACGAATGGAATAAGGATTTACAACAACTTATTAGAGCTTTTAAATTGACCCCTCATTTGGAGGGGTTAGAGCAGAAGGAAACTTTTTTCTCTTAATCCGCATGCTCGGAACTATCACAAGATATTGCATTACATTCATTAACACAGAAACGGATATAAAAGTAATAATCCCAGTAATTCAAAGGTTTTCACAAATGGTATTTTTAAGTATGACAATATTGTTAATGTTTCTGCGCAATCTTAGCAAGCTCAGAATTTAAACTGTGAGTTGTTATTCCCAGTGAACCTTCATTTGTTAATAAAGCTGGCAACAGCCTACAGAGGCATTGCCAGTCAATTTTCTTTGCTATGATGACGAATAAAACATTGATCATTGCTTCCTAAGTCAAGCACTCGTACATCTTGGCAAGAGAAAGTTTTGGTTCTGGCATATGTGATTGCTGCGTTGCCATTTTTCTAATCTCTTAAAGACTAGAGTAACCAATTATTACGTAAAATGTAGCTAACACAAACACAGAGGTGCAGTTAAGAAACAAAATTGATACGTAAACAGACAGGTCCCAGGAATAGCACATTCAGCTGTCGGCTACTTAGCCCATCTTTCCACTTGAAGTGTTGGCACGTATGAGAAAGAATGATGCAATGAACCAGCACGAGAGGGCATAGCGTTAATCAAAAGCAAAGGAACAGTTGAGTGAACCTAAAATTAATCGCGAAAAGTGCAATTCTATCAGCTTTGTTTTTGTATAATACCACAGATTAACCACAAGATTTGGACAAAATCTTACTGTTAACCTAACCTAAAAGGGTTGAAATATATGTACAATTTATTTCAAACGCTTTTTTCTGTGGCATCAATTTTGGAGATATTTATTACTGGTGGTTTTGGGGTTTTCAATACTTTTGTCATTTTTTACAAGTGCTGTCACTATTCACTAGTTTCTTGCAGTATAATGGAAACAGTATGGAATTTCAGAGAAATCTGTCGATTCTGCTGTGTGTATTCCACTGGTACCTAAAACAAAGTGTGTGATGAAACTACTTTTGTAAAGGTTTATTTTGATTAACACAAATTAAATAGAAAAAAAAAATCTAATGTGTTACACTTGCATGACTTTCTCTACTCTTGTACTAATCACTAACATTTATTCCTCTGTCTTCATGTTAGTTTAGTTAAACATTTACAGAAATTATCTTATTGCTTATTTCCTTGTAGGTGCAAGGGGAATGTGGGAATACAATAGCTTTGAGCAATAGTCAAATCTTCTAAAGCTGGTCGCTTTATGAATGCTTCGAAGATCCGTTCTCTTTGCACGGCCAAGATATAAAAAGGTGAATAACGACCAACCATTTGAGAAAAGCATAAGTATTGCAAAACTCACACAAATTAAAAGGAATGTCTCCAAATGTGATTTAACGAGATGTACCTATTGTACAGTAAGATTTGGTTTATCTCTTACGGTTTACCATTTGTGCAAAAGTTATCAAGAGTATATAGGACTATTTGGCTATAGCCAGAAAATGCAAAATATGCATTTTATTTGCCATAAGATATCTTAAACATATGGCATTTCAATCAAAATCGTTAGAGCTACCATGTAAAGGAATCTTCGTGTCGCATCCTTAAAAGATATTAAGCTTAAATACCGACTTTGGTTTTTAACCAACTTCTCGCTTTTGAGTTATGCTTTTCAGAGAAACACACACATCACGTTTTTCTAAAAAAGTTTTGTTTTTATTCAGCGGGCCTCTAAACATGCATTTCCGGTGAAATTTCGACATTGAATTTTTGGGTGGAATACAGTACTTCCCCTACTTACCTGGTGGAGAAAGGAATAAGCTTTTGTAGGAATAGTTTGTAGTAGTTCTGTTATATATCATATATTCTGTTATATATCATATATTCTGTTATATATTCGGCTTGTATAGTCTTGTACTGAAAAGGAACCGTGTTGTTAAATTTGTGCCATTAAATACATAAATGGACCAAGAATATTATGCCAACGACTTTTAAAAGAAAGTTTCCGCTTGGAATAATCTGTAATATGGAGCATAAGTAGTTTGCAGTATATCTTAACATATGAGCTGTGTGTTCAATTCATTAAAGCTCTGCACAACGGGGTATTGTGCCATTAAAAGGATTTAAGATTTCTGTGCTAAAGCTATTACGAGATCTCGTTAAAAAGCGAAGCAAATAATATCTGACTCGTGCATCCGCTAAGTAGAGTGGAATAATTCCTGAAGACAGAATTTATAACTGCGGTTGCATGCATAGTTTTAATCCATAAGCTTGCTTATTGCCTACTCGGCAAGTTCACTGAGATGACTTAGAATAATTGTCTTCTTTTGAGGACAATGGAAATTCATTCACAAACCAAACTGCTCTGTCGTTTTTCTCGAGTTTTTCCCGGGTTACCAGGTGAATCTTGGGAAGGGAAGGATATTTACACCCCCCCCCCCCCCGGATTTCCTGGGCAAATGGGCGTGTTTGGCGCTGCTGCGTGGGATCTTTGCGAAGTGTAGCTGCTGTTCTCGACATAGAGGTGATATGAATCTCCTGCACACGTTAGGCACCCCAAGCTTATTCGCATCTTTCGCCCGGATTTAAGCACACCCTTAGGCATTCTCATCGCATCTTTACCTCCATAGTGTGTGATATACGATTGCCTTAAGTGCGCACAGTGTGAAATCCCCTCCGCCTGTAGTCCAAATGTTATGAAAAATAAGTTGCAGATGATATTACTAATGCAACTACTCCTTGTACATCAGGAGTAGAGTGTAGGATTGCCATAAATATCATACTGGTGAATGTGGACGCAAGGTGATGATCTTCAACTCTTAAAACAAATGATAGTTGTTTAAGTGAACTTGAGCCAACTCTGCCTCGTAGAAATCAACCTTTCCGGGCTCATCTTTTGGAGACCAACTTTGTATTTGTGCAATTCCAGGTATTTAATCTTTGTTTTAAGTGGTTAATGTAATAGACACAGTACTAGTCAAATTACACGTTAAAGATCTAAACATGAAATTGCACAAGCCATGAACCTAGCTTTCTCGAAATTGTATTCTTCAGAACTGTTTATATCATTACTTCTACGATTTTCAGGATGCCAAGAACGGAGGCATTCTTATCCATTCCTGTCGACAATTTGAACCTAAATTTTGGTTTTATTTTCCCAGAAAACAATAAGTTTGAAAAACTAAAATTAAATAAGTGTGATGATAAAACGCTGTTAAGTCCAATAATGCAAAATTGAATCGTTAATAAGTTCCAAATTTACAAACTAGGAAAATACTTTGCACTTGGTATTAAAAAGCTGCTTACAAATGCTACGTAAAACATACTAAAATTAATTATGATAGACCTTCGGGTCGTACATTGTGGATCTGGTATATTTTAAGCTGAAAACTTTCATATTTCAACGTAATTATTACTGCATTGTGTGCTATAACTTTTCAGTTACGGTTGGTATGATAATGGCCATTATCATTGCGTTTGATATATACCGTACTAAAGCAGGCCGAGGAAATGAAATATCAAAACAGCGGATGTCGTTTTTCTTGATATTCTCCCCTCTTTGCGTGTCGCTACCTTATTATCGCACAAGTATGTGGGACTTAGTGACAAATTGAAGCAATGGAGAGAATGCCTTTGGGGAGGGAGAAAAAAAAAAACGTTACTGAGGAATGTCCTTACAATTATACAGATTCGAGGCAGACGTAAAAATCCGTGAAGGCATCTATTTATATTTAGCATAATGACCTGTTTTCTTAAGATGTGTGTCATTAAATAACTGAAACTTACTGTAGTTCTGTGCCCGCTTGTTTGTTATCAGTCTTAACGGTTGTGGAATCTCAACAATGACAGCTGATTGTATTCTGGAAACAGATGTTTGGTTAACGAAAGCGCATCCTGTGTAGATATGCGAATGAATCGGTGATAAAATTCAGAATAGAGCAATCGTTGTTGCTTATCAAAGGCGGCGACTTTTACGTTACTACAGGCATCAAAATCTTCTTTGGAAAAGAATTTGTCACGAGGAAGATAAACATGCCCCTTTTTGGCGGGAGCTGGAGACTTACAGGAAACGCGCAGCATGTATTTTAATTATTGTTTTGTTCGCATACCAGACGCAGCGGTCGGTCTCTCTCCCCCTCCCCTCCCCTCCTCTTTCTCCCACCCCCTCCCACTTTCTACCTCCCCAAACACGTTTATGATCGATTGTGCCCTCGTATGTAGCGATTTCAACAAATTCCACTCTTGATTGTCTCTGCGAACTAGCGGTTAGCTGCCACCCTCTACATCCATAGATCCCGGGTTCGATTCTTGACTGTAGAACATTGTACTCTATAGAGCGAAAACACAGAAGAGAGACCGAAACGTGAAACGAGTGAACATCACGAACAGTAATTGTTATCAAAAGTCACAGATATGGTCTTTGAAGTTGAGTGGCATGCAAATAGAGCTAACCCTCACCTACAAAAAAGGAAAGGGGGCAAATAGACTAAGATTATGGCAGCTTTGATTTATTTGACACATTTGATAAATATTGGCAACCGCGTGGAAATAACTAGGGCCCGGAAGTTCATGCTCTAAAAAGCTGTGAAATATGCATGCAAATATGCACTAAAACTTGAAAATATGCCAATAAATATGCACTTATGATACGTTTTATGAAAATAATTATGTTCTGAAAGACTTGGAAAATATGCCCTTAAAATATAATTTTTCTTCCTCCTTTCAGGTATTAGGCCTATCGGCCTGTTACGGTCCCATTCCCATCTCTTCCTTCGACTTCCCACATTCCTTCTCCCCAGAAGTCGATAATTTAAGGCCTTCTTTTAATTTTTACATTTGTTTGAACTTTGGGTCGTGGTGTTGAATAATCCAATCCAACAATACTTTGGCAATTGAGGGAAGCAATTATTGAAGAACCCCTAGTCAGACTGGTCGGTATTAGTAGTTGTACTTTCCTAAAATCTTAACCAATGTTCAGAACATGTTAAATTTAATTAATATTGTTCAACTGTGTTTAGTGTAGTCCCATTTCATTGCTTATTTACTACAATATATTACCATTTTAGCATTTTTCTAACTATAGTAATAGCTTTTAAACGCTATGGCTTTCTAAATGCATACCAGTGAAGCTGATTCAACTAAAGCTTGCCAAAGAGAGCTGCGCGAAACTTCGGTACTACTCGGATAAAGTTGGGTTACCGCGCTCGACTGAAGGCTACATGCCACTTGCCGGACCCATTGTCTACTCCGCCCATTCTTTCACTGCGATATGCACTCCTCGAAACGTTGTTAAACACTGGAGTCGTTAATAGGGATAGTGTCGCCCTGTATACACTATATCTACGAAAAATGTTTTCTGCGCATCCTGCGAATTGGCAAGTTTTAGTTGCGCCAGTACAACTTTGTGGTCTTTAAATTCTAGTAACTCTTTTTGGTATATACCTTTACAGACGGGGGAAGAAAACCCCAGAAATTTCTTGAAAATATTCGTATAATAGGAATTAATGTTATACGTTAATATGTAATGAGTTAATGACTTTCTTGTTTTTGCTAAGAAAATTATTTAGCTTAATTGTGTGTTTGAAAGCTGTATCTATTCTTTCTTGGTAGTATTTTAGGATAAGTTTTAATGTCCACAAACAGCCACAAGTTCATCTAGTATTTAGGGAACAGAAATACATTTTAGTGATTATCTCCATGAGTGTTAGGCTTGGGGACATCTCCAATAGTAATATAAATTTGAAATTATTTCCAAGGTAAAGGTGATATAATCCAAAATTATGAATTATTTTCTGAGTTAGAACTAATAATCAGCTTATTTCTATTCATCGGGAAATAATGCGTTTTGGAACGTGTATTTTGTTCCCCCTGTTCATTTACTTGTGGCAAACAGAACCTGGCTGAAATGTTGAAAAGAAGGGATTTGAAGAAGCTTGTGTGTTGACACAGTACTCTTATTAACCTGTCGTTATTTGAACTGTTTGCAAAGCATTCTTGTTTTGGGAATATTTATTTTGATTTGTTTTTGTTGCAGGGCATCACAACCGGGTGACGGGTCCCCATACAAGCCGCAACGTCCATCGGCTGCTCCTAGTGCCGCATCTCCCCTCTCGCCGGGTTCAGGGCGCCCTGGGGCAACGGGGTATCCCAGTTATCAGGGGGCGACGGCTCGGGAAGCTACTGCTGCAATGCGCTACGTCCAGTCTCCGTACGGGGGAGCAGTCCCCTACAGAGAGAGCCCTTACACGGTGCCACGCAATCCAGTAAGCATACAGTAACAATAATTGGGAAAGGTATATGGTACACGATTTATAGCGTTCATTTAAATATTCTGGAAGGTGCATTGCGGGAAACTTGTAATCAAAAAATGAATTCAAAGAAATTTCAATTGTTGATTTCGATTCGTTTGTTTTCGTTATTTTCCTAACGCAGTAACGAACATGTCAACTAAAACGGACAAAACCCTGTGTAAAATTGAATTTAGAATCCACCTGCACATTTCCAGGAGAATTTTAATGAACGTTATAGTGCATATTCTACGTTCACCTATTTTGATCCTAGCAGAAACAAAATTAATGCATTTTTCCGATAAGTTGGCCAGAAATACTGTCATATTTTCCGGAGCCGATGGTATTACATGGAAACAATAGAACATGTTTAGTATGGAATCAAAGAATGTGCACTGTTATAAAATATTATATTAGTAGAACTTAGTATTTTATGGCCTGAAGCCCTTGAAATGTGCATGAATTTATGCTGTAAAAATTTCCCAAAATATGATTAAAAATCCTTAAAATATGATCTAAATTTTAAAACGAAAAAAATAATGCATTTCTTTTAATTTAACACATTCTTAACCTTCCTTTTCAGCAGAATTGGAATGGATAACGACATCAGTTTTAGATGGTTAAACTAGAAGGCCTTTCGGTTGTTAGGAAGTACAGATTTATACTTAGAGAAACTTCTTTCTACATAACGCGATACAATTAGGGCAAATTTAAATAAGGGAAATCATTAGCAGAAAGCTGTGGTTCATTTTCGTCGAGTTCTACTTCTTTGTCACAAAGAAATGTTACCAGCTTTACACAATGTTGTATATGCAGGATTTCTTTGAAGCACACGAAGTAATTTTTTCCCTAACCTTGTCAGTTCAGTTACTTCGCCCTGAGCATTCGATAACGCACTTTGTTTCCTTCACAATCCTTAATACACCACGCAATCTCACCACCCAGAGTAGGCGAGTGATGGTCTTTAATATTACAGAAACATTTGATTCTATATGTTTATCGACATGGTGATTGTAAATAACTGTTGTACATTTTTTTGTTGAAAATTAAACACTTTCGGTCAAATTTATTGCAAATCTTCTCAATCTCATTGTAGTTTATGCAATTTAGTAGTTTGCAGCATGAAACCAAGTCCCCCAAAATACTACACTGGACTGAGATGGAAAGGGAAAAGATTGCAAAATGATGTTTACTAAAATATCTACATAAAATATAACTAAAAGTAGGTATACTCCTTTTCGTACATTTGGCCGCAATGTGACCTAATACCAAAACATGGTCAAATGTACATTGATATGACCAATAAAGGCTGATTTAACTGTGTTCACAAATGTTGGGCCTAAACTAAGGCATGGAAAAGTAAGCCAGCATAAAAATATTACTCTTCATAAAAATCCGAGCCCCATTTTAGTAGTTACGAAATGTGTTTATAGCTCAAGAATAATGCTGTATATAAAACAATTAAACCAAAGTAAAAGGTTTGGGCAAGTATTATCGTATACCAACTTACGTATTCAGCTAGAACAGCGCTCAACTGAGGCAAGTTAGGGGAGGTTGAAATCACCTCCTTCCACCCGCTGGGACAGAATGACGCATTTATCCGTGGTTATTGAGTTGCCGTGGCGGTACCGTGCCGTCATTCTTATCTACAGGAAGTCAAAGGCGTACACATTCACATTCTACTCCTGATTAACCCCGATGTTTCTGAAGATTGCTTTTTTGGCACGATTTACGTTTCAGATGGTTTTCAATATTTGGTGCAAAAGATGAAGTGCGCAGTCTCAAAAAGATTAGCAAGGTGATTTTCACTTATCTTGCTGCAATACTAACTTTTATTGTGGTTCATTTTTGAAAATGTTCACAGATATCAATGGAGTCAAAGACTGCAATTACACAAACAAACAAACAAACAAACGCAATCTCGGATACAACATTAAAAATAATAATATAAAATAAAATAAATAAACAAAAAAAAAAAAGAACGATAAATAGTAAACATAATAAAAATAGAATAATATTAAATATAATAAATATAATATATATAATAACATTAAATAATAAAATAATAATAATAATAAATATAAGTATAATATATAGTATTATATATAAATAATATATATAATATAAATGTAATAATCATCATACGCAATAGCGGTATGTCTGTGTCGGCAACGACGCGAGTGAGTGCATTTGTGTTTAATGTGTTGGCAACGAAAACTACTGTAGTGTAAAAAGCAATGTTGGCAGATGTGAAAATCGTCTGCTAGTCATGCAGTGAAATCTAGTGTGAAACTACTGTCGGCGCATGCGCAGTAAGTAAGTTCGGACTTAGAATCTGGCTGGCAAGTGGAAAGTGAGCTGTTCTAAACTTGAGCCGACATTTCAAATAAAATATTCTTCCAGTTTTTTTTTTTTTTGTAAATATTTATTTAAGGTCGTTTTGACAGCACGGTCTTATCACGACCATACATAGTAATACATTGTGGATATTAACTTACAATTATACATACACACATTACATTATGTTGACATTTACAGTAAATTTGAAAGTTTTATGTTCTTCATAAACTGTAGAGTCTTGCTGATCATATTCGGTGTATTGACTGCATGATGAAGACTGGAAATGCCGGCTTGCTGTCTATATCTGCTGTATTGTGGGCAAACTATAAGGATGTGGTGGATGGTTAGAGGAATATCACAGTTGGCACAATTTGGAGGTTGGTCCTTGGTGAGGAGATGACTGTGTGTTAGTTTGTGTGCTGCATTTCTTAGACTGTAAGAACAGAAGTGCTGCTGTAAAAGCACCTAGCAGATTCAGTTTAAAAGTATTGGAGGAGTCAGTTGAGCGAAACTTAAACCGCTGAAGGAATGTTGATCAATTCTCTGAACATACGCCAAATACAAGTAACAACATTTCACAAATGAACTGGCCCTTAAGAGTTATAATACTCTATATTCTTATATCCTGTCTAGCAAACTTGATTTTTATGGTGCACCCGAATGTGAAACAGTACAATGTCAACATTTGTTGATGTCATTCCTAGAAAATTTGCTCAGATGTCAGATGAACACTTTCGTAATCGGATTGCCCAGTTTGTTTCTCCTTTCTTGGAAGACGGTGGATTCTTTTTCAGAACGGATTTATGTGTTTACCTGTTAGTGAGAATTAGAAAGTACCAGCTAATTAAAGAACTAAAGCTATTGTTTTTGGAACTCGTCCAACAAAGTGCAGATTTCTTGCAAGTTAGGTAAGGGCGAAAGGAGCGAGATAATGCTGGAATAACAATGGCTGTAGAATGCCCTTGAGGAAACGATCTTAATGTCAGCGGATTAGCGCACTGGGTTGTCTCGGAAAGAGTGAAACAATCTGGCCGAAAACAGTATCTACCAGTTCTCATATAAAACTGTATAAAATTATACAATTTTGTCTTCATAAAGCTCCAAGTTGACTAAGGCGTTGTAATACATAACAGGAAAGCCAATCAGACATTAAAATAAACGGACAAAAAAGGCAACGGGATAAAAAGATTGTAGCTTTTCTTAGATTATGTAATTTAATAGCAAAGGGAAACATACATTTTCAATTACAAACTCCCTAGAATAAACAGCAACTACTTCGAAAGAAAAAAAATTGATTTTAAAATAATTTTATATTCGCAAGATGGATTGCAGTTTTAAATTGATTAAATAATTTCGCTAATCATTTGTTAGTGTTTAACTAGCAGATAACTTTCTCGATAAGTAAAACAAATTCATAACTAACTCAAATTCATGACTAACTTTGAGATACATACATACAGATGGTTGATTTTCATCTGATTACCCTCCCGGTATGGAGCACTTACACCCCCTAGGATTTACAAATGCCAAATGCCTGTTGGGGAGCAGATGAACCTATGAACTGGGCAGAGTTAAGGCCTGGAAGTGAGTGGTCAGCCCAGCACCAGGTATGACAATGAGGACGATCTATGAAATGCAGACGAAATATAGAATTGGAAAGGTGATGAAGGAGCGGTTGGTGGAATGAATGACGGGGAAAACCGGGGGACCCGGAGAAAACCCGCCCAGGCGCCGCTTCGTCCACCACGCATACCACATGCGGGTCCCTGAGATCAAAGGTGGTGATAGGTGACGGTCCAACCGTCCGGCCACGGCGCCGCCAAGGTTAATTTTATGAACTAAAAATGAGCTATTAAATGACTGCAAAAATAATGAGCCAAGAGCAAGAGCAGGTCGCCTGGGTTTACGAGGGCGGGGTAGATCTCCACGGTACCCATCCGTTTTTATGAATTTACCTGTGTGATGTTAAAAGTGTAGCCGTTTTTCGCAAGTTTTTGTGTCTTTGTCAGATGATGGTGGGAATTTACTGGGTTAAAGGCCTTGGATTTGGTAAGTCACTGGTCTTAGGGTGGAAAAGGGAGTATGGATCGCTTCGTGTGGAGCCGGCGGCTCCTCAAAGAGGTAGTCTACCGTTGCTTCCACGAGTTCACAGAAGTTCTCGTCTTGGATGTCTTCCTGGAGCTCGAATTGAGACACTAGGTGGTTGCGAAATCCGCGGTTTTCTCTTGGGGTTCAAAGGAGTCTCCCGCGAGTGCCGTGAATAGGGTGCTGGTGCTGAGATTTAATTATCCGCCATGGTTGTTTCTGAAAAAGGTTGATATTACTCATGGTGTTTTCCCAGGCCACTTTGCGGTGTGCGCGTAGCAGGCGCTTAGCCAGGGTTTTGGGCCGTTGGTCATTTGCCTGTATCCTGGGATGATGGAAACGCTCCCAAAGCTTTCGGACAGTTGACTTAGCTTTAAGCAACTGCCGAAGTTCATTTGGGAAGCTGTAGGGTTGGGTTTATCATACGGGATGCGGTATGTGTGTCCACGTACCACATTTAGGATGTGTTGGGAGAAGGAAGTGGCCACCGCTTCCAATGTCTCGATAGAATCGATACGTGGCCGCGGATCCACTAACTGGTTTAGGTCAAGGACGCTGCATCTCATGTTTCCGAAGGCAGAGGAGGCCGTCGGCGTAGTAGGTACAGATGTTTGTTGGATAGATGGTACCTCGACCTCCAGTGGTGTCAGCCCCACCTCGGCGGCCGGCCGGTTGCTCTGGAGCTTGAGTCTCCAGCTGTTGGTTGGGAACAGATGGCTTCAGTGTTGTGTCTTCTACTCTTCCTCTTCCTGCGTTGTTTTGATGCAGACGGTTTAGGTGCTGCGGCCTTCTCCATTGTCGTAGGACCTGGAGATGGTGGCACAGCTTATGATTCTGGGGAGGCATTGACAGGTGTCTCTGCCGTATTCAGGGCAAGTTTACGCCTGGGCGAGCTTTGCGATGGCTCTCTGTAATCTTCTGTCTTGTGGTGCAACCTTTGTACATACGTGCGTACCATCGCAGTTGGCGCACTTGCACTCTTCTGTGGACTTAGTGCAGTGCTCTAGTAAATGATTTCCTGCACACCGCAGACATGCCAGCTTGCGCTCGCACATCGCCATGCACTGGTCTCTCCCTGCGTTGGAAGCGTTCCACCATCATGACAGTGACGGTGAGCTTGCACACTGTCGATGGGTTGCACATTTTGGTAGTGCTCCTTATCCAGGACAACAAAAAATAGAGGCATTGGCACACTGACGGACCCTTCCTTGCTGTCTTCCGGATCTGTGCCACCGAGTTAACGTAATGCCATATTCCTTCAAAGGACTCAGAGTCTAGTGCTCGGATTACCCGGCATTCACCGGGGGAGAGGGGGCGTTGTGGCGAGTAGGTGTAAAACGAGAGAAGACATTAATGAAAAAAGTACGCAGCTATTTAAGTATTACGATTTACAGGCTTAACGTCGTTCTGCATTACCGTAGATGACGGAAATCACCCGCATATTCTCGCGAACGAACGTCGACTGTCCGCCATTATGCTCATGTGTATTGAAAAACTCCTTTCAACGTCTACAAATGCGATGGAAGTATACTTAGTGCCCAAAATCACTGGAGTTCCTCTTTTAGTGCCAGACAGGCTAAAATCTTCTCTCATCAAGACCAGAAATATGGAGCATAAAACGTTATGGCCCTAGTTTTTGCCAATAACGCGTTTTAGATTATGATACCGATATCTCAATATCATTCAGAAAATTTTTGGATGCGTCTGCGCTTGTTCTGATTACATTAATCACGTTTTCCGGTGCCACACGGAGTTCCGATAACATTCAGTGTAAGTAAAGCAGAGAAACTTGCATAAATGATAATACAAATGCCTAAAAATACAAATTTGGTGCAAAACGACAGGAAACGAACCAAAGTATGTTTGGATAATGACATTAGATCTTTAAAATGACCTAAAAAGGAACATTGGGAAAAAATGATAAAAATGACCATGAAAATTAGGATTTTTATAATCTAGGAGTCATGATTAGAATATCTGCACTAATGGGCAAAGTCTGTAGTATACTAGTTAAAAGATGATATTTCATTAAAATCCGCACCCTGATTACTTAACACTACAGCAATTTAATACGTACAGATGACGCAATCTATGGTGCAAATTAAACGGTCTGCTTTTATTTTATAAGCCGTAAGACTAACGTTAGTCCAAAGTTTAACCAATACCCACAAGGATTTTCGAGCTCGTTAAAACGTGGTGGTGGTGGTGGTGGCAGTGGCGGTGGCGGTGGCGGTGGCGGTGGCGGTGGCGGTGGCGGTGGCGGTGGCGGCAGCGGCGGCGGCGGCGACGATAATGAAAATAATGTTAAGTTATAATAATTTATAATTACAACTTATTATTAGTAATAAGTGACCGCCTCCGTAGCGCAGTTGGTAGCGCTCTTGCCTTTGGCGCGGAGGACCCAGGTTCGCTCCCCGGTACCAGTAAAGTGATATTATTCCCTCTGGGAGGTCTGGCACGGGGTGCACTCAGCTTCGTTAGGTCCCGGGGGGACCAATTGAGGAACTATTTGATGGAGAAGTAGGGGCCCCAGGTCGAGAAGGCCGCTGACCAGTCCCACCCTCCAGTACTGCACCCCACCAATGACGCCTGTACTGGGCAGAGGTGGGGGCCGCAGCGGCTGGGCGGCAAGCCTTGGCCCTTCATGTGCTGTTGCGCTTAGTAGTTAATAATAAGTTATAATTTATTATCATGAATCGCAGAAGAACACTCGTTTATTTAGACATGTCTCGCTTTTTTATTTTGGAATTTTGGGAACCCTACTTAACACGCGAACAGGTTTCTTTGAATTAACTCTTGAATATCTACAGTGTTGCAGACGCAGGACTATGTATACGTATATTTTATGACAGCTCCTACGTCTAATAAAGAAACTGGAGTAGGTAATTATCCCAGAAAAGGTAGAAGGTAGAAAAAAGCCGATGTGCGACAGTGAAAATCAACTACAGTTCTCTCTCTCAGCTGATAATGATGCTCTTGCCGCAGTAGCTAGAGGTCGATGAACTTCCAGAGCCGCGCGGATTCGTGTTGAACTACGGTATGGAGAAAGAAAAAAAACTTTGATATCCATGTTCAAAGATTTACGACCCATGTCTTGAACACCGTCTGGACAGCTTCGGAGCGTAGCTGCTTTCGTGTAACTTCAGCTTCCGTAGTTAAGTTTGTAATGGTTTACAAAATCAGCATGCTTTGCTGCACATTTTAAAAATGGAGTACCTCTGAGAAGTATCGGTAGTTCATCAAAAATCTTCAGCCCTGTGTCTTGCAGGTTTTTTTTTTTAAGTAACAGATTAAATATGCTTACTTTCAGCATAAATAACTTTATCGTGCCAAAGAAATGAAAGAACATTTAGTAATAGTTGAAATGTAATGTAATATATAATATATATGCATGCACACTTATTGATTGTACATAACAAAGCAATGTTTACAGAGCATTACAAATTATACAGAAATGTAATATGTTGTACCACTTTCTCTGCAGAGGAATCAAAATTTGATGTTGAAATTTCACCGGAAATATGTGTTTGAGATCCACTGAAGCAAAACAAAGAGCAGTTTTAGAAAAAGACCCACGCTTCTTTCCGTGAATAGCAAAATTCAAGAACAAACCGGCGCTTAAATACCAAACTAAGGTACAAAGTGCAGCGTCTTAGAGGATTCAACATGATTTTCAAGAAAATTCCCTCGCTCCAGTTAAACTTGATATGGAAAATTTTTCGGAAATTTTAATTTTCTCAAAAATGGCTCAAGCGATTTTGATTGAAATATTTATTTTCATGACAAATTAAATGTATCTATATTTGAATTTCCTGGGAGTAGCTACTAAGGTCTTCATTCTGGATAACCTGCATTACTGGTAAGCCGTAAGACAGTCTTACTACACAGAGATATCTTGAAATCAGGGGCCCTAATGACCAAATTGTCGACGGGCCCTTAAACCCGACGCACTCGCTCTTGAAAGCAAACAACGTATGTCAAATAAATCCATATTCCTCGTTATTAGTTTGAGTTTTCTAAAATGGAAGGCAATTGTTTGCTTATTTTTTATTTTTAAAGTACTTTTCTTCTGGTGATGGAGAATTCCTAATCGAATTTTTACGATGTTGACCATAGCTAAGTCTGTTATATTCCCCTGTTCCCATTGTACCTGCAAGGGAATATGTAATAAAACTATTTTTAAATTATTTATCTTGCTAAACATGAGCTACATAGAAGAAAAATCGTTTGTAAGAATAGTTTCTACAAGAATAGTTAGAGAAAGTCGTGTGAATGTAACACTCAAAAGTTTGTTTGTTTGTAAACTTAAACATAGGCATAACATTCAAATGTGAATATGAAAAAGAGCAAACTTTAAAATTGGAAGTTATGATGTTTTAAATGTTTTAATTTTACAAACGCTTATGTTTCAAACACACAAAAGAAAAATGATCCTTTCATGTTTTCTTTTCTGTAAAAGAATCCGCCTTTTTAAATTAAAGGACAAATATCGAACCTTCGAGATAATTTGCACGGAAAATGCCATCTAGTTTGTTCCATCCAAGCTGTAACTGTTATAAACTTCTAGACTTGACTATGGCAGGTTTCGTGTTTTTAATTGCAGGGATTCAACATAAAGCAAGGGCATGAAGTGAAAGAGAAGTTTGCGAGTTGAAGGAATATTGTTTGAGAGGCATTCAGAGAGAGAGAGAGAGAGGGGGGGGGGGGAGATTACCTTTAACCTTTGAATTTGGCACGTATCGATTAATAAGGCGTTGCAAAAAAAAAAAAAAAAAATTAAAGAGCTAGGTTTTTACTTAAGGTTGGTTCTATTACGGCCTATGGAGAGTTAATACAAAACAGCTGTTTCATAGAACTTGTTACTGTTCCGGAAACGGCTGTTCACCTTTAAACTCACCGACGCTTGAAAACGAACTTTCCTGTGCGGACATGATTACTTCAGTTCCCTCTGTGTGTGTGTGTTGCGCGCACACTTTAATCACGTACCTAACGCAGTAGTTTTTGTAATGTAAATAAAAGTAGCAGGCATCCTTTCCTTTGAATGAACTGTACTAGCGAGCAATGGATTATTACAGAGCAGTAGATATACTTCCGAACAGTTTTACAAGAAAGTACTTAATTTATTTGTCAGCACCAATAGCATTTCTTCTCATGTGAAACATACAAGAGAACTTAAATAACGCTGTAAAGGGTAAAGTCTATTGAGCATTTTTAACTCTAGGTACAAGGAAATAGTCAAAAGCATCAACGGATAGACCAAAATAATCTGGTTTTTACATTGACAACTGTCTGTACTCTTTCTTCCACAAATTATTCATACAAGGACTTATACATATGTAATCCTACCGGGAGAGCAGAAAAAGTTCGGGCTGCGCGGTGTTTTGCCAGCCCGCATCCTCGACGCTCCTTTTTCAGCTTGGCAGCTCTTTAGGAAACTATCTCTCACTCGCCGTAGTTCACACTGAGAAATGCTGGCAATTTCCTGACGGATATTCTCTTTTAATTCTTCCAGGGTGTGTTGTGTTGCACACTTTGTTTTAAGTTACTCCGGAGATTGAAATCGCAGGGGGCTAGGTCGTGGGACTACAAATCTGCCCTAGTAATCTGTTCTGAAACACACTTTCAAATGTTCTTATCGTAAGACTGGCCGTATGAACTGTTGCAAAGCCGTGTTGAAAAAAGGTTAAATCACGCTATTTGTCTATTAATTCTTTAAAAAAGGGGAGTGGCAAATTTGTATTTACGTATGTACAGGTGTCGACTAAAAAAGGAGGAAGGGGGGGGGGGCTATAACTCAGAACCCAATATTGTTCATGACTTAACCCCTTCAATGACGAAAAAATTATGTATGGTGCATCATTAACGGCGGAAGGTTTCTCAGAGCGATTTCTATAAAAGTCTTTCCTCTTTCACGCTAACGGTTAATCGAGATAAGTAGAGCCCGGGTTTTATGTAATATTTTTCGATTTTGGGTTTCGCTATTCGCACACACACGTATACACATGGACCTTTTCCCCCTAAAGAACCTATTTTCGGGGAAATTTCAATATCGATTTTTTAATATAATACATCCTCTATTCTATAGTGTGTGAGGTTTAAGTTGAAAGATGACCTTGTGCTTCTTGAGCGATGGGTGCGCTAATGATGATTCAACTGTCATTCTCACCCTTCACATGTGAAAACAAATGACATAATGCGCGCGCGCACACACATGCGCGCACACACACACACACACACACACACACACACACTCACACACACACACACTCACACACTCACTCACACACACAGACACACACACACACAGACACACACACACGCGCACGCACACACGCACGCACACACACACACACACACACACACACACACACACACACACACACACACACACAGTTCTTAGTGCATTTGGGAGGGAAAGAAATTATACCTGCAAGAATAGGAGTTACAAGAAGCTAGCCATTGTGCAGAGGGAAATCGGAGAATGTAAGTGAACGAAAGAATGTTTGCAATCAGGTTCTTTGGTAATTGCAGAGCAGATCGCAAATTATTTCGGCATAAAGTGTTTTGTCTTGAATTTTCCAAACATTTACCTCGGTTCTACAAAGTAGTTGGTTGAACGCTAATGTGTTGGTAAATGAAAAACAGAAGAAAACCAACTTGCAAATCAGTAAATTACAGCTGGCGTTCAAATTTGGCGATTATTCTCCAGCTTTATGACGTCAGATATATTTTGGAGTGTAATATCTGGTGATGCACTCTGGATAAACCGTTTTCGAGGGTTTCGAAGCTGGTGTTTCTCAGTTCTGCGGTTCGGAGTATTCCCAACAACGTTTATTAGATATAAGCTGGCGCATGGGCTTCAAAAAATGGCACAACACCAATTTTCACCACACTCAACCAATTCGCACGCGGGTGGGTTACATTCTCTAAAATGAAATATGCATACGATGTTTGCAGCTTAGTCTATACTCATAAAAAAGGCTTGTTGCTGTGCACTTTACTGCAGTTTAAAGCAGGAGAAAGAATGTGGCTTACATTTCACTTATTACCTAAAGACAATAGACCAAAACAGAAATTCTGGACAGTAATTTGTGAACAGGTTTCATTTTTCTTCCAATTAAGGATGGGCTAGTAGTCACTTCAATACACGACACATTCTTATCTCAGTAGGTATATTTTGTTAGAATTAAGAGTTGTGAACAAAGTTTTGATACATAAATGTTGTTCAATATTCTGTTCATTAAGCGTCCTCGTGATGTATTTGTTTTTGTGCTGGATATAGTAACTATAGCACGTTCATTCAGAACAGGCGGTTCAATGTCACTTTCCCCTCTAAAGCGGCGCACGTGCGTTACCCCCACTCTGCCAGCACTTTCTTTGAACTCCATGTCGTTGCAGAAAGCGATAACAATAATATTGTGGCTATATACAGTAAACATTGTAAAATGGCTGAATTGAATTCCTTTAGTTTAAATAAGCGACGGCAGTCTAAAGGAATAATTCATAATGTACATAATTTCTTCAAGTCACTTCTGAATTGTGAAGAACCCATAAATGAGATGCGCTAAATATTGTAGCAGAGGTCGTCAGGAATCTCTAAGATAAGCGCAGTTACTGATATTGAGACTCGAGGGCCATCCTTCAGCTTCTAAGAAAAATATTTCCCTAGGAATAAACAAATAGACTTATCAAATAGAGGTTTATTTAAATTGCACGTATATTCATTACGATATGTGCTGACAAATTAGTAACGCGTTTTATTTCTTTGCTGTGGTATGTTGTCTATTGTTAAGTTAGGGCGCCCAAGAATTAAACATTGTCGTTCTTGGTTTGTTATGCCATGTAGGGAAAGGGGGGGGGGGGGCAATAGCACAGGAGGAGGTGTGGAGGGGTTACGTGGAGAGCTACCAGACGTGAACTTTAGCCATCTCTTCTAAATGAACATACTATAGCGAAGTAGGTTCCAAATCCTTCACATCCTCAAATTTTAATTCGCATAACTCTTGTCTTCGACAGGCTCCCATTACTCCGAATACTTTTTGCTGTATTTAGCAAATAATATTTATAAGGATATTTATTTGTACATAAACATTTGTTTTTAGAAAATATGTAGTTATATTTACACATCTTTATCAGTAGACACGTTTTGTCAGGTGCTTCATCAATGAAGGTTTTAATTTCATTCCCGAAAATGTTTTTGCTCCCCCCCCCCCCCCCCCCCCCCCGCTATATCCAATCGATTTCTGTTTTAACACCTAATACTACTTTTTAGGCTTGGATATATCAGTTCCATGTCTAAAATTTAGAATAGTCTTCAGTACCTAATAATTTGTCCACAAGATTGGGGATTGCATTCTTTTTGACATTTTCTCGAAGTAAACTGTGAGCACATTTTCTGAGAATGAATTTACATTTTTTCTTGCTCGCCAACACCTTTTCATATATGATTTTTCAGGAAGTAAATTCTTGCTTCATTCCTCGCTTCCTACAGAGTATGAGAAGGTTTTTTCCTTCTTTTTTTCCCTTACCTGATTACCCTCCCCCCCCCCCCCCCCTTATGTTGGAATTACACCTCCTAGGACAAACCAGTGCCTAGGGGAGCACAGGAATCTATGGACCAGAGTGAAAACCTGGAAGCGGGTGATGAGCGAAGCACCAGGTAGGAGGATGATATGAAATGCAAGCGAAATTGACGATTGGAAAGGTGGTAATGGAACAATTGATGGAATGAGTGACAGGGGAAACCGGAGAACCCGGAGAAAACCCGCCCTGACGCCGCTTCGTCGAATACCACACGCGGTTCCCTGGGATCGAACCCGGGCTGCTCAGATGGTAGACGAGTGATCTAACCGCTCGGCCACGGCGCCGTCCGTATCAGAAGGTGTGGAACTAAATTCCACCGTTGAAAATTCACTACTAAGCATGTCCCCATCTTGTAAACTCAGTATCTTGAATCCACATTCACTTATTATTGAAACGCATGTAAAATATGTACGAGGGGTGTTCAATAAAGACTGGCACTAATATTCATACAACAATGTATTGTAAAAAATCACTCATACAGACTGTTGCCCCCCCTCAGAATACTTCTCCCTCAATACAATGTACTTGTCCCACCTCTTTTGCCATTCCTGGAAAACGTGCAGGAAGCCATTCTTTGAGAGCCTGTTCAGGGTCGCCTCTAAAGCTTTCACTGCTTTGGTCTCATTGTCGAACCGACGTCCCTTAAGTTCCTTTTTGGCTCTCTAGTTAAGAAAAAAGTCACCTGGAGCTAGGTCAGGATTATAAGGTGGAAGAGGTACCGTGGAGATATGATTTTGTGCCAGGAATTCGATAACCGCATCAGCAACATGTGGCTTGGCATTGTCGTGATGAAGCTTGCACTGCTGAATGAGATTCTTTAGCTTTTTGGGGATGTGATCCTTTACCAATTGCTTCAGGATAGTGTTATAGTAATCTGCAGTGTCTGTAGAGTGTCTTGGAACTGTGAGAATGCAGACTATCCTCTGGTAATCAAAAACAGTAATGACTATGCCCTTATTGGGTGACTTCTGTACTCGTGACGATATTTAGAGGCGATTATCAAACACGTTCACTCTCACAGGCTGTCAACAATCAACTGACAGAGCTATCGCTGTGTGATTTTCAGTGATTAGCGACTAGAATACGTAGTTTAATGGCACATGGACAGATGTCGCAGTCAGACACTTAATGAAAGGGAAAAAAATCAGTGCCAGTCTTTATTGAACATCCCTCGTAGTATCGAGAAGTGGATTTGGCACATTTTAATTTTCTTAGATACGCATCTAAATTATGAATATTTATTGTAACCTCATATATGTCGTGGAAAAACTATCGTATGCAACGCGCTTATAGTGGTTATGAAGGTGCTTGTTAAGTTTTCGACTCTCGCTCGCATCATTCGACTTCCATAACAAGGTCCATTGCATAAATCGATATTTTGGTATGATCGATCAGCCCTGCGAACGTTTTTAGGACCGAACTTTTGTTGTCTTCCTTTTTATGTTTTAACCTTCCATAAGTTGGCATTAAACCTTTTGGGGCACTTAAGCATTAGCGGTATTCAGAACACGTGTCTGATTCTGGAGCAGCGATTGTTTTATAACAACTAGTGAACTTCCGTCGTTGAAATAATGCATTGGCGGTAAATACAGACACAGAGTGTGGATTGTTGGTTGGAACGCCTTCAGGGTAGATGGAAACTCAGATATTACTGCAGTGGCGACGATGACATGAACTACCAAAGAAAGCAGTCAAAACAAAAGGCAGTCAATAAAAGAATACGATCGCATAATGGCGCATAATGGATGAGCGAATTCGATATCAAGAATTTTAGAATTTGGAATTTTATATAAATATCTTCAAAGTATATACAGCACAATAACTTGAATTATTTATGAAATGTTCGTCTAAATTTTGCTACTAAAATGCTGTCCTGGATTTCCAACTGGTGGCAGAGATTTCTTGATGAAGTTATTGGCACTAATGTACAATCAAACTTTAGTTTTCAGCATTTTTCATAATACATTTCCCAACATTAATGTGCAAGGGTATCTCAATCTGTTTTGTTTGTTTTATTTTTCCAGCAGGTTGTTGAGCGACATCAGCAACAGCAGCAGCAACAACAGCAGCAGCAGCAGCAGCAGCAGCAACAACAACAGCAGCAGCAGCAGCAACAACAGCAGCAGCAACAACAGCAAGCACCTCAGCCGGCACAACAGCAGCAACAGCAAACTCCTCAGCCGCAACAGCAACAACAGTCGCAGCAACCTCAGCAGCAATCCCAGCAGCAATCTCAGCAGCAGCAATCACAACAGCAGCAGCAACAACAGCAACAGCCTCAACCTCAGACACAGCCACAACCGCAACCGCAACCACAGCCACAGCCGCCACCTCCACAGGTGGAGTATGTTCGTAGTGAGGGTCCTCCAACCCAGATGAGGCCTCGTATCTCCCTCCTGCAGCAAACAACACCAGAGTACCTGCCAGCGCTTAGAACTAGGATACAGCAGTAAGTGATGTTTCCATATGTGACAGCTCTGGACATTGTTTAGTACCTATGCTGGCTCAATTCCTCAGTCCAACATACAGTGCACATTGTGTCGCTGATATTGCACTTGGATATCCGGTCTGGACATTCTTTAATTGCTGGCCCAATTCCTTGGTGCGATGTACTGTGCTCATTGATGTCGCTGATATCAATCCTTTACTTCACGTGCAATATGACAAATGCCACCGGCACTAAGCTGCAAAGTGCAGTCAAGAGATTGAGACCCTAAGCTGCACAGTGTAGCCGACAGATTTTTTTATAAGATGAGTGGGGCAGTTTGCAGACTTTGGTCACAACTGTGAAGTTCACTATTTCTTGCAATTTGTAAATTGCATTAAATTAGGCCAGCACAGCATATTAAAGAATGTCCCAAATTAGCAAAAAAATAATCCTGTTGATAGCCATGATATTTCCGAGTAGGCAAGCGTTACCATGACTGTAATGACTCTATGACAATGAAATCAGAAGTTGTCCTCTGTGCTGCATGTTGTAATTAAATAGGTGTTGCTTAGTTGGAAATCATGCAGGCAAAATGCTGAGAGGAAGGCTTCAATTTTTACTTTGCAGCTCCCAGGAATGCGAAGAAATAGGGCATGCCCATGTGCATCCATCAGAAATTCACCACATCGTTCTTTAACTCATCGCTGAGACCCACCAAATTCAGTGCTGAATGCAGTGCTTAACCATCAGTTCCATCGTCCCTGAGAGACTGATGGATAGTCTCATAATCTAACTAAATTGTAAACAACTAGTCAGCTGATTGAAAATGGAAGCTGCAGCCTGCATGATTTTAGTGGCTAGATCAACACATGAATCGCATGAAAACAAGAGATAATAGCATGCTATGTCACCAACATAAATGAAGATTCCATTCGTAGCATGTTCACCATTCTGCACGAATCATTGAACCATTCTTCTGTTCAGCAGAAAATACATCCATCACAATTCAGTCGGTGGAATCCATTGCTCATTGTTCCATTGAATTAAAAAACTTGCCCATAACTTTAGCTCAACACATACACAGGATATAAGAGATATATGTGATAGTATATCATGGGCCAATGAATTGCAACTAGTAAATGGAATGCCATTTTCCTGATAAGAGTCTGTATCTTTGATATATTTGGCTGGAAAATACTGATTTCTCTCATTTTGTGTGATATTAAAGTTAAAAGTACGATTGGTAGATCATCTGAAATAGAATAAATGCTCTCTTTGAAATTTTTTTATAACTCCAGCATTTTTTATGTAAACTGACATTCATTTGGTATTGAAAAGCTTATTAGAATTGAAATCGATGGAGCATCCGTTCATTGTTTGGAAATCTGATGAAACTTAGTTGATGGCTTGAGGGCTTAGATTTTGTTTCCACCATATAGGATCCTTGTTATTGTCTTTGAAAGAGTGCATGCTTTTGTAGTAATGGTATCAGCATAAAAATGGATAATAATGTAATGTAAGGAAGGTGCACAAAAATGAAATATTTGCTTATGATAGTCAAGTTAAAGTCATTCTGCTGCATTTTATTGTTATTTCTGTTATTCCTGCATTCTTTTATTATTTTAAAAGGTTAGGTTCCACAACTTCCATCAAAATTAGCTGTTTTTGTCTACTTTTAAAGTAATGTAAGTTATTATAAATGCTTAATGACAGTTTAGAGAAGGAAAGAAATATACAGAACAGACCAGAACACAATATGCATATTGTAGAGCAGTACCTAATGTGTTCCAAACTTTTAACAATGATTGTATTTAATATTTATTCTTACCTTAAATATTTAAAATGCATCTGGATATCATGTATCTGTAGTATTTTGATACATATATTAATTTATGTATCATAACCTAACTTGTATCCTCTTGGAATGCAAGTAGTGGGAGTTAGTTACCCTTAGCAGTTAACTGAGACTGGTGAACTGTTACCTATTTATGTGCATGGTTAGCATTCACATTGTTGGAGGCATTTGTGAGCTCAGTGTGTTTTTCTTGTGGAGATGCAAACATGTAGACATTCAATGCAGCTGTGATCATGCAAGTGTTTAATGGGAAGAAGAATAGGAATTGGAAAGCCATGGGAAAGCATGTGTAAGTCATAACATTGGTTTGAATCTGGAAGTAATTTTTAGGAATTGTATAAGCCACGTAGACAAATAATGAGAAGTTTATTCTTCATACTGACCTACATAAGTGTACATAAGTGCAGTATGATACAAACCACCAGGAATGCGTAAGGAAAGTGAATAATATACCTCTAGCATTTGAAGTTCAAAGAGCAGTTAAATGTTGTATTTTTTATTTATTGAAGTGTTTAAAACCGGAAACTTTGTCAAACTGGTTGAAGTTTATGAGTAGGATGATAACAGTTTAGTTTCACTACTTACTAGTACCGAGTTACTCAACTTAACCTCAAAAATCATTTGTAAGTAGCTTCTACTTCAAAGTATTTCCTCAATATTTACACATAGCCTCCATTTTAGTGAAAAAGATGTGGTTAAAAGCTTTAAGGTGTATAATTAAAGTATTTTTTGTGTAATTGGATTCTTTTATACAAGGAACATGAAATTTGCAAACTATGATTATGATATGAGCATAACATACCACATTGGCCCAAAAATAAGCTGCACTTTTTATGCAAATTTCACCCTCGAAAAGTGGGTACCTCTTATATCCGTTACCTTGTCTTTCAACATACCCCTGTAAAACAAATTATGCTCATTTGTAACAATACAACTAGCATCTGTAACCAAAGCTAGCAATAAGACACTTTATTCCATAACAATGTAAACTTTTACAGGTATTTTATTGGCATTAACATTGTGTAGGTCTACAAGTAGTGTTTTGTTAGCTTATAATTAACTTTCAGTTGGGTACTCATCAGCATCACTATCGGTACTCTATATCCCATCATTTTCTTCATGGTTACTGTAAGAAAACCCTTTCTATGATTGTATGAATTATCATTTAGAGCAAAAAGCATCATCAAGCCAAGGAATTCAACATAGTGAAAATGCAAGCTTCAAACTTAGTTGTGTGTTATGCCAAAATATGGTACAGCTATGTTACGTTCCAATGTGTTGTATGATGTATTAGGATAAGTGTTTACAGTGCATAAGTGTTACATGTAAGTATAAGTAAATTTCTGGTAATTTTTGCTTTTAATCAGTGTGTGACTTTTTTCGTGCAAAACTTTTTTTTTTGTTGTTTTAAATTTCCTCAAAATTTAGGGTTGCTGCTTATATGCAGTGGGGGCTTACTATCAGGCCAGTACAGTGTATTTAACATTTGTTGGAAGACTATTACTTACATTTACTTGTATTCTCCATAAATGCAATTTTATGACTGTGCTTTCTGTATTCCAGGGCGGAATCGTATAGAGAGAATATGGGTCCTGCACTAGTACCATCGGGAGGTACAGCTGTGCAGCTCGACTTAGGCCCACCGTTCAAGAAAATCCGCCTCGGAGAACCAAAACCAGAAGTTCAGCAGCCGCTAAGGATAGATACCAGGGTAAGCTTGAGAGTAAAAACTATGGTGAGATATTGTTGATCAAAGAGAAATTGCACTATTACATGGTTGTGGTTGGGAATCTTTCAAGAAAGCATGAATGAAAGGAGAAAAACTTCTTGAAAAGTATTATCATTTCAGAAAGATAGTATTGAATATTGAAGTTTAAATTGAAGCAGGAAACAAATACATTGGAATTTCTTCTGCAAGATAGGACCTGATTTAGATTGCCTTTACCTTTTGCTTTCTGGTATAACATATAGTTATACAGCTTTATTTAAGTGCTATAAAATAATGGACCGCCCCCGTAGCGCAGTGGTAGCGCACTTGTCTTGCCTTTAATCGCAAGAGTAAACATTGGTAATTATGCATATTTAGAAATCAGATCCAAGGAACACGTTAGAAACATTAAGAGTAAACAATTAGAAAAATCAGCAGTTGCATTTCACTTTTGGACAAAAAATCATGACATAAAGCTAGAACCGAAACTTCTTAAACACATAACCGGAAAACAAGAACTGTCCACATGGGAACAAATCTTTATTTTAAAAAATAGAAACCGAGTATTTAATTTCGACATTCCTCAGAGTGACATTTTCAGTAAGTTCATTGAACCGTTACCAGAAGTAGCATCACCATCCGCACCATGAAACACCATGGAAACCCAGTTATTGTCCGGTTGATAATGGAGGAAAGTTAACCTTCGAAACACGTCCCGGAAAAATATCTTGTAAGTGTTGTTCAGTGTTATTAATTAACTCACCTTTTAAAAAATAAATTGTAATAGAATTGATTCTGAAACCTTTTTTATTGTTTATCAACATATTTCTTGCTATTGCGGTATCACTGTCCACAAAAAATTGTGTTCCTAATGATGGGACATATTGTCCTTCTCTTGTTCTTCTTTCTTCTGCAATCCGGGGATTAGGCTCATAACCTGTTCCGTCCTCAATCTATCATTTCCATCTCTTCCTTGGGTGATCAACAGCTGTTCTTCCTTGAGGTTTACAACTGCACGGAATCTTAGGTATTCAATCCTCGTTTATTGTTTTCATGTGTTCCATTGATTCTTATCTTCTTTGATATTCTCATTTAAATAAAATATTTTTAATTCTTCACGTATATTTATATTTCTTATTAGGTCTCTTCTTGTACAGCCTTTCTCAATGAGAATTTTTCTGTAGCCAAGTATTATTCCCTATTCTCCCTTGAGTCTGGAACTATGAATGAGGGAGTGAAAGTGTGTGAGCTTATGTATATGAGGGTTACTCTGAAGTTGAACAATGGGTAACAATGAGTTCTCATAAGCCAAAGCACTTCTTCCTAGCTTCAGATTGAAGTTCATATAGGTCGTATGCAAGCCTGGACATGCTCTAACAATGTGGAGCATCAGCCTTGTTGTGCATATACATCTAGGTGTTGCTATGCCAGATGCTAGAATGGATCTCAAGTGAGAGCACTTCTTTGCTATTACTTCCTATGACTTTAAAGTCGGTTTAAGGGAGAGGAAATGCCTTGAAAGAGTGCATCATGCACAATTCATCATTTATCAATGGTTTGCAGAGTTTAGAAGGAGGGATTCCCTTGCAATTGAAGACTGCGTAGATCGCCAGCATAAGCAACAATGGATGAAAATGTAAAGGAAGATGTACAAATCTAATTCAAGAAGCTCTAAGTACTGGATTTGTAGCAATCCTTAAAGAAAAAATTCTTGCTAGGAAGCCCTGCAGTTGTAGGATCCCTCACCTCCTCACAAATGAGCAGAAACAGGCAATGAAGAAAAATTTGATGGGAGAAAATCCGAGAACATATTTAACACTGTAACAGGTGACAAAAGCTGGATATGCTAATACATCTGGAAACCAAGTGACAGTCATCTGTCTGGATCTCTCCAGGAAAGGATTCCCTAGCAAAAGTGAGATGAGTAAGAAGAGTTGCTAAGAAGGTGATTGATTTGTTCTTCTCAGCAAATGGCCATTTTATGACAGTTCTACTTGAACAAAAGACAGTCACGGTCAGATGGAACACCGCAAAATGTAACAGGATTTTTTTAAATTTGACGAAATTATATGCTTGTTGTCTTTCAAATTTAAAACCTTTCTTGAACAAGCAGTAGATCTAGCCCAAATGTTGCAGTGACGTATGCAACTGGATTTTGCATATTATCAATGTAAACTGTGCTTATCTTACCATGACTTAGCATCCTTTTTAGAGCTTGATGATGGTTTTCATAAATCTTAGGTGGGGTGTAGATCAATGTATAATTTTCAGTGGAATACGTCATAAATGATAACAGAAATCTTGAGCAATGACCAAACACAACAAATGACTTTGCAAGGCTTATACCACTGTTCGAAACTTACAACAAATACTTAAATTCAAATTATCACACTTAAAACAGTTTTATTGAATATGTATTATGCCATATACACTATAAAGAAATGTCCATTCTGTCCACCTTGTTTATAAAACATGTGAAGTCAGCCTTATTCAAGAAACTGCTTCAGTGTCTGTCACAATTGTTCAATAAACTGAGAACAAATGTCCTAAGACTAGTCTATGTGGAATTGCGTTGCGCCATGGCAATATCTGTGCCCACGAGTAGCAACTCATTTCTGCAGTATTCAAAAGTCATATACTTGTTCCATCCTTCCTATAGTCCAGAACTGGACGCATGTGGTCGTTTCCTATTCTCCAAAATGAAAGAAAAGATTTGAGCTCATTGATTTGAATCACCTGAAACTGCGGTAGCTGCTTATGAAGAATGTATTTGCACTCTCTCCAAAGAAGAATGGTGTTCAGCATTTGAAAATTGGTTTGAAAGGATGAGACGTGTAGAATGCAATGGAGAATACTTTGAAAAAGTGCAATGGTCAGATCTAAATTTTAAAAGTTTTATTCGTTCATTCTCAAAACCTAAAAGAGTGACCCTCGTGAAACTCCCAAGAAATCCAATGACAACTGTACCATTATCAATATGGCAATACCTACCAAAGGTAAAAGCCTGCCAATATGACCATTTCAGTTAAGGGCAGGGTACAAGGGGGGGGGGGCATGAGGAAATAAAGAAATTAATGTTTTCGTATATTTTAGAGTTTACATAGGGTGCTTTTTAATCCACCCTGACTTGCATAAAGTTTTTATACCCTGAACGGATGTAGCAGCTTTTATCTTTAAATAATGTGTTTAAAATTAGCCATGTGGTGTTGTTTTCCACCCAAAAATTCAATAAACTGAAGTCCTTTTTATTTTCAATGACTTGTCCATAATTGGTAAACCATAAGAGACAAAATCTTACTGCTCTAGAAAATGTAGATCTCATTCTTTGTGGTGTTAATCGTTTGTCAGATATTCTTTTCAAGTACTTCTACTTTTCTCAAACAGGAAGCTGCTAGAAGTTTTTGTCTCGTGGTAATGCAAAAGTTATGGAATTTCGAAGCATTGTGATACACACTTACCTACTGTATTGTGCAATAAAATGTTTAAATGTGAATTGAAAGTTTATCTGGAATAACAAGATATGGCTTATGGCTAGAATAATAAGCTTCTGTAAGAATATTTGAGAAGTGGTGTCGGAACTGAAAAATTCAATGCCACAGGTGGGCTTTGAACCACAGACCTTCTGCTTCATGTGTGGCTGCTCTAACCACTAAGCTACTGTGGCAACTTGCCAGCATGACATTGAATACTCCAACCAATTCATATTTCTCCCGGTAGACCACAAAGGGAATCTCGCATCACCCCAAGGGCGACTTACAATCGTAAGTACTTTATGTCCTGGCTTTTAATAATCTTTAGATGGTAATTGTTTTTTTATGGTAACAAACTTACTACTGGTGTTTCTAAGAAGATAGTAGATCAATTTTGTAAGAATACTTTGGAGGAGAGCGAGTCACGTGAGTGTAACACATCAGATTTTTATTTTTGCAAGATGAGGCCAATGCACTATTGAACTTCATTTGCATGAGTCAAAGGAAGTTGAAATTAAAAAAATGATAACATTCATGATGTGAATTGAACTGAATATAACTGAGTGTTCTAAATGGAGGTCTTCTACCTTGGTGCAACGTGACTTGTGCTCATGTGCCCGACATGTTTAATAGGACACAAATGTCAAGACTACTATCCATCAGAATGACATTATGTGACTTAATGTAGTCCTTACTACCAATTCAAATCCAGAGATGTAGGGTCATGGAACAGTTTTGATTTCCAAGTAAAATTGGATGAGGTTGTGTGTGCCATGTACTTCTATCATTAGAACACATTTACAATGCCATTCTTTTTTAGAAACTGGTCCTGAAACTTGGATCTGAGTTGTAAATTATTATAAAGTGTTTGCATGTTTATCATATTTGGTTTGTCAGTGACTGATGATCAGTCTTCTAAGCAAAAGGAAATCCTGAAATGAAAACAATTTTGATGAGAGATCAAAAGATTTGAAAATAGAGGAAGTTATGCTTTGGTAATCGCGATTTTAAATGAAACAGTAGTAACTTGTTGAAATATAGGGAGAAGTGATTAGCATGGTAATTATATTAATGGAATCAGAATTTTGTTTTTGGTTATATATATTTATTCATGCATTGCCACTTCTTATAACGACATTCCAGTTCCACTGAGTTAGGTAGGATATCCCCAGGTTTTTATCCTTCCTTTCTTTCCCTATGTAAGGTAAATATGTTCTGATTTTGAATAGCTGAGAAAATTATGCCCAATTTGTTAGTGTTAGTTGAAGGAGTAGGTTAGTCTCCCCATTTTTTTTTCTGTACCGAAAGCAATAGAGTTATTCACTACTTCTTCTTGTTCTTCTGATTACCCTCACTGTGTAGAGGACTTACACCTCCTACGCCTCAGAGGCCTGTTAGGGAGCAGGCAGATCTATGGCTCAGACAGAATAATGATCTGGAAACGGGTGGTCAGCCCAGCACCAGGTATGAGAGTGAGGAAGAGGATAGAGGTTAAAGGATGATATGAAATGCAGGTAAAATGGATGATTGGAAAGGTGGTGATGAAGTAATGGGTGGAATGAGTGGTGGGGGAAACTGGAGAACCCAGATACTGCTTTGTCCACCACAAATATCACATGCAAGTCCCTGGGATTGAACCTGGGCTGCCTTGATGATAGGTGAACCATCTAACCATGATCCGAGTTATTTACAATTATTTAAATTCATTGTGTTAGTTTATTTGCACTTAAAACAAGAGATACTGAAGATAGTAACTGGAAGTGGTTAGAACTTAACACCTTGCATATTTTCACAATTTGGCAATGGTAGCAAATAACATTTGTACATAGGAGCTTAGGTACTTCCTAGCTTGAGTAACACACTATTTGGATGAGGTAAAGGTTTGGTGAGCTCTCCAATTTCTGTTGTAGGCTCGATTGGAGTTGAACGAAACAATTTAATCATATTCACATTTTCATAAGTGCACTATTTCTTAACTAAATACTTTCTTCCGCATGCAAATGAGGCTGTCAATTGTGATTGTCTTTTGGTATTGTAGGCTTTCTTGGCTGGTGTTATTAAAGTATAACATGTTTTCAGGCAGTTCATATGCAACTCTGCACCATTCAAGCAGTATAAATTCCTGTACATTGCCATACAAATTTGCAGTTGCTAGCCATTCCTGCCACACTTCTGAGGATGTCCTTCACATTTGAGGTCAAAATGTCGGCTCATCTTTAGAAAGTGTCCCGTAGCACTTTCCGGCCAAATTCTAAGTGTGATAGCAGAATCATCTTAATCATTTTATTGTTAAGCCAGGGCCTACAAGCCTGGAAAATGTTACATAATACAATTAATTTGAAATAAAAGAAACCTACACACTATTTGAGAAAATACAACTGAGCGCAGATTAACTTTTAAATGCCAAATATACCAGAAAATTTATTTAATATATTATATCTGAATAATCTAGTTTTTCATTAATTTTGCTTACCTTTGATCCCATCTATTCCATACAAACAAAGTTTTCGTGTAACCACTATTTTGGGACTCTTTGATAATTAAACATAGATCCAAAAATGCAATTCCAAAAGAACAGCTTATTACTGGTTCCAGCAGAAATGCTGTGATCATAGATGGCATGTTCCATTATAATCGAACAATAACAGGTATAACAAGACCTTGGAGCCATTGCTACCAGGTTCAATAGAGGGTAATCCCCACAAAATCTTCCAGCAGAACTTGATCATCTTGTGCTTCTGAGAATGAAACTTGGAAGTTAAAGACTTAATGCTGTTATGAAATATCATTTAGCTAAATGAACTCCATTATGCAGCAGCAAGAATAAAAGCAAAACTTGTCTAAGAATGATAAATATATTGATGAAGGGGTATGTTGTCAGTATACTGGGTGGAAGGTATTGCTTTGGCCATACGTTAATCAGGGATTCTACATGTTTAATGTTTGCGTGACAGTTATTGAAATAGCAAACCATTTCCATCCATCCGTCAAGAAGCTAGATGGTTCCAAATGTTTGACACAATTTTTTTTTTTTTTTCAGTGAAACAGCTCTTTATTGACAATAATTGTGTTGGACATATTTGTTACACTCATCATGAAGAATCCCTGGTTAATGTATGGGTATAGCAGTACTTTCCATCGTGTATTTGCAGTATTATTGCTCCTAAATTCTTTAACTTTTTATTTTAGAAACTTAATGAACATTTAATGCATTTTCAAATACATTTACACATTATAAGATTCGTATGGCCTGTCGTATTGTTCAGTTGGTTGAATGGCAAAAACTGAGTCTGTGAGAACAACTACTTTATTTTTTTTATATCATTCCTATAGTATATCTGTTCTAATGCTCGTATTGGAAACACTTCACTTTCAAAATTGGCGGAATATCTGCATAGATTTGGTTTTATAAGTGACAATGCATGTAAGATCTGCATGCTGACAAGATTTTAAATGGAGAACACCCACTGGAATATCTTCCTTTCTTAGAAGTTTGAAAACAGTGTCATAATCAATTTAATCTAAAAGGTGAGTCAATAACACCAAACAGTACTTACATGGACTGACTCACCTTTTAGATTAAACCTGCTTGAATGCCCAGAATTGAGGAAAGCTGTACCAAATGGAAAGATGCATAATTTATATTGGTTGGCTAGAGAAAAATTGATAGATGAAAATCCTGAACATTAGATCAACAACAACATAGATTTACACATTTTTTATTTAATTGTGTCGAGTTGTTACAATTATGAATATGAGTAGTCATTCAGCCCAGGTTGTTTGCCAGTCATATCCAACATACCCAATCCAACTTGTTCGTGCAATTTCACACTACCATGCAGTTTTGTTTATATTAAGTCCTTTATAAAGTTCACATTGTCTGGAGCCAGTCAGTTCTGTTGCAGGCTATACAGAGTAATAAGCAACTCTACTTTGTGCAACTATTGTTAATGGCTCATGCATTGTTTCTACCACCTATGGTTCTATGTTATAAATCTCAAACTGTTTATGCTACATACTTCCATTTATTTAACCGACCAAATGCATTTCTTCTTAACTATAAATAAAAACTCTCCTAAACTATTAATCTGAATTAAATTTTCTGTATTCCTGCTGTTTTTGCCATTTTCAATCATTTGCTTTGTGTAAGTTTCCTCCAAGTATCTGTCTGTACCTGTGCATTCTTATAAAGGATGGATTGCATCTTCTTAATCCTTGCAATACAGGGCAAAAATTCCTTTTCTGTACTCTCCTGTAACCATTTGATCTTCGTACTCCCAGACACAATTAATTAATATTTACAATTTTTTTGTAGGAGCAGCCAGCGTACAATCCACAGGTGGAAGCCATCTCACCAACTCTGCCCCCTGAAAACATGCAGGAGGATGCAGCATTCCGAGCAACGAAAGACGACTTACTGCAGCAGATTGGAAAAGTAGATAGGGAAATAGCAAAGGCTGAGTCTCAGATACAAAAATTAAAGAAGAAACAACAAGAACTGGAAGAAGCTGCAAGCAAACCTGCCATTAAGAAAGAGGAGGAAGAAATAGCTATTCCCAAGCATCAGAGTCCTGCACAGAAAATTTATGCTGATAATAGGGTGAGAATATTTATGATCTAAAGCATTACTGTAACATACATTTTCTGATAAAGCAACAATGACTTTGGGCACAGGTGTAGGTAAAAGAAAGATTAAAAATATTTGCTGCTTGGTCAGGAAAAAATAAAATTGAATGATAGGAATGGCATTTCTGTTTTCTGTAGTAAATTTAAGCATTTAAAACAATGTATAAGAAGGTACACTTTTTCTCAGTATTACAGGCTATAGAAACATTAAACTTAATTTTGTTTACCTCCACAGAGATATTTATAGTACTTCATGTCATTGGTTTGTGGTTTAAAAGACCTTTATCTACTTAAAAAGTTAGGGTTGGTTTTCTTATAGCATTTACATAAAATCAGAAATTCTGTACTTGTGTGTCCAAAATTAACATAATTATTGCGATTGGGAAGCGAAGCAGAAATATTCAGATTTATATTGAGAGGATCCACAAATGACTTAGCTTCATTTTGTGGAATGTGCTTAGAGCCTTAAGCGTAATCTTATCAATTTTATTTAATTATTATGAATGAGTTATGCGTTAATGGGTACAAAGGACTGCATGTCTTTAAAGAAAGGCATAACTAAAGTCAAGAAGGTGTGTAATGCTCTCTTCTCACCCTTCTGTTGTTTTTTACATACTGGTAACTTATAAACTAGATTTTATATCATGTTAAATTGTTTAGGTCTTTATATGAAATGAGCAATTAGTATAAGGTAAGTGTAATGTGAAGACTTTCTTCTGTCTCACTGAGCATATACAACTTCAACACTACAATCCTGTTCTTCAACAGGAATAGATTACATTGTTAAATGTAAGCATCATCATTTTTTACCAAACAAATGGTCAGTTGGAGTGAGAACTTCCTGCAACTGCAAATATAATACCTCTGATCTCCAGCTGAAAAGGGTGATGCCATATTTTCAGGAAATAATTCCATTCAGCTTTGGGCATTAGTGCATCAAAGTACTAAAATTCAGAGCAGAAACAAAATCATTGTTGTATCTGTCTCTGAATGAGAGAATCCTTCAAAGTGTGAATGCAGTTGTGATGGTGAAGAAATACTTTTGGGAAAAATTTTATTTAATATTGGAATACATTTACAATTATTTTATCTTTGGGGTTGAATGAAAATAAGTATCTTTTTAAATGCCTTTCTTGCCTGTTTCCATTATTAATAGAAACTGAAGTCATTTCATTGTTCATACCTGCCACTCCATTCTTTATTGCAACACAGAATAAGCAAAAAAGTTTATTTTTGACTGTTTTACATTCTCCAGAATCAATTTTATAATGACTTTAAAAGAGGAACATTGCTTTTCAAACTTTAGCATACATCCATAGCTCGTTTTATATTTCTATACAAGAAAGTAATGCAGTTTAATAATTCTTACTCTTTGATTCACAGAAAAAAGCTCAGGAGGCTCATGCGCTGCTGGATAAACTAGGGCCTAAAGTAGATCTGGTAAGTTGATTGTAACTTTTACTTTGATGATTACTAACACACTAGTGCATAAAGTGTTACTAATAATTAATTAATTTCTTCAAATTGTTAATTTTACTTGTTATTCTACAGAACAGTAATATTTTTGTCCCTTTGTTACATTTTACTTGGATTGTAAAGGTATTTTTGAGACGATTAGATGTTAAGAAGTTTCTGATATCCAAAATGTATTTGGAATCGAACACAGTGAAACAACTCATAGAATACACTCCGTGAAAGGTGGAGTCAACTTGAACACTCTTAATAGCTTCACTCACCTGTTTATTATGCAGAACATGTATGGTGAGCATGACCTTGCATCGTCATCTGCCTGTTCAAGAGTTGATTCAGCAGTTGACTCCATCTTTCATTGAGATATTCTACAATTTGATAGTTTAATTGATATGTCTGGGTGTGAAAAATGGGTATTAGCTTTATGTGTTAATGGACTTTCAGGTACTTGTATGAAACCCTGATGTGATATTAACATGTGGAGATTGCTATAGCTTTTGCTGATTTTAAACGTATATAGAGCTTATTAAAAATTTGTAGTTAAGGCATTTAGTAAGGCTATAAAATGGTAATTTTGTATGATAAGCACTTGCAAGTAAATACTGAGACTAGCAACAGATTGCTTAGGTTTGAAGATCCATATTATGTATACATCTTAAGTTTTTTTTTTTTGGAGCCATTTAGATTGAATTGCCTAGTGGTGTATAGCCTTCATAAGATATAAAATTTGCATTCTTTCCTACCCATACAACCCAGAAAATACCATTTGCCATTATCTGTATGGTGTTTAACTATATGGTTTTCCTTAAAAATGTTCCGATAAATTTGGAGCATTTGAATTCTAAACAATAAAATGCAAAAAATCTAACTGTTCATATTACCACAATTACATAACAGGTGGGATGAATAAAGCTGTTGAGCTATCACAGAGCTTAGTTCTTTAAGTGTTATGACTTCAGAAGCTTTGAAAGCAGGCTGAAGCTAGCACATTGACAGAATATAGAAACATTGTGAACACATGTGTGGTACTTGGTAGTACAAGAGGAATGGAAACATTGTCAGACTGGAGAGGTGTGGAAGCTGAAAGCAGAAAAACTATGCATTCTTGAATAACTAAAATCCATAGTTTTCTTTGATTTAATAAATGTATATGCTTTTTGAGGGTTATGCCAAGTTTTTAGCAGAAATTCATAGGCATTTTATTTACAATATGACTATTACAACTTTTCAAAGTACTCTCCGTGAGCACTTGTACACTTTTCCATTTTATTAAACCATTTAGAAAATGTCTCAGTCCAGGCTTCTTTGATGTCACTCAGAGCAGTATTGTATCATATTTTTTCCGTGTCTGGGAACTGGAAGAAGTCACATGGGGTCAGGGTGGTTGGTTTTTTTTTATTAAGGTCCTCCAACATTGTGTCATATTGGACGAATGAATGAAATTGGTGAAATGATGCTCAAATGAGCCCGAGGTCCACGGAGCTTTAAGTTACCCAACATTCGTCTTCTCAGGATAGGGAAAACCTTGGAAAAAAACCTTATCCGGATAACTTACCCTAAGCGAGATTCGAACCCGCAACCTCTTGAACGTGAGGCAGACACGCTAACCATCACGCTACCGAGGCGGGCACACACATGGGGTCAGGTCAGGTGGATAGGGTGGGTGCGGTAAGACTCATCACCAGTGACCATAGTGTGTCTTTGAACCATCTTTTGTGAATTTCTCAAGCATAAAACTCTAGGCCTAAATGATCATGAATGATGGTCTGCAGTCTATCTAATATTTAGGATCTCTTCAATGTCACAAAATGTAAGATGATCATCTTCAATCATTTTTCTCACCGCATCAATGTCTTCTTGGGTTACTGCTGTTGCTGCGCAACCAGGATGAGGTTCATCTTCAAGACCGCTTGAAAATTTGCAAAATGGATTAGAGAGGAAGACTCACTTATGCACTAGAGAACAGTAGCATTCTACTTCATTTAACTTCTTTTTGTAGGCATATCATTGCTCAAAAGAAATGGCACAATATATCCAACTTTGCATAGTTCTTTGGTGGGGAAGCGCCATTTGCATGCTCCAAGGTCAAAGAACATTTCTCTCTCAAACTAAAATAGTCCTATTGTTGTTAGACTTCTGGTTTAAGAGCTGCTAAAAACTTTTGGCGTGGCCATCGGTTGCAGAACAAAACAAATGAAAAAAGATCCAAAAAGCTATCAAACTGTTTTTGAGTTATTAACTTTCTTTTTTTCCTACCATTTACGCATAGTAAGTAGAGGAAGTATTATATCCCATCCAAAATGTGATTTACATGACTCACAAGAAATGTAGAGTGCTTTGAGAGTGATGGATACCAAACTTGATATTTAAGCTTAGAATCACGTGACATGAAAACTTAAAAAGAAATCTTCCTCCATCATTCTCTTTATATGAAATGTTTTATTATTGAATGTTTCTTCAAAAACAGCTCTTAACAATTTTGATTAAAATACCACATGTTTAAGACTCTTTCTTGAGAAGTAACTGGTGAAGTTCTTTTCATTCTAAATGTATTTGTATTCTTTTTTAAACCATAGTTGTTACTAGACGAATAATGCGGATTTTATCAAAACTCGTGTAGAATATAATTTTTATATCTTGAATATTTTGGATATATTTATTATTGGTTTGAATTTTCAAATACATTATACTGTTTTGAGCGACCCACTTTTTAAAGGCTTGACTATCAGCCTCCTCTATGCCCTTTGTACCTTTAACAAAATCATTTCTGCAAATTTTTACATTGATTTACAAGAAGCAGATAAGAAAAGTTAGTTTAGGAAAGAATGGTTGCAGTATGTCATGTGAATCTATTATACAAATATTTCTTTTGTCTGTACTCAGTTACTTCTGATGTTCCAATATAAAGTCCTGCATATACCAAGTGGTTTATAATAAAATTTCTAAACCATGTCATATTATAAGCTTGTTAAATCAAATTAAATATATGTGCAGGATTGATCAATTTTTAACCATTCCACTGGAAGAAAATCATTTTGTTTGTGTGATTTGAATCAATTTTATGAATATGAATTATGAAAATATTGCAAATTAACTAAATATTTTTAAATGAATTAAACAACAGCTTTTACCTCTGAAGCTATCGTGAGAATTTCTAATATCTTAATAAAAATTGTGTTGCCAAGTATTTTGAATGACAAAAAATGTTGGGAGGAAAAAGAAAGAAAGAGAAAGAAAGAAAGGAGAAAAATGGACAAGTAAACATTGTGCTTTACCTAATAGATATAAGGTTATTTAAATTGCTGATATTAAAGAAGTAATGGTGCGGCATAAAAGAAAGGGGTATAAATATTTCTTTGCCAAATTTTACTGATGCATTTGGCTTCAGAGAACTAGGAAGGACTTACCTAGATAACTATTTACTCCAGAAAGTACAAATATTTCTGAATATGATTGGTATTTTGATTTAAAAACATGTTTTTTTATTGTACACAGAAGATATCTGCAGCTCTCTCTCTTACGAAGTTTCAGGTTAATTCTACGTATAGTTTTTTTAAATAATTAATTTTGTCTCTCTTACTTTCTGAAGAAAATTGGTTTAAATTTTGCGTAATATTGTAGGTTAAATTACTCAATAGTGTAAAATATATAGTACCCCAAAAAGTACCACAAGAACCTCATTTATCTGAACTGGGTGTGACCAGAGATAATTTGGTTTAATAAAAATCTGGTTTAATGGTAATCCAGAAACAATCTAAAAACAACCTAAAATTTGTTGTGAGGTGGTTAAGTTTGGATCACTGCTGAAATAGATGAGAAAGAATTGAAAGTTTGGTTGCTATCAAGTCTATCATGAAAATTAATCAAACATAATCTAACACATTTCAGTTTGTTGCCCTGTTATTTTGACTATAACAGTATCCATTGTTAGCTTGAAGCATGTGGTAGTAATATTACAACCATGTATGTTCACATGTATTTATCAAAGACACACATGCTTTAGTGGTGAGAAAGGAAATAAAAGTTGATCTTGATAAATAGATATCTGGATTAGAGCATGTTTCCTCATGTTTATTCAGTATTTGGAGTTTGGAGTTGAGAGTAAATTAGATACTGAAACTTCAAATTTTTTAATTAAAGAGGTCTCGCAAATCAGCTTTTAGAAGAGGTGCATTGCATTTAAATCGAATTTTTAAAACACGCTCTTTAAGCACCAGCAAATCCTATATGTTGTGAACCAGGAAGACAAATTGTGACAAAGTTAATAACCGTAACTTGAAAATGTAACCATGAAGTATTAGAATCCTTGAAAGTTAGTTTTGAAAATTAGAGAAATCACATTATTATTAATGTAGATTCCTGCAGACAAATAAAGCACACATTGATGTTTCAAATTCATTCTTTTTGGTTTACATTCATCAACTGTCTAACCAGATTGCAAATGACATAATTGCAGCTTTTCAATGAAGAGCTTTTGATGCAAATCTTCAGTAGCTTAGTGCCATTGAGTTTAAAAAGTCTTGTATCCAAAGAAAAGTTTTTTATCTTGCAGTCATTTGATACCACTAAATACCTGTTGTCAACACCTATAGATAAATTCTAGATATAATTTGCTTGTCCTGAGCAGTTTTGGACAAACTATAAATCCATTCAGTTATAACACTCAGCTTAAAAAGGGGAAGAGGGAAGTTTGTTAGATAATAGGTACTTCAAATTTGTTTAAATATGCACTGTATGTACCTAGATGAAAATCTGATAATTGTTTGATTTCCTTAATTAAATATTTATGTTGTAATAATGTAATTTTGGATTATGGATGCATGCTAATATGCTTTTTGCATTTTATTTTATAGCCTCTCTACAACCAGCCTTCAGATACAGCTGTGTATCACGAAAATAAAAGAAGGTATGTATACAAGGAAAAGGTTGAAGGTATTGAAAGTGAAGCAATATAAATCAATAAATACTGATAAATATTAGTGACTAACCTTCACTTATCTTTTGTAACTGTATTTTAAATTCCATTTCCAAACAAAAAAGCTGTGAAGCATTATAAATCAACAAATGTTAGCAACTAGACTTCACTTCCTCATGGTGGTGGGCTTGTCCCTGTTTGTAGCAGTTGACAAGGAATTGATGATAGGAGCAGTTAGCTCCTGAAACATGTTTTTCATTTCAAAATAAGTGAGTGATATAGTGTCAAAAATAGACTCAATAACTAATCTAAATTATTATTGTACATCATATTCAGGAAGTCCACCATAGGCAATTTTAATTATAAGTTAAGCTAACCTTGTCTCCCTAGGTTTATCTTCTCTAAAGCTGCTTGTGCACACTTATTGGTGCCAATACATGCTTCATTAATTTATTGGTTACATAATTTTTACCCGCTTGTGCTCTCTTTATTTATACTTATCTAACCCAGTAGTATTCAACCTTTCTTCTCCGCGTACCCCCAAGGACAATTTTCTGTTTGTCTGTACCCCTAGGCCTAGTCCTAGTTATCCTTACTTCAAATTATACATAACGGTATCTAAAATAGATTATAATATTTATAACTTATTTAATATTACATAAAGAAGTATTAAATTAAATTTTACATACCCCCTTAAGAAGTCTTCGCATACCCCAGGTTGAATATACTGATTTAGCCTATTGTTCTTCTATGGTTGCCTCATTGTCTAGTTTTCCCTCCATGATTCCTATTCATTTCTCTATAATTTATAGTTATAGTTTTATAGTTTTCTACAGCTAAAAGCTTGTCATTAATATTTCTCCATCTAAATTATTCCCTTTATGTTGCCATGCCTTTTCTTGCCACAATTTTTGTAATGCATTATAGTAAATAATATGTTTCCTGACACATTGGGCATTTCACAAAATCCTTGTCATTTGCAATATATTTAATGTTATTGGAGATCACGCATATCTTATGACAGTAAATTAACCAGATACTTTGAAAGGTAGAATCAGAACTGGAAAATTCAGTGCTGTAGCTGGGATTTGAACCATGGATCGTCGGCTCTACATACAGCTACTTTCCGATTTTACCTTTTAAAGTTTGTATACACACATTTATGTGCGTGTTAGAACAATGAGTGATCATTGATTGTCCTTATATGTGGAAACAGTTGGATACTCCATTATTGTTACATCGTGTGACTGCTGGTATGCAGCAGGATGCGCCTGATCAATAACTTTTCTCTATCCAGTCATTTTCATTCACACACGAGGAGCATGTTTCAGACTTTCCAAAAATTACTGGCTGCTAATTGGTTCCACATGTTACATACTATGCAATTCATGTGCACTTGTCTGGAGATTTTTGTGTAGAAATTGGCATATAAGTGGTTAAGAGGAGTTGGACATACAGCAGAAGATCTGTGGTTCAAATCCCAGCTGAATTTTTAATTTCTGATTCTACCGTTCAATGTTTTTTGATAGATTTGTTTTGTACTGAAAACTCCATTTTGGTGCAAAACATTAAAAGATAACTCTGATGAGCACAAAATAGGTTGACAAATATGGTTAAGAAAAACAATGCACCAGTTCACACATGCGTTATCACTATGACCAAAATCAATGAGTTGAAGTTCATATTGCATCCTCACGCACCCTATTTGCTAAATTTAGGCCTCTGATTATTTTCTGCTTCCAAACTTGAAGGAATGGCTTGGTGGTAAAACCTGAACAGTGAAGAGGTGGAGTCTACAGTTGACTTTTTTTGCAGAGCTTGACAATTTTCACTATAAACAGGGTATTGAAGCTATTGAACATCGCTGGGAAAAATGTATGTAGGAAGCTGTGTAGAGAAATAAAGATAGTTTTTCCCCATAATTTTTGTGCTTTCTTGTTAGTTCGGGTACTTCTGAGACAGTCCTCGTGCTTTGAAATATTAGATTGCAAATTAAAATTGCTTGCTTAGACTAGAAATTGTTATTTGAAGCAAATTGCAAACTTAGATACCTCATATCATTTTAAAGAGAGGAAAATTGCTACAACTGGTTTTAATAGTGTATGTTGTATCTTTCCCTGTCTGTGCTTATCCATGTGTTGTGTACATCTCCCCTCTCTTTCGCACAGTGATGTTCATGGGCAATGCAGACCATTGTTGATAATGAGTTGGAGTAACTTCTGCCTGTTCTTATTTTGCACATACTCTATTACTGAATTTATAATGCTGGTTCAGTGTCAGTGCTACCTCTAGGTAATACATAAATGCAATCAGCTCTCTGCCTGCCAACAATATGGGCTAGACCAGAAGTAGTTCATAAATATTTTCAAAACATACACAGTTTAAATCAAACATTCAAGCATGTCTAAGAATGAGCTGCAATACCCATCTTTTCCTTATTAGTTTCTGACTGCATATTCCTGCTCCAGTTCCATTACACCATTGAATCCATAATAATTGTAATGTGTGATAGTAATAAGCTTTTACTGCAGCAAAATTATGAATTAAAGATTACCAAGGTTGACATTAAATATATTAACAGTTTGCTGAGATATACTTTGAATCTGATTACAATAGCTTTATTTTATCTTGAGTAAAATAATGCGGTACATTGAACAATATTCTTTCACTTCTAACCTACTATTGTGTTATTGCTCACAGTGAAATGATGTGCTATGTACTTAACTTTTGATTTCTCTTTTTTGCAGGTACTTGACATTCAAGAAGCGTCTTATTGAGTACTTCAAACGGAAACATGCAGAACGTGAAGGCCGGGAGAAGTACTTGACTGCCACATATTCCAAGCTGATGCAAGAATGGCTTCGTAAAGTGGAAAAGGTGGAATCTTCACAGAAACGCAAAGCGAAGGAGGCAAAGAATCGAGAATTCTTTGAGAAGGTTTTTCCAGAACTGAGAAAACAAAGAGAAGATCGTGAAAGGTTCAACCGTGTTGGTGCTCGTGTCAAGAGTGAAGCAGAGCTGGAGGAGATAGTGGATGGCCTGCAAGAGCAAGAGGTATAGAAAACTTAAATGAATACATTTTGTGGGTTAAGGTACTAATACAGTATACAGGTGTTTAGGGGTAAGAGCAGATATTTTGATAATTGATAGCTTAATATATATCCACGTTGGTATGTTGTTTTTTCTCTCCATCTAACAATTTTCTCACAAACCAATAAAATGGTTCACTTCCTGATGTTTTTTGCATGGTTGTAATTCTGATGCCTGTTGTTGTAATGAACAATGCCTGTTGTATAGACTATCCATTTTGTTTCACACCTCAGTGCATAACTTACTGACCTAAGTAGTGACAGGTCATTGACCTTGCAGAAGCATTGAAACTCTATTTCAGTACACCATTTATTACTAGACCGGTTCACTCTTTATCATCACACTTGCTTAGAGGTACAAACCTACTTGGAAACTTATTCTATATAATGGTATATACAGTAGAACCTTGATTATCCAAGGCAAGGAGGGCCGACAGCACCTCACATCATTGAAAACTCAGATAACATGGACTCTGTTAAAAATTGAAAGGGAAACGTGCGGTAAATTGGTGAAATGAATAAAAACATGATCAGAGATGTGAAAAAAAGGTATCTACTATATTACCAAATGAAAAAAGTGATCTACATATGAATAAAAATAAAATAAAAAAAAAAAATGATGGAAAAAGACCTACAGTACAGTGTTCACATGTTCCAGTTAGTTATTTCTTCAAGAAATCCGTAAGTGTTTTCTGTTTAATGGAACTAGCTTACTTCTTTGCCACTGTTTTACACAATTGTCGCAGCAGTGAAACGACTGTTGTTCTAGGTTCTCGATAGTCATTTCTATCACTTTGCATCCTTCACTAATTTTCTCATTTTCCGTTTTAATGTCTTCGTTGCCACTTTCTTCAGCCTCTACTATCATCTCATCAGTCACTTCCAGTGGTTTGTCTGCGTTGATCGTCTTGGCTACAGTTTTCACTGGTTGTTTCATCTGCCAATCTTTGAGCTAGCTGAGCAAGGCTGAGTTCATCATGCTGTATGGGCAAAGTTTCTTGATTCTCTGTGACATTTGGTAACTTTGCATTGCACACTTCGTAAAATGGAACCTTGGTTAATCAGGGCTTGGATAACCGCGGCTCTACTGAATTTATTAACGTAGAATTAATATATGAGCTATAAAGCTTATTGAAAACCCAGAAAAAGGTGATTTCTGAGATTCAAACTTGGGTCCTGTGGTTTATGAGACAGGTGAGTTAAGCGTATTTAATTTGAGTCTTACAATTGTTATACTGCTGCTTTAATAGTTAATTCTCCTAAAATCATGAGGAATTTTCTGAATTTATATGTAAAACAACTTCAATGAATTTTCCCCTCAAACCATTTTTTAAAAGTTGCACGATTCGTTTCTTCGTGGTAGTCTCCCTTCTTCTTTGATTTGAACAGTAGGCAACAATTTGGAATAAACCCATGGGAGTTCCCAGCATGAAGTGTTATTCTTCCTCCTTTACCTAAGGGCACCCCAATTGTTGATTTCAGTATGTCGTTTGTCCACCCTTTATTGGTACTATGGCTAGCATTTACCCATGTCTTGTCTAGCCAAACAGTATTTTCAAAATCATGTGTACATATTTCCCGAAGAAATCTACATTGCCAGGCATAGATGTCTGGTATTTTGGATAGAAGTTTACAGCCATTAAACTTTTTATAGCAGAAGCGTAATTCTTTCACTATTTTCTGAAGGGAAGTCTTGCTGCCTGTAAAAAGTTCCGCATCTTGCAACGAAGACTGCAATTTTAATATGTTAGGATGTTCTTTTCTGGCGTAATATACATAAATATGGCAACGAATTGCGTCCTGCTGAAACGGATCCAGGTTCATAACCAGGTTGCCTCTCCTTTTCTTCTTCCCTGGAGTTTCAAGCTTGGATGAAGACTTCCAGTTCATATTTTTCTTTGCCTACTCTAACTGTTGTTCTTGCTTATTCCCACTGCACGTGCTGCTCTGTCTAGGACTTAGCCATAGAAATTAGAAGCCCCATTCTCTTCTTCTTCAAAGTACTTCCGTATGGAACATATCATTTCATGCGCCTATCCTCTTATTGGAATACCTCTTCTGAAAACACTTTTATTTTCCCAGAAAGCTTGCTTTGTCTTTGACTTTCATTATTTTCAGTTGACATAGTTAAATAGCAATATTTAATCCTGATAAACATGCACACACACATGCACACAGAGGTCCATGCACAAGCACAAACAGATACATGCACACACACACACAGATACATTTGTGCGTGTACACACACACACACACACACACACACACACACACACACACACACACACACACACACAGATACGCAAACACATACACACATTAATTATCACCGAATTTTGTCTTTGTAGATGTGATCGTAATACCGATACTACATGTAATAATTATCACTGAAAGTTGTACTTATAAATGCAACCATAATATCAACACTTCACGAACTAAACAGTGCAGGTGAAACAGATAAACTGATACCAGGTACTTGAGGTCACCGATTTGCAGTGCAACACAATAGCATACTGTTTGCATCAGGTAAAGATTCCTGGAAAGGAATTCAGTCACTGTGCTTAATGGAAAACATGTATTCAATGTCACTGCTGGCAATTGTGCAATGGCCTGTTGCTGCGGAAACGACTTGGGGAAGCTTGCTTTTAATTGGTGCCTCCAGTGTTTGCTATGAGACCAGAGTGATGCTTTAACCCTCTTCTTCCTCTCTGCTAAAGTTTTCAGAGCACATTAGTATGTGGGTAGGAAACGTCAATCACCAACTAAGAGTGCGCCAACTATATGTTCATTTTCTATCAATGAAACAAAGCTGCAAACACTATAGTAATAGACAAGTTGAAAAGGAAAGCACTCAGAGAAAAGGTAAAGAAACCATGTATCCTTAGGTTCAAGAAACAAATATGAGATGTCAATCTGTAACATCAGGTTTGTTTCCTGCAATGCAATGCGTAACTAAAGGTTACAGGAAAGTATTTTACTGCCTGTTATACATAATGACTGCTAAAACTACACAGACCTTAAAACCAATGTTGCTTGTTAGTTACTTTGGAGTATAACACTGGACTTCAATGTCAGAAGTTTACCTTCATCCCTGCAAGCTAAAAGATACGTCACTTTTCCAATGCACATTCCACCCGCAGACAAGAAAGAAAAAAGTTGGGTTGGATGAGATAAGTTGTATGTTACAATGTAATGAAAAAAATATGCTGTTTTCTCCTTCTTTTGGAGAATTGTTTGTATATCTACCTCAATCATTGATCATATTAGGCCATCAACATCGGTTGGTCAATACTTCTAACATCATGAATGCAAAATTTCAAAAATTAAATTATTTTGGTTGATAGTATATAAATTTTTAAACCTTAAAACTCACTTCGACATATGTACAGGAGTTTACATTTGATTTATGAGGTAGGTACCAACTAAGAGTGCGTCAACTATATGTTCATTTTCTATCAATGAAACAAAGCTGCAAACATTATAGTAATAGACAAGTTGAAAAGGAAAGCACTCAGAGAAACGGTAAAGAAACCAAAGTGTATCCTTAGGTTCAAGAAACAAATATGAGATGTCAATCTGTAACATCAGGTTTGTTTCCTGCAATGCAATGCGTAACTAAAGGTTACAGGAAAGTATTTTACTGCCTGTTATACATAATGACTGCTAAAACTACACAGACCTTAAAACCAATGTTGCTTGTTAGTTACTTTGGAGTATAACACTGGATTTCAATGTCACAAGTTTACCTTCATACCTGCAAGCTAAAAGATACGTCACTTTTCCAATGCACATTCCACCCGCAGACAAGAAAGAAAAAAGTTGGGTTGGATGAGATAAGTTGTATGTTACAATGTAATGAAAAAAATATGCTGTTTTCTCCTTCTTTTGGAGAATTGTTTGTATATCTACCTCAATCATTGATCATATTAGGCCATCAACATCGGTTGGTCAATACTTCTAACATCATGAATGCAAAATTTCAAAAATTAAATTATTTTGGTTGGTAGTATATACATTTTTAAACCTTAAAACTCACTTCGACATATGTACAGGGATTTACATTTGATTTATGAGGTAGCTGTGATATAATTTAAATGTGATGCCAATTGTTAAAGAAATGCTCACATCCATCTCTACCTTTAAATTTTGTTCTCAATGCTACATCACAAGTATAGGGTTGAACTCGAGCTGTACTGCAGTGTATTCAGATCATTTAGTTTTACTTTAATTTAACTGTATAATTGGTTAAAATGAACACCTATCCTTGTCTGAAACCCTACTGTATCTGTAAACATTTCATAAGGCTAAGCACTTGAGATTAGATGAACAAAACTTTGAAAGAAAACTTGGGAGAGGCAAACGTACTGGTTGACTACTCAGCCTATGTGCAACAATGATCTTGTTTGTTCTTTTGTAAACATGCAAGTGGCAAATTACATACTTTGTGTCCTGATTGCAGCATTTGGCAAGGAAATGAACATTGGATGACTTCTAGCGCAGAGTATACGCAAGCATATTCTAATCCTACATATCTGCTTTAGTTACAAGCATAGTCAAAGGAATAATGCAGAATAGTAATCCATTAACAATGCAATTGTGTTTTTGCATTTGGGAGGAATTAAAGTTAAAACTGGTTACAATAAAGCTGAATACGTACAATTAATTGAATCGTGATTGGTATAATTACAATTGGAGAACAAGAAATACACTGGTGGAAAAAAAACATGCACTACTAAGGACTGTGTTTATTGTATCATGGGCATAGTGGATATTGAAGGATTATAGAATTGATGATTGATGTGTCATGGTCAATGGACAACAGATGGCACTGCATAGGCTTGTCACTATGTGCACTCTGCGGCAGTACCATAACAGTTGAATGGCAGTTTCTAAAGATGTAGCGATGTCCAATGTTTGCAAAAGAGGGGAGGTTAGGTTTATTTCCTTCCACTATACACAGACTTTACCACTCTTTAACCTCCAGCCATCCATTATGCTGCAGTGGCGGTTTGGTGATATGTATGTTGTGTATGATTTACGAAAGCACTTTCAAATTTTATGTGATACACATCTGTTCATTAAGAGAGATAGAACTGGAACTTAAAAATTCAATGCCACAGTTGGGATCCATCTGTTCATTAGTTCGGTACTGTTTACATTTGGCGACAAAGTCAGATTGCATAACCTTGGAAGTTACAGCAAGTGATCATCGCGTAACCTATTGCAATACAGACTTTTAATATAATTCAATTTGGAGAAACTCTTCGCAAATATATGTAGAGTTATATTCACTCTTATACAAATTATTCTTGCAAATGCTTATTTCTCTAGCTACTATGTTTTAATCAACATAAGGATTTTTAGAAATTATCTTACTGCTATCTTTCTTGTAGGTGCAAGGGGAATATGGGCATGCAGTAGGCTTTAAGCGTCAGTGAAATGTTTTAAGACCTGGTTGCTATACAATGCTTTTGAAATTCTGTTCTCTTTTTAAGGGCAAGAGATAAAAAAATGAACATATTCCTATTCGAGAAAAGTATAGGTATTTGCAAATTCGAACAAACAATAAAGAATATCTCAGAAATGTTCACTCAAGAGAAAAAAGAAGTATTTAACATAAATTGTGTGTTTTCAGGAGATTCACATTTTTTGTTTAGTAAGCTTTTGTTTGTTGCTTACTGTTAATGCAAAATCATCTAGAATGAAAAGACCTTCTGAGAACAATCCCAGGAAATTCAAGTTATGACTTAGAAACTGGCATGGAATCACGTGTTTCTGCCCGTCACTGGATAATGACTTGACTGTCCCTCTGACTGAAGGAAGGGAGTGGGGAGTAGCCGCTCATTACATATGTGTCTCCAAAGAGGTAAGGTTGGACATTGCTGCATTAGGTTGTAACGACCTACCAACAAATTGCTACACATGTTGGGCGCAATGCGTTGATGTTGTGTCAGTGTTGGACAGTTGACAATGATGACAATGCACTCCACTATTTTGATGAGAGGTTGGTATGTTCAGGGCAGTGGATTAATGGTTTCTCTGCATCTTCAAATTTACAGAAAGTGGATATAGGAATTTCAGCTAAGCCAATCCTGTTTAGGTGTTTGTTGAGGCAGTCATGATCTGTTAGTAATCTAAAAACTGCAATGCAGTAGTAGTTTACTAATTATAATTGTGTTGTTATATAGATTTTCCCATAACCTGTGAAAGTGACTGATACCTAGGAGTGCTTGAAATAGTGCCAGAGTTGGGCACAATTTGCAAAGGTGTGCACATAAGGTCTCTAAATGCCTGTTTTTAAGGTAGGTGCACATCAAAGTGAAGCACAGAGAAATGTTCCTGAAGATGTCAGCAGTTTTTGAATTATGAATTTTTGAATTATGTGGCATCTTTGCACTTCTATCTCATGTTGCCATGGTGACTTGCTGGATTTAGTATCGGCTTATGACCTTGATACAGTAACAATGAGGGTGAGAATAGTAAGTTTTTTTTAAAAGAATTCTACCAACTGTCAATATCTGGTCATATCACTTTATCTTGTGGGAATTCTTTTACATCAGTAAATCTAAGAATCCTTAAATGTGATTGTCCTGAGAAGGAATTGAGCTTGTAACCTGGAGGACTGAAACCAGCGCTCAGTCTCTTGTGACATCTAGGCTGATCGTCATAAAAAACGAAATGGTTTCTGAAAGCACTCCAGTGCATATTGTATGTTGAGTTGTTTAAAACCGTGCATGTGGTATATTGATAAGTTAAAGCCAATGGCGATTGTATGCTACCTAGATCCCCATATCAGAAATAATGAGGTGATTGCAGGAGGGCGGGGTGGGGGGAAGATTAAATCAGTGAATAAATTAAGTTTATTTATAATTGCAACTTGGGTATTTTAGTTTCAGGGACTCTTGTTTGAGATCATTTTGAGTCACTTTTTTATACTCACTTTTAAAAGAGAAGGTGAGTGGGAAAAAAAAAAGGGACTCAATATGATCTCAAACATGAAGAATACTTCACTGTTATTAGTGCTTCTAATTTTAATATTCAGGAACTCTAGTAAGCTTTGAATGCATTTAATTTGAAGGTGAGGGTTCTTTCAGAAAGCCTTTAAGGTGTATAGCTCAATAATTGTTCTATCAGCTGTAAAGTTTAATTTAATGCAAAAAGGATTTAATGGTAACAATCTTAAGGCAGCATACAAATAAGTGTAATTAGTGTTGATACTTTTGCAGTTAGAAGTGATTTCTTAGATGGCCAATCTTGAGAGATTACTTTTGTTGTTTTAAGATATCCTAATGACGTGCTTCATTGTGTAGTTTATTCTGGTGCAAAATCCTTCCGATATGCTAAATGTGCTAAATTTTTGGAATTTCTGTCAAGCAGTGTGCAGAACACAGTTATTTTACCTTTACCCATATTAACTAAACTAGGTTACAGAATTTGAACAAGGTAAAGGAATACAGAATAAATTCCAAACAATTTAGTGTTGTTACATCTAGACAACTTGTTCTTAATCTGTCTACTACCAAAGTTGTTATACGCGGAGTGGCCCAAGTCATGGCAAGGCACTGTATGTGATATTAATAACATGCACTTCCACAAGCCCTCAAAACTGCAGCAATGCATCAAGGCATTGACTCTGCAAGGTATTGGAATCATTATGGAGAGAGGAATCCAAGCATCTTGCAGTGCTACTTGGAATTGTTCTTGTATAGTTATGGCATGTACACAAGCATCGACAGCAACCCACAAATGCTCATAACCATGGTTGTAAATTCACTGGAGTGCTCATCAAACCACCTGCTGATAACAAGAGCATTGACATGTTGCATTGTCCTTTTGAAACATGACATCTCCATCAGGGTACTCTAGTGCCAGAAAGGGATGGAGATGGTCTGAAAGAATGTCCACATAACGTGCACTGTCATTGATCGCTGCAGCCAGACAATGGGGCCAATTGCAACTATGAGAATGCGCCTGCCTGGGCACAACTTTACTGATACGCAGGATCCTTAGCTTCATGGGGTATACGCCACACTCATGCGCCCATCAGCTCAATACAACTGGAATAAGGATTTATGGGACCATAGCATATGGTGCCACTGTTCCATGGTCCATTGCCAATGTTTGCGGGCCCATGCTTGTCATTGAACTCTGTGTTAAGTGTCATTAAAGGGACACGTTGGTCACTGGCTTTTGAAGCCTATGTGGTGCATATGCCTCCTTACAATCATGGAGGAAATGGGATTCTGACTTCCAACATTCAACTGGGTGGTTATCTGACTCACAGTAGCCCTTCGAGTGCCCCATATGGTTCTGATGAGGCCACATGACGTCTGTTTGTTAATCTCCTGTGGTCTTTCTGTGTGGTGGTTTATGCATGTGAAAACATTCTCTCTGTGTATTGAAGATCTGCCCTAGACACTGTCACCTTGGAAACCTGAACTCTTGGGCAATGTCTGATATGCTATGACCCATGCATCTTGCATTGATTATTATACCGTGTTCAAAGTTGGTTAACTCGTGACATGTTGCCATATTCACTGCACATGTGTCTCAAATGGACAGCTCTGGTATTGTGTCTGCACTTGTACCATAAGCCACATCTGGTCTCAACCCTGGTGAGTCATACACAGCACGTTTTCTAATGGGATAATCCTTTCCGTGACTTTTGGCCACTCAGTGTATTTAAAACTTACATGGGCTTTATAGACCTGATATACAAATTTAGATGAAGTTTACAAAATTTGTAGGACTGATGAATTTTTATTCTTCCATGTCCTATGTTCGATGCATCGCAAGCTTTCTGCATGGTAGGTGTGATGAAAGAAGCTATAGCATCCCAAATGCTAATAAGGGTGTATATAATCAAGAAGGATTACATAATTAGCTTTTTCTTTACTTTCATGCTCTGGAAAAATCTAGAATGTTAATGTCACTTTCAGCTAAGGTACATACATAAGTGACCAGTCACATTGCCAATGAAGGCTTTGTTTGGGGAAGGGTTGATTTTTAAATTAGCTTCACATTCAATTTATGGTACTTTGCATACTGAATTTGGTAGTAACAAAATGTAGCACTATAGGATTTGCATACTAAATTTGGTATTTTCACACCAATATCAAGTTTCAATGTTTTACTGTTGTGAGGCTACTTCTTAAGTGTTCTTACTTTAAATTTTGCGGATTAGGCACAGAATGGAACAGCAAAGGAAAATTGTGTAATTAAGAAATTCTGATATCTTGATATTCAAGAAAACCCCGAAGGGGGTCCTGCTGAGATTGTTTAGTTAACTAACAACACCATGCATCTCCAGTTAGTTGATGCATGATGATTTGAGTTCTGAACAGAACTATGCTGATGTGAAGAATGATAGTTACCTGTATATTTTGTTTGCCTAATTAACTGTTATTACTAGATTGGGCAAATCTGTAAAACTTACTTAGATTGTTGTCAGCATATGATTAGTGATGTAAAGGTGCAGATAAAATTAAAAGATATAAATATAATCAATGTAAGTAGTACCGAAGAAATTCATTTTGGACATTTTTAAGTTGAAGCTAACAAGTTATAGAGCAGATAAAATGTATAACTTTTGATAGTCATTTAAAGCTTCGCAGTCTGTATTTACAAATTCAGAGAGACTGATAGTGGGATATATTTTGAGGGAAAGGTGTCATTCATATTTGAGTACCTTGGAGCAAGTGCATTAGGTATGTAATAATACCTCTTACAAACTATGTATGTTTATTGATCACTCATTAAGTAAATACACAATTTACTTAATGACTGATCAATAAACATGCCTCATACAAGCTTTGCTAGCAGGTATTCTTATTGAAAATATTTTAAAAGCCAAAACTGATACTTTCTTTAAGTATTGTTGTATTTCTTTTTTCAGATGGAAGATAAGAAAATGCGTTCATATGCTGTTATTCCACCTATTCTTTTGGATGCTCGGCAGAGGAGAATTACATATGTGAATAACAATGGACGAATTGAGGATTTTACAGCAGAGTACAAAGAACGACAGCTCTTGAATGTTTGGACTTCATCAGAGCATGAAATATTCAAGGAAAAGTATTTGCAGCATCCGAAAAACTTTGGTGTGATAGCCTCGTACCTGGACCGCAAAAGTGTTTGTGATTGTGTCCAACATTATTATTTGAGCAAGAAGACTGAGAACTATAAGCAGTTGCTCCGTAAATCTCGACAGAGGACACGGGCTAGTCGAAACAATCCTCATGCGAAACCTTCGAATGCATCGCAAAATAATATTGCAGACGTTCTTAGTGGTCCTACAGGTGTCACCACTAGGTTACAAAGGGAACAGCAACAGAAACAGGAACAACCCAATAGTGCTGTGAATGTTAATAACAGTGCAAGTGCTACTACCACGAGTACAACTGCAACGACGACAACGACCACGTCGTCTTCGTCCACGTCAACAAGCAGTATCACTAGCTCAACTAGCTCGATATCTATGGCTGTTACATCTAGTAGTTCAACAACTGCCACATCTACTGTTTCCACTGCCGCTGATCCGATGTCAACGACAATAACAACTACGGCATCCACCACAGCAACAACAAACTCAACATCCTCAGTGACAGTAACAACTGTTGCACCTTCGACTGCATCCTCTCCTATAGTGACAGTGTCAGTGACTTCCTCGTGTCCGATTTCCTCTGTGTCTACGACCACCACATCAAATGTTGTGTCAAGTAGTACTCTTAGCAACAGCAACAGTAACAACCTCTCTCCTGCCAAGGAACAACATCTGGTCAATGACAAGGATGGAGTTGACAAAGAGAATAAGAACAGCAGGTAAGAAACACTTGTTTCTTTTTTTTAATCATCCCATGCATGAACTAGTTTAATAAAACTTCTTAAATGGTACCCATTAAAAAGGGTATTAATGTGTTATTCTACAATTTGACTGTTTCTTAAGGATATGTATGACTGACATTTCATAAAAATTGAGGGAAAAAACTAGTGTATTTAGATTCTTGTTGCTTCACTGTTAATGCTTCATTATTTCCTTATAGTGTATTTTAATTTTATAAAATAATTGAGACATTTGTGAATGCAAAAATATATAGATATATAACTTTCTTCTGAATGACATTTTAAATACCTTATTCCATGTTTAAATGTCACGTGAATTACAATGTGAGCTATGCATTCAATACTTTTATTGCTGTTTTGTTATTATATATTTTCACATTTTTCTTCCTGTAAAATGCAAAGCAGTTTTGTATTGCACTAATAATATTTGCTAAACATGTTCACAGGGACATAAATAAAAATTGCCCTAGGTTTCATTGTCAGATATTCCTAAGCATGTGAGTGTATTTTTAATTTTCAAACACAAATATTACAACTTTTAGACCAATAAACATCAATTTAAAAAATATAGTACCTTAAATATCGGTGATTATGAGTTTTCAAGATGTATGATAACCTGGTAAAGACTGCTTGAATGTAACGTGATAGCTGCGCTATTCCTAAAACTCCCGAGTAAATATTGTTCTATTACAACATAAACATGAGGCATGTGTCCACGTGGCGTTTGTGTTAGTCCAGTTAGTCGCAGCTGATATGAACACCAGGTTATCGCAGAGGGATACAAGATCTGGATCTAAGGCTGGATGGAGTATAGAGCAGCTTTTAAAAGTAGATGTATTTTGAACTAGTACTACAGTACTACGACTTCTTCTTATTTTCTTTTTCTGCTTTCTTTTTCTTCTTCCTCCTCTTGCTCCTCTTGCTCCTCTTCCTCCTCCTCATCCTCTTCATCCTCTTCCTCATCCTCTTCCTCCTCCTCTTCCTCTCCTCCTCTTCCTTCTCTTCTTCCTCTTTTTCTTCAACTTCAACTTCCCTGTTCTACCATTATCATGGTGTCAGGGGTTTACCTCAGATCCATTTTCTAAACTCAATTCTATCCTTTGCTAGTCTATTGAACTGGTTCCAAGTCTTTCCTTCATTAACCACCACTCTTTTAATTCCTTCTTCCCAGGTTATCCTTGATCTTCCTCTCGGGTTCCTTCCCAATGATCTAGCTTCTAAAAGTTGACATACCTTCCGATCTATACCCATTCTCTTTACATGTCTGTACCATCTATCCTCCTATAGATGGCACTTGAAGTTATTCTCGTATCCTTTCATTGCTTGTTCTATCTTGTCATGCCTTCCTTACTATTCTTCTTAAGCTTTTCATTTGTATTGCATTTAACATGCTTAACTCACTTTTTGTAACTGTCCATCTTTCACTTCCAAAAATAAGTATTGATTCTATAACTGCTTTGTACACTTTAGTTTTTGTTCTGTTATCTAATTCTTCTTTCCCCAAAATGCATTTGCTTAATGCATAATGCGATTTGGTAGCTTTTTGTACAAGCTTTCTTATTTTTTCTTGTATTTTACCTGTTTGGTGTACCACTGTTCCCAGATACTCATAACTTTCAACTTGCTCTAACTGCCTTCTGTCCTTTTCAATCTTAATCTCTTTTATCTGCTCTTTTGTTCTGGCTACCATCATTACTTTACTCTTATTACAATTTACTGTCTTCTCTCTTTCCTGCAATGTTTCTATCCATTCTATTATTGCTTGTCGTAACTTACTTTCTGAATCTGCTATCAATACATCATCATCAGCAGCATAAGCTAGGGTCTGGCAATATACAAGTCTTAAATTCTACATTCCCGCTACTAACTTGTTTTCATTTTACAAGTCTTCATTACTGCATCCATAAATATTGTAAATAGTAATTAACTTGCACTATCCCCTTGCTTAACACCCTTTTCCATTGGGAAAGGTTCTGAGGTTCTGCTCTTCAACCTTACAAGGCCTTCTATGTTCTTAAATGTAGATTTAATTGCCCATATTAATTTTAAAGGTACCTTCTTATACAGTGCATTCCATATCTACTCTTGGTGCAGAATCAAAGGCTGCTTGCAAATCCAGAAATGCAAGGTATGCTGATTTACTTTCTTATACATTTATCTGTGATGACTCTTAGTGCAAATATCTGGTCTGTCTTCCTAGTCTAAATCCTGCTTGTTCATCCTCTAAATAATTTTCAAAATAGCTCCTCAGTTTTCTTTTCAGAATCCTTGTATATAGCTTCATGATTGTATTTATTAGGCAGATTGCTATATAGTTCTCATATTTAAATGATTCTCCCTTTTTGTACATGGGAATTACTATGTTTCAATTCCATTCATCCAGGATATATTCTTCTTTCCATACTATTTTAAATGGCTCCTTCAACTGGTTGATCATTGGTTTTACCTTTAGCTTTAATCATCTCAGGAACTAGTCCACCTGCTCCTGCTGCCTTGCCACTTTTCATTTGTCCCATAGCTATCTGTACATTCCAATAATCAATCTCCAAATCCAAATCCATATCCATACCTTCCTGGTTAATCTCAATTTCCATCAGAACATACTCATTCCTAAATTTCTCTTCATAATAGCTCCTCCATACCTCTAGTAGCTCCTGTGTTTCTGTTTTTAATTTATTTTGCTTGTCCTTTATGTTATATGCTTTCTTGCTATGTCTCCCTCTTAGGTGTCTCTAGTCTTCCAAAGTTTATTATTATCATGCAAATAATTATCTTCTATACTCTCTCCAAATTCTTTCCAAGTTTGTTTTTGCTCTTTTCACCTCTATTTTGTACTCCTTTTTCTTTTTATCATATTCCAGTGTATCTTGGATCTTTAGTGATTAAATACCGTTTCCAAGCTTTTTTCTTCTCCTTTAAGGTGTTTTATAGTTCTTCATTCCACCATTTTGTTGTTTTTCCCCCTTCTCTCACTTTTTTCATACCACATACTTCTTAATGAAGGCTTCACGAGTGATCAACTGTATCAGATTTTAATCAGATTTTAAATCTGACACGGCTGATCACCCGTGAAGCCTTGATTAATAACGCTCGCCATGAAAGCTTGAAGACTTACACATACTTCTTCACTAGCTGTCAGAATATCTGCTTTGAGGGATTTCCATTTAGTCTCCACTGTATTCTCTGCATCTTCTGCAACACTTCTTTCCCTTGGTAATTATTATTTATTTATGCCAACAAACTTACCGTTGGTGCTTTTAAACACACAGCCGTGTGTGGGCAAAGTTTGAGAAGTAGAACTGGAACTTAAAAATTCAATGCCACAACTGGGATTTGAACCACAGACCTTCCGCTTACCGGGCGGCTGCTCTACCACTGAGCTATTGTGACAAACTGCCAGAATGGCATTAAATTCTCAAACCAGTTCGTATTTCTCCTGGTAAACCACAAAGGCAGTCTCACATCAGAGACAAATTACCCCAATGGTGACTTACTATTGCAAGTACTTTATATCCCAGGATTAAATAACCTTCAGATGGTAATTATTATTTATTTATGCCAACAAACTTACTGTTGGTGATTTTAAACACACAAGCCGTGTGTGGGCAAAGTTTGAGAGGTAGAACTGGAACTTAAAAATTCAATGCCACAACTGGGATTTGAACCACAGACCTTCCGCTTACCGGGTGGCTGCTCTACCACTGAGCTATTGTGACAAACTGCCAGAATGGCATTAAATTCTCAAACCAGTTCGTATTTCTCCTGGTAAACCACAAAGGCAGTCTCACATCAGAGACAAATTACCCCAATGGTGACTTACTATTGCAAGTACTTTATATCCCAGGATTAAATAACTTCAGATGGTAATTATTATTTATTTATGCCAACAAACTTACTGTTGGTGATTTTAAACACACAAGCCGTGTGTGGGCAAAGTTTGAGAGGTAGAACTGGAACTTAAAAATTCAATGCCACAACTGATGTTTACCAGGTTTACCAGGAGAAATATGAACTGGTTTGAGAATTTAATGCCATTCTGGCAGTTTGCCACAATAGCTCAGTGGTAGAGCAGCCGCCCGGTAAGCGGAAGGTCTGTGGTTCAAATCCCAATTGTGGCATTGAATTTTTAAGTTCCAGTTCTACCTCTCAAACTTCTTTCCCTTATTTTTTGTTCCAGCTTATAGAATTCTTCTCTTTTAGTTTTTTCTTGCAGCTCTTCCCATTTTATCCTTGGTAGCCAATTCACCTCCTGCATCTCTCACCTATAAAGGTCATATCTGCTACCAGTAGGAAGTGGTCTGTAGATACTTCTGCTCCTCTTATTACTTTTACATCTCTGCAGGAATTTTTTAATTCTTTGGGAGTAAAAAATAGTCTATTATACTTTCACATTGGGTGGACTTAAACCTAATTTGATGTATATGCTTATGTTTGTAGGATGAATTAGCCACAATTAATTTGTTACCAATACACAAGTCTATTCCATTTCCATTTAATGTAGTTTCTCTGCCACAAGGGCCAGACCTCTCTACTATTCTTCCTGTCATTTCCTACCCATCCATTTAAAACCCCCATTATAATTAGGTACTTTCCTCTTCTTTCTTTCTGCCTTGTTAATTAAATTTTGCAAATCTTCAAAAAATATTTTCTTTTCTTCTATTTCAGAATCCTCAGTGGGTGCATATGCCTGAATGAGAGTTAGGGGGTTTCCAGTTCCATATCTATTGACATCAGTCTTGAGCTAAATGCTTCCCATGATCTAATTCTTCACTCACAATTATTTGTACTCCTTCCTTTGCTCTTATTTTCCATGGGACTCCTACATATTTCATTTCTTAATTACCTTGTAATGTCTGAGTGCTATGTCCCGTTTTTCTTAACCTCACTGATCCCTAATACTACAGTCTTGTATTTCTTCATTCCCTCTATCATCTCTACTTTTTTTGCAGGTAATGTTTCTATGTTCCATGTTCCAATTCTTAATCCCTATTTCTCGCGTAGTCTTCGTCTATTTATCCGTCCTTTTCTGAGGCTTATATTTTCCTTTTAAATCTGCATTTACTTAAGTTGGGGGATTAGCCCAATGCTTAAGGTCCCTGTTTTATCCCCAGGGTACTTGGGGTAGATCCTCAGTTCTTAAGGTAGGGATTGGGCATTTCATTTCCTCCCAACTCCGAAAGGTTTTGGTTTTCCCACCAGTACTCAAGAGGTTGTTTGCAGTGGTTTCCCACTGGCCAATGGGGTCGCCACTTTCCTGCGCTGTACTTTGAACTTCAGGTTAAAATATTAGACCAATTAAATTTTTATATAATTTGTAAACTATTAGAGCAACATGGATGAAATTTAGGTTGTAACATGTTGATTAATTAATTCATTACCATTTTATTTTGTGATACCTGGCTTACCTGATGTTGCACTGTTAACCCAAATGACAAATTAATGAATTTCATTTACCTTATTCCCATTCTTGATGAAATTATTGCTCATTGTTTAGAGAACTTTCCTCCTCTTTACCCCTTCTAATTATGGTTTCGTACAGCCCTGGCTATTCTTAATAATGGGTGCTATACTGCATATTCTGATATTCCCACAAAGGGATATAAAGCATTGGCAGAATGTCTGATTTCCTTAACTTTGATCGGTCAATCTTCCAAGTTCTTGAAATGATGCATAGCGTGCATGCGACTGGTGGTGAAACAATCATTGGTTGGAATGGTCAAATAGTTTTTTAGGTTTTACATTAGGTAACATTTTAAACATTTGTGAGTTCTGTTAGGTCCTGTAATTAGTTGATATTATAAAAGCTGCATAGTTCACATGTACTGCAGAAACTCTTAATATATGTAATGAAGTTGAAGATTCTGCATTTCCATGCCAATAGTTTAACCTCTTTGGAAAAGATGCAGTGTATGGCATCAAGGAAATAATCCTCAATTGTTAATTATAAAATATTGATCAATGATCTCTAATGTTAACAGCTTTCCCCTTTATACAATTAATTAGCTTGCTAACAACTTGATTTACCATAAGCACAAAGCCAATGAAACAATACTTTTGTACATCAGGGTTATGAAGTATTCTGACTGGTATTGCATAGATTTTTTGGCATTATAAGGAGATTTGATTCACTTTTGTTTTGCTTTCTCTTCTGTTTTCTTAGTGGCTGAATTGTGACCACTGATATATGCTATTTGGAATGAAATATCAGTTGCATTTATCTATTTTACATGCATTTTTTGTGAAGTAACAAACTATTTTCTACTCCATGGCAACAAAATGAGAGCCTTCTTCACAAGAATGTTCTTTTTTTTATTCCAATAGTAAAGGCTTTGTAAGTCCTTTTTAGTCCTATAGAAATCTAAGTATTGTAATAATAAGGTGTTTTGTGGCCCATGTCAATGAAAAATGATACGGATTTTCAGTGATGAATTATAAAAATTGGTTGTATATACCTACATATATGCACATGCATAACATTTTTAATATTATTATAGATTATTTGTATTTTCATTATGCAGTCTTTAATGCTTTAGTACCTATTGGATTAGCCAAAGTCCAGAATGTACTGCAATACACTTAATTGTTTGTTGAGGTGAAAGAGACAGTTCACCTGTCATTGCTGTAAAAGTGGCATAACAGCACCTTTATTCTCATAACAAGTTTGCTTTACATAGATATGGGAGAACAGTTAAATTGTGCAAAAATCGTATGCTATACATCAAGGAGGAAAGAGATGATTCTTCTTGAGGTGCATAATTATCTCTGATGCTATAAAGATACAGATGGGAATATGTTTTGATCCAATTGTGTATATACTACTTTTTTCCATTATTGTGGTTAAGTTATTGCATATTGATCAACGTGTATTGAGAGCATATGCACTGATGCAAAGGAAATCCTGTTACATTGTTTTGTTGAATTGCAAATTGATGAATTTGAAGAGTCCAGAGAAATAACTGAAGGGCAATATATACATAGGAGAGGTAGAACTAGAACTTAGAAATTCAATGCCACAACTGGGATTTGAACCACAGACCTTCCGCTTACCAGGCGGCTGCTCTAACCATTGAGCTATTGTGACAAACTGCCAGAATGGCATTAAATTCTCACACCAGTTCGTATTTCTCCTGGTAAACCACAAAGGCAGTCTCACATCAGAGACAAATTACCCCAATGGTGACTTACTGTTGTAAGTACTTTATATCCCAGGATTAAATAACCTTCAGATGGTAATTATTATTTATTTATGCCAACAAATATATACTTACAATATCTTGGAATTAGTCCCCACACACTCACTCTTGGAATTAGTTGTTGATATTTTATATGTATAGATGTAAAAGATATCAGTATAACGGTGCAAACACATGAGTACAAATTATCTACTTCCATATATCAGTTGATACAAGTTCTCAATACTATAAAATTATCACTGATGGAATTTAGAAAGCGTATGGACGTTATCGGTGGAATGCCAGGCGAATCTTAATTTCTATTTAATTTGCCAAATCTTTACTTACGTTTTCATTCTTTAAAATCAGTATCTCTATGAGGTTTAACATGAATAAGTATATGGATATTTAAATGCAGCAAATATTTAAATCCCCTCCAGACAGGAAAAAGGTGTGTTTGTTTACATCGCGTGGTGAAGGTCACGGAGCTAAAGCTTTGTGTTGAAAGCAAGAGCTGGCGGAAGAGGGGAAGTTTTTATTTATACCAAATCACGACCTTTTGCTTATTCTCAACTTGCTTACCAGATTCAGCTCACAAGCTCTAGCTAGTTTTTATTTATACCACCCATTACATAACTTTATAGTTAAATTTAGAGGCACACATGATTTGGCAGAAATCAGGTTTAGGTGAGCTTGTGATGTTCTAACTGGTACATATTAAAATAAGGATTGAAGCGTCTATCCTTCTCTTGATGTAAAGAACTGAAAAGGACGTTCAGTTAACTGTTGGGCTACTGTCAGAATATGTAGTGGACCTTTAATGGCTTGTGAGTAAGCTTTAGCATGCACATTACAAAGGCTATATTTATCAGGATGCTTAGTTAGGAAGTAAGTTGTAGAAAGAGGAGGATATGGCAGCAGCTGCTGCATTGCGACTTTCCCACCTCCATTGCGATTTTCACGAAGGGGATGTTTGACATGCCTTTCTTCCACTTCTGAATCCTAATGATTGGCCTTAGCACCGGTCGCATGTTGTCGGCATTTAAGTTGTGTTTGCAGGGAGGTTTTCTACTGCTCTTGCCTAATGGAGTGTATTGGGTAGGGGAGGTACAGTTGTGTCACTTTACAAACAGGTTACTGTAGCAATGTGCCACCCTCCCCTTCCCTACCACCTCTACTGTCAATAAACATGAAGCAGAAACAGGTACAGTAAAGTACTCAGCCTAAAGTTGTTTGCAACTGTAACCAAAGCCTACTTATGATTAACTTTGACCTGTAAGGGTAAGGTGCTGATGAGTATTGACCATTCATATGCTTTCTCTCTGCATCATGTATTTAAGTGAAGTTCTCATGTATAACAATAAAGTGTTAATTCAAATATAAAATACAGAATGTTTTCTGTTCAATCACATATTTTGTTCATAACGTAAGAACTGCACTTAGAAGATAATTTCTGACATTTTTGCCTCAGATTTGCATGCAGAACACAATTCTTCAGAGCTCCTGTGTAAAATTGTAGATGTTCTGTATATGGAGACACAAAACTCACTTGTTTGGCATTTGCAATAGGTTGTCTTCTTCCATTATGATGTACAGCCTACTGACAAATGGCCAGTTGCATTGGTTTAAAAGACACACAAACTTTAAGAAGTTCATCCTGAATAAAGGTCACTCAATGTACTCTTTTGGTGTATGTACCAAAAGTGGAGTTTAATTATGCAAATGGTGAAGGGATTTAGAGATTACAAAAGTGGCCACAGAAAAATGTGTAAACATAAAAATGAATTTTGGAATATGAACCTTACCAGAAGGGAAATGTATGTAGTAAATTAAATCATCCATGCTGATCTGTCATTTACTCGCTACAGCACCTTATTAATTACACATTCTTTAGGAAGAAACAGCACATTATTATAGAATTGCTATTTATATTTGCAACATTCCTTAATTGTTACAGATTTCCTTTCCTGATTTAACCAATTGTGCCATGTATACAGTTTCTGTATGAGCTTTCTTATGGTTGGTTTTACCAATAATTGGCAAATCTTCCTTGATGAGCAATATGTTGTTGTTGTTGTTTTCTAGTGCCTTGCATCTGGCAATGAAGCCATTAGCATTCACGCTTTCCAATACTTTTGAACTGTAGTTTCTTCTGATCTTAATGCTTCACAGGTCTTCAAGTGGTCTTCTTGATGAGCAATATTAAATCTACACTTTTGAACTTTTGCTGTCATCAATGCTAGTCATGTCAAAATTATAGTGAAGAGTTCTCATAAGTTTTATGAAGATGTTGCAAACATTTACATTGTTTGTGGTTGTGTGTATTTTTGTTTATACTCATGCCATGTAACATCATACTCTATAATGTGATGTTGCATATTTAGCTGGGCTGAATTGTTTAATTAGACTGTACTATAGCTTGTGCAGTTCAGGAAAAGTGTCCATTGACAGCATTTGTCACATAGCAGAATTTAATCTAGTCTTTTCATGGTGTCTAGCACCCTGGAATATCCTGGAAATCACCTTGAATTTAAAATTGCACCTTGAAACCGTGGAATTCACCTTGATTTTCAAATACTCTCCTTGAATTTTTCTAAAACACTTCTATGTTACATTCTGAAGTCAAACTTGCAGACTTGAAATACATGCTGCTCTGGGTACGATAGTGGGATCGTTGACACTCTTGTATGTGACTTATGCCAGTCTTCCACTGTGCTCTTTCTGAGCAAGGTCAAAGCTACACAAAGACTTAACCCACCAGTAGCACTGCAGTTTGTTCACCAGCTCATTTATTTGTACTTTTATACAAGTCTTAAAACAGGAAAAGTTGTGTAGGTCACATCTTATAGATTAAGAAAATAAGTTTTCCTTAGAAAGAATTGTTATATATAGTTAATAATGAGGGTTACATTCCATGTTTTGTTTTCATAAAACCTTTTTAATAATTGGCATAATCCTTAGATTTACAGTATTTCCCAGAATTACTGATTTCTCATAATAAAAAAGTGGGACTTCAAATTCAGAGATAGCCTGCATTGTAGTGCATCCTCTTTTATCATTTAGCTGCATATATAAATGGGGGTGTGGTAAATAATGATGTCAAGAGAATATATTCTGGAGTTCCTTTCTAAATTTTAACTCCATGTATATATACCATATATCTTAGGTTACTTTCATTCACCATGTTTAGCTCTTTCCCAGTATTGTTTATAAGTATGCATTTTTCTTTGTAAAGGATTTTTTTTTTTCACCTTGAAAAAATCCTGGAAATCACCTCGAACTTGGGTTTCAAATTTTGCTAGACACCATGTCTTTTCTATTGAGCAGCATTGTTTGACAAATGTTGTTGTTGTTGTTGTTAGCTAATGCTGGATTTCTGACAATTAAGTCATTAATCCTCCTGCTCTCCAATATATGTTTGACAAATGTTGATTGTTGACAAATGTGAAAGTGCTATGAACATATCCTGGTCACAGAGTTACAAGATTTGTAGTTAGTAAATTTAATGCTAAGGGGAAAGTGTATAATATTTTGGTTTACACTTTGTAAAAGTACATTTCTAGGAAATAAAGTGAATACATGAGAACTCAATTATGAAAATGTGCCGTTGTATAAAATTACTAAATAACTGCTGTAAGCTCTTCGCCTTCTGGAAACTTAAATTAGCATACACATAAGGAAGCAATTGCTTTGCTTTGGATAGTTTTTTCACATATGAATTTACTGTGGACTTCAAATTATGTTATTCGTGATTAACAGCATGGATTGAATAACAATGTCCGACAGTTATTAAGAATTATTGTGTTGGGTGAAGTGGGCCATTTCTTTTGACAGAATGCTCCTGACTTATGTGTTAATTCTAGTTTTTTGAGTCTCTTTATTTACACTCACTTTCACTTATAAGAAGAAAACTTCATTGTTAATATTGCTTCTATTTTTAATATTTATTCCATTTCATTTTCTCCCATACTTTTAGCACTACTATTTTGACAGCTTATATGGAGTCAGAAGTTTCACTTAAAACCTGTCAGTAAATGGCAGTGTAATAAGTGTTTAGGGTTAAATAGCATAATTTTAAACTGCTGAAGATATACATTGGGGATGGACAAGAAAAGAAAATCTGATGTGTTGCACTCGCATGACTTCCTCTACTCTTGTACTAACCATTCTTGCAAACTCTTATTACTATATGTTTGTTGTGTTAGTTGAGATAAACATTTGTACAAATTATCTTATAATTTCCTTTTAGGTGTAAGAGGAATATTAGAATACAGCAGGCTTTGAGCGATAGTCAAATATTTTAAAGCTTTGAGATCCCATTCTCTTTGCATGCTTGACATACAAAAAAATGAACAGCAATGTTCCATTTCACGAAAGTTTTAAGTTTTCCAAAACTGACACAAATAACGAGGAATATCTCCGAAATGGTTCACTCTACAAAAAAAATTATTTGGACATAAATTGTGTGTTTTAGCGAGACATACATTTTTTGTATAGTACGATTTTGTCTATCTCTTGCGGTTTACGAGTTATTCAAAAGTCATCCAGAGTAAACGGGACTAAATAGGCTATAGTCAGAAAATTCAAAATATGCATTTCATTTGTCATACAAATGTCTTAAACATATGACATTTTAATCAAAATCGTTAGAACCATTTTCAAGAAAATCAAAATTTTCTATGTAAAGGATAGGTTAGGGTGGGGCTATTTTTTTCAAAATCTTCATGTCGCATCCTGGAAAGACATTAAATACCAACTTTAGTTTTTAACTGACTCTTCGTTTTTGAGTTATGCTGTCCACAGACGCACGCACTTGCGCGCGCGCACACACCTTTTTCTAAAAGTGCTTTTTTGGGATTCAGGGGGTCTCAAAACATATTTCTGGGGAAATCTCAACATTGAATTTTTGGGTGGAATACAATACTTCCCCTACTTACCAGTAGAGAAAGTAAGAAGGTAATGGTTACTCTGTACAAAGTAAGGAACTGAAAGTAATTAATAGTTACTCTCAGCAGTATCTATAGAAAAAGAATTGCTGACTAAATGTTTTAATAACGTTGGATTGCTTAAGGAAATTGAAATTTCAATCATCCAAAGTTGTAAAGTCTACATAAGGGTGTGTGCTATATAGACATGGATGTTCAGGTCTTGCTTTACAAAAGGATCAGGAAAGATATGACTGGATCAAATCGGTGAACCCAACATTAGAATTAGGCTGCAATTTGTAAGGAGTTAATCCAATGTGAGACACCATTGTACAAGCATTTCATTTGCTTGAATGCATATTTATCACATTCTACTTGTGTTGTCTGCTCCCTTCTCAACCTGCTAGGAAAGAAACTGATGTGAACAAGAACAGCCAATCGCAGAAAAAGCACTGCAGAGGAACATACCACACTATGTACCACTATGGGGGAGGGGAAGAAATAGTAATGTCTGGAATGTGTGCATAAATACATACATATGTACCTGCATAGACACAGACAGACCTACATATGCACATGCATGACAGATTCACACATTCTGATATTCCTACTTTGTGAAAACTGAAAAATATTTGCTACTTCTGGAGTTGTTCTCTACCATTAAGGTAGCCTGGCCTTTCAGACATGGCACGACTATATCTTGAATTTTTTGAGAATAGTCTCTTAAGTCCTTTTATCCTGAACCATGTTTGTGGAATTGGACAACCTTAGGAGAGAGACAAGATCTTGCTGCATAAAAAATTTAGAACTCATGGACGCACACAATTTATGTCAAATAACATTTTTTGTGATGTTAAGCATTAGTGAAATACTCCACTTTATTGGTTTGAATTTTCTTTTTTCAATTGCAAATCATTAGGCATCCATTTTTTCTCTCTTTCTTTTTCATGCTAATGCAAAGAGAATAGAATTTGAAAGCCATCACATAGTGATTGACTTTGAAAACATTTGATTATCACATTTATTCTTATACCTACAATAAAACAATTAAATGAGTAATGAAGGTTTTACTGCGTTAACAAGAAATACAAGAATAGGCTTTTTTTAAGAATAGTCTGAAGAAGATCGAGTGGAGAAAGTCATGTGTATGCAACACTTTGATTTTTACACCCAGTTTCATTACTCTGTGTAGAACCCACTATTGATTTTTGAGATTTATGGAAGTTGTCTTCAATAGTTATCATTCCTAAAATACATAGAAATGTACAGCTGGATTCACCGTTCTTGGCCCCTGACCTTGAGTGGAAGTCCTGTAGGCGAACCCATAGTGTTTGTCTCTTGTATCAGCTCATATAATTCTGATAATGAAACCATGCACAACATGGGGAGGGAGGGGGAAGGTAATGATGCTCTGAGACACAGTTCTTGCTAATTCACAGTTACTTTTAGTACAGTGTGCAGTTGAAGACAGATCAAGGAGTGAATATAGTGCATTTGTAAGACGTTGATAATAGCATAAATCAATTATGCCACCTGCACTTTCTGAATTAGGGACCAAAACATTACACAGTCAAAGTAGAGAAATTGTTTCAAATGTATGGGCGTACATGAAGAAAGAAGCTAAAAGCAAAGAACTGCTTACATCAGAAGAATTTTTCAAAAACATTCAAAAAGTTCAAAAGCGCATATCAGATGCCACAGGAGTATCAGAAAGAACAGTGAAAAGAATTGTTCAAGAACGCAAACAAAATGAAAATCAGAACACATCTTTTGGAACTCCAGGCAAAAAACACAATGTTCCGAAATGAGTAACGGATCTAGATGACTTCGATAAATGTGTTGCTAGAAGAACGATTCAAAATTTTTATGTTCAGGAAAAATGTGCTCCTACAATAGATAAATTGGTTATTATTTTAAGAGAAAGCATTAACTTTCAGGGCAGCAAGTCATCCTTAAACAGAATAGTTAGAGAACTGGGTTTCAAATGGAAAAAGACCAAAACAAACAGAAAATTGTTGATAGAAAAGCATGACATTCTTTCTAAACGAGAAGACTATCTGAAAGCCATATGAAAGTATAGATCCGAAGGAACAAAACATATATACACAGTAGCCACACCAACCCAAAGGGATGGACTGATGACAATACTACAGGTTTCATTGCTCCAGTTTCCAAAGGTGAGAGACTAATCATTGTTCATGCGGGGGGTGAACAAGGTTTTGTTTGCAATGGCTTGCTTATATATAAATCAAGTCAGAAATCTGGAGATTACCATAATGAAATGGACACCAACAACTATGTTAAATGGTTAAAAACCAAACTTATTCCAAATTTGCCCCCAGACTCCATAGTTGTGTTTGATAATGCACCATTTCATAATACTCAAGAGGGGAAGCCTCCAACTTCAAATTCCTTGAAGGAAACCATGAAAACATGGCTCTCGGATAAAGGCATAGCATTCGACGAAAACATGATTAAATCCAAGCTCTGTGACCTAATAAAAGTGCACAAACCTAAATACATAAAATATTTAGTGGACAGAATTCCGGAGGAAAACGGCCATACTGCATTAAGACTGCCTCCATATCACCCAGACCTAAATCCTATTGAACTAATCTGGGCAGATGTTAAACAGTGGGTCGGTAGCCATAATACCACAAACTCAAGGATGTCAAGCGTTTGTGCTACACACAGTTCAAAGAAATAGGTACAGAAAAGTGGCAAAATGTTTGCCGACATGTAAAAGAAATAGAAAATCACTATTATAGTAAAGATATTATAGTGGAGAATACAATTGAACAATTTTTAATCGAGATAGCAGATAGCAGTGATAGTGACAGTGATAGTTTGACTGAGGACGTATCCAGTGAAGAAGACACTTTATCTGGTATTGAGCAACTTGAATAAATGTATATCTGCAGTGATGCATGTGCTAATACGAACACATTTGCATAACTAATTAAGCTAGATACATTGTGGAGGCATTTTCTGCATGGACTGTACTGCCTTTATAAGAAGAGTGTTATCTGAGCAGTATATGATGCTGACGCACCAATTTGCATGCTGCTGCAGTCACCTGGCTTGGTAAGTAACTCGCTTTCAAGCTCTACATTTGTTTCCTTCAGGGGCCAAGAACGGTGAATCCAGCTGTAATTGATGGGAACAAGGTGAAAATAATCCTGAGAGGCGAGAGTAAAATTACTTTCTTTGCTTAACCCATGAAAATCTGTGTGTAATCAATTGGACAGGCTGCAAATAACCTTAATTTAAATGCTGTAATCATGGGGACACGAGTGTGAACTAAGATAGGAACTTATCAAATTAAGTTCTTTTATATCAAGTGCCTGAGATATGGTAGAAAATCAGGTAGATGGTCTGGGGTTAATTTTCTTAATTATTAATGAAGAAATAATGTATTCTGTTTTGCTTTTAACAAATCCTGACTTTTGCTTTTTGTTTAGAAAAGAACAGAAATAAAATATATTTATTGCTAAGTATGTTAGTACTTACATGGTACCAATTTACATGGTGGCTGAAGGAAGCATGAAAGAACTCCAGTCAGATTGTTTGGTGCAGAGAAACCCATGATGCCTCATTGAGGCACCTCACATGATAGTTGATTTTGTTTACAGCCAGCTCACTTATCCCTATAGAACTGCAATACACAAGTTCATAACGGAATAAATTTGATGCATCACACATTGGATACAGTATTACAATGTTTAATAAATTAATTTTCAGTTGAACGCACATTCAATGCCCCACTAACTTTTGGTATCTTACCTAATACGTGTTTCATGAACTAGGTAAGTTACCGAAAATTAGTGGATGTTGTCTCTTTGACTCAAAATTGATTTATTAATTGGTGTTTCCTGTATATCAAAATCCAGTTAATTACTCTTCTTCTTCAACTTCCCTGTTCTACCACTATCGTGGTGTCAGGGTTTTACCTCGGATTTTCAGAGGCTCGCATTTTCCTTTTGAATCCGACTGTACTTAAGGTGGGGGATTAGCCCACCACTTAAGGTCCCTGTTTTATTCCCAGGGTACTCAGATAGATACTCAGTTCTTAAGGTAGGGATTGGGCATTTGCTCCCAACCCTGAAAGGTTTTGGTTTTCCCGCCAATACTCAGGAGGCTGTTTGCAGTTGTTTCCCACTGGGCAGTGGTGTTGCAACTTCCCTACAACACACAGTTAATTACTTATGAAATATTTGTTGTAAACCCTTGCAAGGGGAAAATGTAAATTTGCATGAGTACAATTTTAAATTTGTGTATTTCTCTGGAATTTAATAGCGGTATTATTGCCATACAAGGGTTTGTTATCTTGCACACTGGAAAACTTTAGTATTGTGTGCATGTGGTTAAGAATTATGTTCAAAAGTTCTCAGGATTGCTTCTCAGAGCTGTAAAAGGGTAGTGAGGCTCTTAACTACATTTAATAAAAATTCATTCATTGTCTGAATGAACGTGGTTTTGCATAATGTTAAGCTCAGGAATTGGGCTATTGCAAACTGTTTATATTTTTCTACACTAAGTGAAGTTATTTTATTGCATAAGTGGTATATGGAAACAATATTTTTACAATTATGTAGGTTAAACGATAAGTACTACATCTATATTGCAAAAATGATGTTTAGTAGTAAACATTGTTTGAAGTTGATGTTATGTTCAAATGAGAACCCCTAACTTAACATCTTAGTCACCTTCCTTCCTGGATGACATTTCTGGAACATTAATAATTAGAAAACTTCACAAATGTGAAAGCTAGTAGATTCAATACAGCAGTGTTGTCTGCCCATACTATTTATAGAAAATGCAAGAAACACATTGGATTTGAAGTATAAAATTCGCACACATTTCACTACAGTTGTTTCAGAGGCGGTAGTTTATGGTAGCTCTTGGATTAAGTGGGCATTTATTAAGTTGGATCAATTTAAAATGACAGCAAATAGTGCAGATTGGAACACTTTTTTTTTTTTCCGTATAGGGTATTGTAGACCGCTTGTATTCTAGATTGGTCAGTGTTCTAACTTCTCAATGCAGAGATCCTGAGTTTGACTCCTGGCTGGTGTGAATATAACTTTTCTTTAATCAAAATAATCCATTATCCTCCATAGAATTTCGAAGTATGAGTTGGTGAAATGTATTTATGTGTAGAAAGGTAAAAAAAAAAACTAACATTAGGTATCTGCATGTTCAGCATGTGAGAATATCATCAGTTGTGTCTTAAGTCAAGAACCCCAAGAGGAACATAGAAGTTAAAAAGGTTATTTAAATCAAAAGAAAAAAAAAAAATGGTTGGAGTTTCTTTACAGTTTCAGCAGTGTGCTTCAACATAGCTCTAAAGGATCCTAGATGGAGTGATGTGTTCTTAAATTGTGTGTTATGTAGTGTGTTGTGTGTAAACAAACAGGGGGGTTATTTGGATAGAGGAAAATAGGAAAATCCCAAAAAATGAACTGACTTGTTATAGTTTTAACAGCAGTGGAAGTAGCTATAACATTTTTTATGTTGCTATAGTTTAGTCACCAAAGTTATGAAAAATTTAACATTTAATTTTGCCTATATCCATTTTTATTCAACGTTTATGAATACATACATAATTTTTCCACTTATTAGACATGTTTTTTACATTCTCTTTACTCTCTCTACTGCACATTTATAGCAATTAAAGGATCTATTGTACTTCACCATGTTGATGTTTCTCTGGAAATACATGTTTTGAAGTCCCTACTGAACTGCAAAAAAGAATTTTTAGAAAAAAGGTCTGTCTCTTTGTCTCTTTGCCTCTCTGTCTGTCAGTCTCTCTCTCTCTGTCTGTCTGTCTGTCTGTCTCTGTCTGTCTGTCTCTCTCCATCTGTGTGTCTCTATATCTGTCTTTTTGCCTGCCTGTCTGTTTCTCTCTTTCTCAGAATAGCAGAGCCAGAAAACGTAAAATAGTGAAATACCAAACTTGGTATTTAAGTTTAGCGTCTTCCAAGGATGCCCCACAAGGACTTTCAAGAAAATTCCTCTGATCCCAAACTCCCTTTATATAGAACATTTTCTGCTATCTGGCAAACAAAATGTATATATTGAATTTTCTGGGAATAGCCTGTGAAGTCCTCTTCATTCAATGATTTTTGTATAACTTGTAAATCATAAGAGGTCAACAAAAAATTACTGCACCAAAATGTTGTTGTTAGCTAATGCTGGATTTCTGACAATGAAGTCATTAATCCTCTTGCTCTCCAATATTTTTCACTGACGATATTGAAGAGAGCAATAGCAGTAATAATAACCGCTTTTTAGAGAGTACCATATTTTTATGTTTTGGCGGTCACATCGCTCTCTCACAACCCCCAGAATGTCTGGAGGACCACACCTGTCGTTGGTTTACGGGTCTCACCGACCTGACCGGGAGAATTATCAAAATAAATTCACTGACCATATCCTCTGATACCAATCAGAGGATGTATTACATGCCATGACAGGTCAGCATGTTAGGGGTTAAGATTTTATAGAGAAATTAGAGAAATGGAGAGGTTGGAAAAATAAAGACTCCCTAGCCCTCGGGAACCCTAATAGCATCGGGGTCGGAAGAGAACAGGAGATGACCAAGGTAAGGTCAGATAGAAAAGTTACACTGAGGAGCAAAACACCAGTAAGTGGAAGTAATGTTCTGCTCAGCTTGGGTACCTTGTGGTTGCCATTCACATATCCCCTAGACGGAGACCCCTATTTGAAAAAATGCAGGCATACAAATCAAAGGTATAAGAAGATCAAGTAATCTCGTGTTCATAAACGTCTTATGCCATAAATGAGACTAAAATAAGAACAAATTAGAAACTAAAAGCTTCACTTATCTTAGTAATATTGCAACATTTTCCACAGCTGACGTATTTCAAGCTGTAATCCAACTTGAGAATTTATTAAACGAGAATTTAATTTAACAAAAATAATGGTAATATGTGATGGATTAAGAGGTGAAATCTACTCAATGCCATTGCTAGGATTTGCACCACACATCTGTGGCATTGAATTTTTAAGTTCCAGTTCTACCTCTCAAACCTTGCCCACACACGGCTTGCATGTTCAAAAACACCAACAGTAAGCTTGTTGGCACAAATAAACAACAATCACCATCTGAAGGTTTTTTAATCCCGGGACACAAAGCACCCATAATAGCAAGTCACCATCGGGGCAATTTGTCTCCGATGTGAGACCGCCCCCGCGGTCCACCAGGAGAAACACGAACTGGTTTGAGAACCAAAGTGTAGAGCTCCTTAAAGCACACAGTTTATATGAAATAACATGTTTTCCAAGATATATCTTATTAGTTCGAATGTTTAAATACTTGAATTTTTCTCCACTGGTTAGTTGTTGCTTTTCTCGTGCCGATGCAAAGAGCATGGGATTTCATAACCATTACATAGGAATCCATTTTTTAAAACTCTATCGTTTAGCTGATGTAGCCCTACAGTGAAATACTTAGATGTGAATTGAAAGTTTATCTGGATTAACTAGTAGGTAGAATAAAAAGCCCTTAAAAAAGTAGGTCTAGGAAGAGTGGGCAGTGCAAATTGTGTGAATGGAACATATTCAATATTTTTCTTGTTTTCATTCTTTAGGATTTTATTCACTATGAAACATAACTCGCTATTAGTTCCATACTACATGGTATTAGTTAACAAAACACATGTTACAGACTAAATTTGCAAATTATTTTGTGAAAAAGTGTTTTGTAGAGAATAAATTTTTGCTTAAAATATTTTCCTTGCTAGCAATTTTGGGGATATTTGATATCTTTTGTTTGTTTAGTTATTAAAAAATATAGAAACAATATTTAGAAAACACTCTTTTTGCTTGAAGGGTTTTTTGTAATTGAAGGCATGTGGTAAAAACAGTGTAATCTTTAAACCAAAAAGCTGTTTAGTGCTGCCATCTTTTCTTTGGGACAAATACTAATAATATGGATGGTGTAACTCTAAAATGATTGATTTGAAGTAAATATGACATCCTTTTTTCTTTGCAATTTGAGTTCATATTATGGTCTAAAACAGAATTGTGACTGGAGTAGGATTGCCGACCTCAGCATAGCTCCACAAAAATTCAAAGATGCACTTGAATCAATGATGTGTCTCCAATTTTTCATGAATATTACAGAAGCCTCACTGGTGAATAAGTATCATATTTTGAGTTACCTGACTTTTCATTGTATGTCTTAAATAGGCCAAATCGGCCCATAAGTTTTCAAGGGCAGTTTTTATTAATTTTCTAATAAGCACTAATGTAATAAATCTAAATTTAATGTGCAAGGATGATGTTTGGTAATAATAATTAAGACCTGTAGTCTAGGTTATGTTTCCTTCAGAACAAGGAATATTATTACTATTATTTTGTTGTTTTCTTTTGTAAGTACAATAAAACTGAATTAAAATACTTTGGACTGTGTATAAAAAGATAAGTTTGAAGTGAGTGGGCTATCTATAACTCTAATAAAATATACCAGTGTTAACTAATATTTCCTTTTTTGGTGTGTACAAAACTCTTAATTATCTCGCTTTTAAAAAGTGAGGGTTAGACTGTTTTTATGCACATGCCTTCAGTTGCTAAATAACTTATGGATATCTTTCTTTTGTAAATTTAATTTGTACGTTTTTGAGGGTATTCACAATTTTAGAAACTTGTTTTGGTCCCATTTAGGGTGAACATGATTGAAAATATGTTCGAATTATGAGAGTCAATTACTGTTTGTACTGAATGATCTAATATGATGATTTGATATTCATAAAGTATGGAATTAATTTGCTTAGAAATGTGAATCTGTCAAGAACATATAAGCCAAGCTGAGATGAGTACCTCTACTAATTTGAGCAATTTTAATTTGCATCAGCTTGCTAATGCGTTGATCATGATTTACGCTTTCTGGAGTTGTACTAATTTGAAAGTGATTACTTTAAAACACTGCACTGTCAGCAGAAAGAGCAATCCATTTAGTGGTTAAAGTTTGCATTTGAATGATCAAACATTGGTTTCCGGTTGGGGAGGGCATTAAGCAAATTGTTATGCAAATCATTCAGACTGAGCAGCTGCTTTTATATACTATTGTAAAGTGAATTGCTTTAATGAATGCATGGTAAAAAAGAACTGGAATATTTTCACATAAAGTTGATCTAAGTAATGGATTTATTTTTGAATTGGTGGAATCCTCTAATGCAGAGTAGAATATTGATGTGGATTTGTGATTTTTTTTTTTTATGTGTATAACTGGAAGGTAGCTAATTATTCCAGGAGAATTGTTTGCTATGGGGATTTCAATTTAATGATCGCCATTGTCTTGCTCATTCACATTGATTTGGAAACCAGTATTTGTGTTAATTAATACAATTGTTTTGATGTATTTTGTTTTATGAAACATTTGTTGGTCAAGGCTAGTTCATTTTAAGAACTATGTAATTCTATTTACTCTAATTAACCGCATGCATTTGTTTGCAAAGTTAAAATCTAGCTGTAATGGTACAGTAAACCAAAGACTTGTGCCTCAAATGCTGACTGTTATTGACTTTTCTATTCTGATTTTATCTTCTACCTCATCAGTATTTACGGTGTTGGTTTAGTCATGAGTTTTTGTAATTTCTATCATGGTGAATAAAATATTTGTTTTTGTAAATTTCCCAGAAGAAATAGTGACATCCAGACTGAAATCAGGCTTGAGTACTTGAGTATACAAGTAGAAGAATAAAAATAAACCCAGTATAGATACTTGTAATGTCTCTGATGCACACTTTTTATTACTTTCTTAATTTGCTTTCATGAATCTATGTTAGATACACAAATAGTAGTAACAATGAGAGAAACGTGATCCATGCTACAATGTCTAACATTGTGGGCTTTATGGTCATTTATCTTTAATGTTTAGGACCCATTAAGTCGTTTGCAATTAGTAAAAAATATTTAAGCAACCATGAACGAAGTTCAAAAAGAAATAATGAGAAAATTCTGAAGATGAACTATAATTATTTTATTGTTGAACAGGTTTTGTAAGATTTGTTCTTGTATAATTTTTTGTTAGTATAGATCCCTGCTTCTTTCTGTCTCTTGCTTTTTCTCTCTCTTGCTTTTTCTCTCTCTTGCTCATTTTCTCTCTCTTGCTCTTTTTGTATCTTTCTCTTGCTCTTTTTCTCTCTCTTGTTTTTTTCTCTCAGAGCTCTTTCTCTCGTTTTTTTCTCACTGAGCTCTTTCTCTCCCTCTCTCCTTTTGTCTGTATGCCCTCTTAGTCATTGTTCAATGTAATCATATAAGTATAATAGTGCTGCTCTTTCATGGAAAATGTCAACTGTGCTGTACAGGATTGAATCTTAGATATAAATCCCCCCCCCCCCCTTTTTTTTTTTTCATTTATACTCTACTTTTCACTATGGTCATCTTGGCAGCTCTGACCTTTGGAACATATTGTGCATCAGCAGTGGTGTTAACTCGTCTACAGTTGTCAATGGATTTCTGGTTTTTCTTTGGGTTTTATGCATTAGATTACAAGCCAATAGTCACACTTCCAGACTCTGGCAAAGATAGTGCTTAATCTTAGCTAGAGGAAAATTCCCACCTCCCAACCAGGAGTCGAATACAGGACCCCTCACACAATAGGCTGGTGCTCTAATGACTAAGGTACAAGACCAGCTTACAGATTCTTTTTGGGCACTGCAAATGCAAATAGGGAACTGAGCTCAGTGAGACATCATTAAAAACCTACATAATTATAAGTGTACAGACTGCACAAAAATTTCCTGATGAACAAATGAAAAATAATATAACACCTGGCCACTTAAATATCTATTGACCTGTTTTTAAATTGATAAAATTGATTGCTCTCCTCCTCCTCCACCTCCACCTCCACCTCACCGCTACCGCCACTTTCCTTTTGCCTGTAGTAATTTATGGCCTTCATTCAGCCCCGAAACATTTTAGAATTATGTACCATGTTGACTAAAGAACTTTCAAACATTTAGTATGCTATAATTCTCAAACTTAGATTAAATGGATTGAGTCATCCAACATTTAATTTCCTGTAATGCTTTTTGAACGAATGCATAGAAATTGAATGTTAAAATGCAGGAGCGTCAATTGAATTTTTGCTTGAGGGGGTGGGGTTAGCATTGCCTGAAGCAGTATCCAAAATTTCCATTTGAATTTCTAACAATACATTTGGCATAAAGAGTAAGTCGTCTTTTGTTTCTTTAACATTAAATATTTTTGTTAAAGTAACTTATAATTTTCACTTTCGTAGACCAATAATAATAATCTCCTCCCCCTAAATGATGCACCTGTTTGAATGCTATTCTTTGTAAAGAGCAAAATTGTAAGAGGTCCATGGTGAATGACTTCCCTCAACCTAGCAACTACATATTTATATTCCATGAGGTGACACTACTTCTCCATGATTCCAATACATGTACTTTTACTAATAGTATAATTAAAGTGCAATATATATTTTATTTGCTGTTAAACTTTCAACTAACAAGAGTTGCCAGAAATGACATGTAGCAGACATGGAGTAACATGATGATATAAATTTCAAAATAAATACTGCAATGATATAGGGGATTAGCTTTTAGTAATTACATAGTGCACAATAAAATAAACTTTAGTGGTTTAGGTTTGTAAAGAAAGGCGTAATATTGATCTTGGGTTAAAATCAGGTTACTGAACAGATGCGGGGGTGAGTTGGGAGGGGGGGGGGGGGCGAGAATTTGCATTAATTTAAATGAGCCTTGTTTTTTTAATTTTCTCTATTACGTACTTACAGTAAGTAGGGAATGTATTGCATTCCACTGAAAAATTCAGTATTTAGATTTCAGTGTAAATACACGTAATGAGGATTCCCTGAATCAAAAAACGTCCATGTGTTTGCGAGTAGCATAATACAATAACTAAAAGTTGGTTAAATATCAAACTTTGTAGTTACGTTCAGCATTTTCCAAGGATGCAATAAATTTTCAAGAAGGTGCCCCCACCCCAAAAACCTTTCATGTGGAACATTTTTCGAAAATTTTGATTTCTTTTTTGTTAAAAAATGGCTCTTTGACAAATGAATGTATATCTACAAGGACGAATTTTGCACATCTGGTAAACTATAAGAGATAGTTGAAGTTTTATTACACAAATAATGAAATCTCATTAAAATGAACAGTTGATGTCTAATGCAATTTTTTTAGTGACCCATTTTAAGACATTTCCTTGTTATTTCTCTGAATATACTTTTCTCAAATGGCAAATCAGTAAGTTTTTAAAGATTTTTTTGAGATCAGCAGCTTCCAAGGATGCAACACAAACATTTTCAAGTATATCCCCTCACCACAAACTACCCTTTGTTAGAAAAAATGTTCAAAATTTATTTTTTCAAACATGACTGTAATGATTTTCATTAAAATACCATAGTTTAAGGTATTTTCATGAATAGTAAATGTATATCTTTAATTTTCTGGGAATAGTCTGTGCATCTCTTCACTCTGGATGAGTTTTTGCATAACTGGTACCTAACCTGTAAGAGAAAACAAAATCTTCCTAAAAAAAAAAAAAAAAAAAAAAAAAGGAGATCTCATTAAAACACATAATATAAAATAAGTTTCTTTTGTGTAAACATTTTTGAAACGGTGCTTATTGATTTGAATTTTCAAATAGTCCTATTTTTCTCAAATAGGAAGTCATTCATTTTCTTATGTCCTGGCCATGCAAAAAGAATGGAGTTTCAAAGTCATCATATAGCAACCAGTTCTTAAAAGATTTGAGTATTGCTTAAGCCTACTGTTATCTCCTATTCCCATTATATGTATTAGGAAATATGTAATAGGATTTTTACAAATATTTATCTCAATTAACATGAAGTAGATACAGAACAATAGGCGTTCTAAAAATAATTTGTGTAGGAGTGAGTAGGGAAATACATACAAATGCTTACATCAGAACTTTTTTTTTTAATATGCTTCTGCTACAGATTTGAGATTAAAAATACTTTATTATAAGTTTCTTATTTAAGTTAGCTTAAAATGTTTCAAACACCACAGAATAATTCTTTAATATATAATTAAGAATTAAAAGAGCTGGAAACCATTGGCGATTAATGTAATTTGGTTTGGTAGTACAAATATATTCTCTGCAAATAAAATTGTCACTTAACCACTTAGCTGTTTAAATTACCATTGACAATTACAGTGGTAATGAATATAGTGTCGAACATATGCTGAAATTTATTATTATTATTATTATTATTATTATTATTATTATTATTATTATTATTATTATTATTATTATTATTATTATTATTATTATTATTATTATTATTATTATTATTATTATTATTATTATTATTATTATTACTTATTATTATGACTATTACTACGACTATTACTATTATTATTATTATTATTAATTATTATTTATTATAACAACATTTAGATTACTTTTTTTTGTGGACATATGTTTAAATTTATGTACTGTAGTACACGAGGGGTAACAGGCATTTTAACTGTCACATCTCCATTGTGTTTCAAACATAATGGGCATTGTAACAACTTCATGTTTCGTATCTTGAAGTGTTTATTACATTTGATTTATGGTTTCTTGCATGCCAAAGGCTTATGGTTTTCATATTCAATTTGGTTACAGATGTTTTGAAGGGAGCTTAAAAGTAGGTCATATGTTAACATTGGAATCAATGAATTTCTACATTTAAAATTTGTAATTATATATAAAATTTATGTATTATGAAAATCCTATAATATGCACCAAACATTATTTATTTCTATTAATTTTCCATGGAATTATGTGTTTTACGATAATGATTTTGACGTTCTCTCTCATATTTCTGTTGCAGTGAGACAAAAATTGAGAATAAAAAGAAGGAACGAAGAAAAGAAGATAAAAAGAAAAAGGAGGAGGTGGAAACAAGCGATGAGGAATGTGTTGACACTCAGGGTGAGTTAATATTCCATTCTATGCAATTGTTTGGTGGTGTTTTGGCTGGTGTTTGTTAACATTTATTTGGGTATTTTTACTAACCGAGATTTTTGATGTTTGGTTTTGCACCTTTCTTATTTTATAGAAGTGAATCCAGGCCCACTGGGCAAGAGTAAGTGCTACATTCCATGGTACAGCAAAGGCCCTTCATAATTCCCATTGGTTGTACATTAATGTATGATGTATATCTGCACAAGTTAATGTTGTTTTCCTTATGTAAGGCAATAGTAATATTATTTTTAAAGCAGAAGAAAATGATAGCACATTTGTATTATCTGAATCTCAAGTACCTGTAGGTTATAATTTGTTCCCTACCCTGAAAATAAGATTGAGAATATCCTTTTGTTTTGTTTTTTTATATGTTGATATCTGAATTTAGAAGTGATTGCTCTTCATTTTGTGATCACAAAATATTTAGACATGTTTGATTGCTTTGTTAGTTTATTGGTAAAGGAAGTGCAACTAAGAAGTCAGTTTTTTAGTGTGTAGCATTTTAGTTTGCATTTTATTAGAGGGCTACAGAGATTTTATAATGCTGTAAACATAGCTCTTGTTAACAAAGAAAATATACACAACCTGATAGATAATTGTTTTGTTTGATATAACATCATTAACAACTTTTGTATAAGAAAATGAAATAAGCATAAATCCTCAAAGATTTCAAAAGTTATCTCAAATGGAATATTATTAGTATTTCAGCAAAATACATTTTTTACAGTGAAATAAGAAGGAAGTCTTTTAGGATCTAATTGTATCTAATTGTTAGAGCATACCATGATATGCCTTTGGGAAGCTTCAGCTAAATTCCATACACTTTCACAAGAACTACTGTCATTTGAGAGTTATTGGCACAAACAGTTTACTGATTGTTAAAGCATATATTTTCATTGCACCCAACTTTTTACACTGATGTAGCAGTCTGAGATTGAGAACGTGACTCTTCACTTCCAACTAATGATTCTGTTTCTTCATTTGAGTGACACATTTTGCGATGTTTATGCACAAAATAATAGCTAGGAAATTTAGAGCCGCAAGTTTTGCAGGGGTAATACTGTACATTCATGTCAAGTAGTCGCACTTCCCTGCGCACACTACCACTTCCACCGTTTACCTTGTCTTGTAATTTACACACAGACACACCTTTGTTGGCTGCAAGTCTATCTGCCAAACGTGACAAGTCAATGGTGACAGGATTAATGTGTCTACGTGCATGTTTTTGGTAGCAGTAATGACTTTTGAAAGTGTGGTTGCAATATAAACATGTATACACTGTCTCTAAATTTGTATTGTTACCACTCACTTTTTCACTTGCTACAGAGAGAGATGATGAAGATGAATTTCCATCTGCGGCAGAATTGTCTCTGTTTTTTTCTGTCGCTTGGAACTCGGAATTTCTATCTTCAGGCTTTTTATCATGCTTGTTGTTATCACTGATATGATTGAGGACATTTTTTTTCATTTGATGCTGTAGTTGTTTATTGTTTTTGGCAATTTCTGCACCATTGTGAGATGCAAGAGATTGTTTCTCACTGGATTTTTCTTCTGATTTGTTGTCTGACTGACCATTGCCCTGAATCTTTGAGTGATGATCATCACCGTGATTGATTACTGCACTGCTTTGTTCATGCGCATCACTGACTAGCAGGTCATCAAGGGTGAGACCATAGTTGTCATTAAGAACTCTATGGAAACGTACGGGTCCATCACAGCATGCTACATCAATGATGACTTTGCTGTTATTCCCACTGTTGCCACTCACACTTGCATCAGATGATTGTTTTTTGCTGGAGGATGAAGAGGATGTTGATGATTTGTGTTGAATTTTCTTGTGACTTTGTTGCTGTGGTTGTGATTGCTGTTGCCTGTCAGTCTTCGTCTTGTGTTGTCTCTCAGCTGAAGAAGATTCACTGACAACATTGGGGTCTTCAGAAGAGAAAGAGGTTCCAGATAAGCATGGTGACACGCTAGATGGGGATGAAGGCGATGGTGCTTGAAGATACATACTTTTGCGACTGGTGGAAGTTGAGGGAATTGCCAGTGGTGATTTCGGACGTTTTCGTGTCGGGTTACCAAGGGGCGTGCTTGTTCTGGTGGGCACTTCTAGAGGGGGAGGTAGGGACAGCTTGAGAGCAGACGAGCTGTCTTGGACATTTTCAGGGTCCATTGGTAACGAAGGAAGAACAGATCTGAAAGGTGAACTATCAGCAGATGGTAGCATTAGCTGCGGGGGTTGAGGTAGAGGGTGGTAAGTAGGTGGCGGCCAGAAAGGTGCCGGAGGTGGAGGTGGCGGTGGTAGGTTGCTGAGACCCAGAAGAACGGGCAGCATTTTTCTGCTGGGAATAGGCTTGACAAGAGTTGGAAGCGAAGGATGCCTACTCTGTGGAGGCATCGGGGCTTGAGGTGGATGCTGATTTTGTACAAGGAATGCCCTGCAGAGGTCGAGGGCTCGAGGCATGTGCAGCAGATGTGTAGCCAACAAGACCCCGTAGATGTTCTCGTGGGTGACATCCAAATAGCCGGTGTACATGAAAGTGAGAAGTGGGGCGAACGATTCCGGACTCACGTTGGGCACAGAGATGGTGACGGTGTTAGAAGATGTAGTTGCAGCGGTGAGAAGCGCCTTGAGATAGCCGCTGTGTGAGGCTAGGACTGCTCGGTGGGCCGCAAACTGGTGCGCGGCGGAAGGTGCTCCTGGTCCACGTGGCGGGGAAGAAGAACCCGGTGGCGCACTGCTGCCTCCTCCAACGTTGATGATGACGTCCGGCGGTGTGGCCAAAGTGGCAGCAGCCACTGCGTCGCGCATTAACCATGCTCTATATAACGAATACATCATGACCACCAACTTGCTTAATTCTTATTGCACATCGATAAAAACGAAGAATTATCCATAACTTTCAGTTTTTTTTTTCGCACGAGCTAAGTTTTGTCAAACTTCCAGTTTGAATAAAAGATCTAGTAACATTTATAACAAAACATTCTTAAGGTAGAAATTTGATATGTATAATTTAAATTCCACTTCCCTACAGAGAACAATCACGTGGAGGTATCACAGACGATTTTACATTCGTGAAAGTGTTTTTAGCACGTGAATCGGAGGCAAACTTGTTGAATTGTGGCGTAGCACTGAATTACGCGAGTTAACAAGAGTGTATGTACTTTCGCATTGTATTGGGCAGTGTGCAACATGACATTTGTTTCACGGAGTTTGTGGGAGTGTCGAAAGGGGAGGGAATGGATATGAAGATGGTTATGATGAATTCGTTAACTCTGCGCCCCTATTGGCGTGCCGCGCGTCACGTGCGTGGGAACGCGCAGAATGATTCGCCGCGGTGGGAGGAGCCATGAGCGCACACAGTACAAATATTGGAACTTCTCAACCACTCATAACGATCTTGAGTTTTGACATGCACGCTGTGATAGGGAAAGAGAAAGAAAAGAAAGATTAAAATCAAATACGTTAAATCTGCGAATTCCCAGACGAACAGGTCGGTCGAGTTGTAGAATCGGAAAGGGATTAGCTTATAATTGGGATTATAGTTGGCAAACGTCGATTGCTCGATGTAATTGCAGTACAGAAAAGGTTTTAGGGCCGATTTATGGATTTCAGCATCCCCCCCCCCCCCCCCACGCAAGGGGAAGGGATACTTTATGCCCACTTCCGTAAGTTTTTAAATTCTGTCTTTTAATTTTTTGATTAAAAGCATGCAGTTAATAGTAATTGTCAATCAGCGTTTCTACTACTAAATTGCATAATTGTTTCAAAGCTTTCATTGTTCTTTTTGAGAAACAATGAAATATCAGGCTGGTCACAAAGTACCGCCCCGTCCGTGTAATGTGATTCATGTAAAAAAATAAAAAGAAGAATAGTTAAACAATGTTAAATATTACCCACCTTTATAAACATGGCAAGATCTAATACCCAATTTTAAAATAAATTTGTTTTAAAAATTGCTCGAACATTTTGTTACAACCAAAGTTGGTATTTAAGTTTAATGTCTTTCAAGGATGCGACGCTAAGACTGAAGAAAATAGCCTCACCCTAAACTACTCTACATGGAAAATTTTTTCCAAAATTTTGATTTTCTTGAAAATGGCTCTAACGATTTTGATTAAAATGATATATGTTTAAGATATTTTTATGACAAATGAAATATGTATCTTGAATTTTCTGGCTATAGCCCATGTCTACTCTGGATGACTTTTGAATAACTCTTAAACCGTAACAGATGGACCAAATACTATCTACTATACGAAAAATGTAGATTTCGCTAAAACACGCAATCTTATGTCCAAATTTTTTTTTTTTTTTTTTTTTTTTTTTTTTTTTTTTTTTTTTTGTAGAGTGAACCATTTCGGAGATATTCCTTGTGTCAGTTTCGGAAAGTTTAAACCGTCGTCAAATGTAACATCTTTGTTCATATTTTTTACATGTTAATCGTGTAAAGAGAACGGGACCTCAAAGCTTTAAAAGATTTGACTATCGCTCAAAGGCTACTGTATTCCCTATCCCCCTTGCACCTACGAGGAAATATGCAATTATATAATTTGTACAAATGTTTATCTCAACTAATACGAAGAAAATATAGGAATAAGAGTTTGTAAGAATGGTTAGTACGAGAGTAGAGGTCGCATGAGTGCAACACAGATTTTTTCCGTTGATTGCGGTTTCAAAATTTTGAAAATAATGGCAAAATTTTGAAAATAATATATCAACCAGTGCATTAGGACATAAGAAATACATTATGATTACAGTTAGAGGTTTAAATTCATGTCTGATCGTGCATGTAAAGGAAGATCTAAGTGGGCATTCGAAAATTAAGCGTTCGCAGGAGATTTCTGGGTCAATTAATACAACGTGGTTATAAGGGAAGGAGAGGGGAAAAAAAAAGGTAGCTTTTTTTTTTCTTTCCCCACTACCCGCGAGTGTGTCAGCATTTTGAAGGATGCAACACGACGATTTCCAAGGAAGTGCCCTTTCCCAAACTACCGCTTGCAAGGAAATTAAAAAAAAAATTCTTCTTCTTCTTTTTTAACTTACCCTGGTTTACTCTAAAAGTGTTCCATGTTTTCCTATCTTTTGCCATTCTCTTTAATTCCATCATATTTTTAACTTAAAACATCGACTTTCTCAAAATGGTTCAACCATTTTGATTAAAACACCATCTGTTCAGGATGTTTTCATGACAAACGAAATGTAAGTATATCTATTTTCTGGAATGTCCCCAGAAGACGTCTTCATTTCGGGAAGATTGTTGTATAACAACAGTCCGTAAGATATAGGTATATAAAATCTGTAAAAAAATACAGATTTATAAAATTTATGTCAAATGTATTTTTTGTGGAGATATTCCTTGTTATTTAAATTTTGTACTGCTTATACTTCTCGAATTACAAATCGTAGAACATATAAGGCGTTTATTTTAATTTGGTTTAGCGAAGCTTTTAACATTTTTCAGGTTACAGAATAAGCTAATAACTGGTTGTAATTGGAAGTCCACTGAAATAGCTAGCTAATGGAGTAAAATGATTAAAGGGACCGTGGAAATAATGTAGATTGCAGCAAATATTTAACATACTGGATGAGCTTGCCCTACTTTCTGTACTTATTATCAACTGTTTCATCATATGCAGTTTCACCGTACCTTTTTACATTTTGTAGCCATGTTTCGTAATGAGAATTTCGGAAATAACGTTATCAGCAACGCCATTTCTATTTTCTCTACTATGTGTAGTAATGCATTCCACCCATAAAGTTGGTATCGAGATTTCACCGGAAATACATGTTTTGGAATCCTCTTGTGTGCGTGTATGAAGTTTAAACTCAAAAAAGAAGAAAACTTCTTGTTTGAGTATTTTCAAACATCGACACGAAGCTTTTCAAAACAGTCTTAGTATTCTAAGCCTATCCTTGACATGGAAAAGAAATTCGAAGATTTTTACTCAAAAATGGCTCTAAAGATTTTGATTAAAATGCCACACTTTTAATTTATTTTCAAAGCAAATGAAATGTATGTTTATCTTGAATTTTCTGAAAATAGCCTCTGAAGTTTTCTTCATTCTTTTGCATTACTCGTAAATCGTAAGGGGTAGACAAGGTCTTAATGTAGACCTCATCAAAGCACACGATTTATATAAGGTAAGGTTTTTGTGAGTGTGTGTGTGTGTGTGTGTGTGTGTGTGTGTGTGTGTGTGTGTGTGTGTGTGGGAGGGGGGGGGGGGAATAATGGTTTTTGAGATATCCGTTGTTAAAAACATATATTTATACATTCTTTTTCCAAATAGGAAATGTCTTATGTACTGGCCATGCAGAGAGAATGGAATTTCAAAGCTGACACATAGCGATCAGCTCTTAAAAAATTTGACGATTGTTTAAACCTACTTTATTCCCCTATTCCCATTGTGTCTACAAGGAAATATATGTGTAATTAAGCCGTTTGTGCATAAGTGTATCTCGATTAACACGAAGTAGATAGAAGAATAAGCGTTTTTAATAATAATTTTTGCAGTAATAGAGAAAGACATGCGAGTGCAATACATCAGATTTTTATAGTGTATACAGTAATTATCACTGGATTTCTGGGTTTTCTTTGGATTTTATGCATTAGGTCTCTCTCTCTGACACAGACACTAATCTGTAATGTTTTTAATTTTGTTTGGTTGAAGAAACCTCAAAACCTATTTCCGGTGAGATCTCCATGTCAATCTTTTTTGTAGACATGGAATAGACACTTTACCTTCAGGTAAGTAGTAGAGAAAGCAAAAAGTAGGGTCACTTCGACGTGACGCATTATACGAGAGGGAGTATGGATTTTTGTTTTGTTCCTTGTTCCGTTTATACCCGGGCTGTAACTGCAATGGTCATATCGGCGGCCTTTAATCTGTGGCACATTTATTGTAATGTTGTTAACTCATTGGGTGTGTTAAATTAGATAACACACACACCCTGGGGAGGATGGGGAATAATCTTGGCTAGAGAAAAATTCTCTCCCTCAACCAAGAATGGAACACGGGACCTCTCGCGCAGCAGACAGGTGCCCTACCGATTGACCTATGGGGTCAGCCCAGTAAGGAGTTTTCTCCTTGTATTGCACTGCCGATTCAAACTCGCAACTTGCATTGCACTGATACCACCAGAGTAATAATATTTTGTTCATTAATTTCTGCACTCTCTTAAAAGCAGAATAGCTTGATTCCTTCCATCCTCAGAGTTAATGTTTGAAATATAAAATAATAGGAATATACTGTTGGTCTTTAACAAATTTAAAAGTACGACAAAAACCGCTAAAGCAAACCACCTTTAACCGAAAGTGCAGCTGGGAAAAATAGTTAAGAAAGAATGAACGGAGGAAAAACTTGCTAAGACAATTTTATTGGTTTGTCCCGACCCTAAATTCCAATACAGAACCAGAAGGCGAGCTGGAGGAATGTGCTCCGTAAACATCCTGTCATGTTTATGAACGTTACAAGTGTTGCCTGAAGTCGCCAAACCTAAACTACAAGTCACTAATTCAGAATAAATATTATACTTAATTGAAAGGTTTTTTGTATAATATTTTATTACTTTAAAAGAAAATTTCACTTCCGCAATCAGAGGAAAACTAGTTCATCTTTCAGCTGCTCCTCGACCATCTTCAGATGTTCACATATCCGGACGTTTTTTTTTTTTATTTTTTTTGGGGGGGGGGATTTCGAAAGAATAACATGTATTTCGTAAAATACTGTCAGCATTTCTGCAATACAACATACCCAGTTGGAGCATTTAAGTTGATTCTTTAGCTTCGACAATGTTTAACTGACTAAAAATACTTCCTACTTCCACATTGCAATGTGAAAAAGAGGGAATTGCCATTGCCAAATCTGTTTTTAAATGGGTTTAATGCCTTCGCATTGTTGTAACAATCTACTTGTATGCAGAACTCAACTGCGCTGGAAATTTCTGGTGGTGTTTTGTGATATTTAGGTTACACCACGGATTCTCTATTTCGTTTGTTTGAAAAGGAATTCAACTGCAGTACTTCTCAAGGAAAATGTGTTTTTGGAGTGTATTTATTTTGTTTCATATTGAAAAAATCCACTTATTCCATAGCTAGCAAATGTATCAAGGCAAAGAAAAATTAATCATCCAGAATTGTCCCCAAAATATGATCTAAAATTTTCAGAAAAGTCACTAGTAGCTATTTTTGACATTTGCCCTCTTTACTTTGTCGTATTAATAAATTTTAACACAAAAAGGTACATACCTGAAGTACTTAATTGTTCTTTTTGCTCAAATTTTCACGAAACTGCCGGTATATTGTACAGTAAAACAAATAGGAAAGTTTTACACGTGAACTAAAAACGATTTTGCAAGTCCCTCGAGAAAATTACAACATTTCGTTTCTAAGTGTGATTAGTCTGATTAACAATACGTAAAACGGGGAAAATAACAGGATTCACTCAAATATTGCCTAATGGAAAGCTAACAAAGCTAATAAACATTGATAGCATAAATAAAAAACGTGATCGAAAAGGCAAAGAGATTGCAGATTAAATTACAGTAGCATCAGTTTGGTAATGACACGTTGTTCAGTTTTGCAGGGTCCTGTGTGAACGTTACTTTGTGGCTCAATCCGGTATGTCATAGCCGAGTGTAATCCTGCTGCTGAAGTTCAGTCAGTTATTCATGTTTGTTGTCCTAATCCATGATCTTTGCTTTCGATTTTCCGTCAACAGATGTTCAACTTCCACACCCGGTCGTGCTGGGCGGTGTATACGTTTTGAGTGCTGGATTTCTGTGGCTTTGATCCTGGCCCAGGACAACAGCACTTAAGTAGTTTTTCAGTGCATTTATGGACATGAGAAGAACGCCAGATGGACGAATTCGTTTGTCATGATATTTACGCTGTTGTTTGCAAATATTAAATAAACCTAAGATTGTATCTTAAGCCTCGATTGCTTTGACTTTGTTGGCTGAAGTGAAAATTTTTGTTTGATAGAGAGTAGGGAACAGATTCGTTTGCACGATTATATAGAGCGAGTTTCTGATCATGGCATCCTGGTGCACTGCTTTGCCATTAAATGTGGCGTTTGGTTCCTTTTGCGATTCTCCTGTGTGTAATTTCTGCTCTTAAAACTTGGCTAGTGCTAATTCCCATATTGAAAACAGAGGTAGAACTTGACTTTCTGACATAAATGATGGAGCGTCTATAACAGGCCTGAAGAACAGTACTCCCAAGGTGTGAATACGTTTACGTGTTTCCCCTCCCTTAATGACCACCAAAGCGGAGTGTGTGCGCGCGCTGTGTTAGTATTGGAAGTAAGGAAGAGGGGACTACTCTGTTTACAGCCACCAAGCGAGTTAAGCCACCAGTGTTTCAACTTAGGCTGGTGTTGAAATCCCCCACACGAATTTTCTGACGCAGCAAATTTGGACACTTGTTACATTCGTTGGCAACCGATGAACATATATCAAATCGGCCAAAACAGACTTTTTAGGCAACTGAGCATTAATGACAATAAAGAGGCATAAAGTTTTGTTTTAATGACTCACTACCGATGGTTCTTAAAACGAATAAACCGACGAATAGGTTTTGTTTGTCAACTTGCACTAAAGACCCCAAGTCTACCATTACTGCATTATTTTGACTTTCTTTATGCAATTATTTAGCATTCCCTGCTAACGAACTTGGTTAGAACATAAATACGGAGGAAATAAAGCAATTTACGAAATTAGATGTATTTTAAAGCCCATGTTCTTGAGAAGGACTTGGTCTTTTCAGTGGCGAAAGAATTATCAAAATCTGTTGAGATTACTCCCCCATACACACGTTTTTTCTCTTTATAATATTGCTATATATTATAAAATAAATACCTACAGCCCTGTTTCTGATACGGCATACCATCTTCGCTGAGCTTCAGTCTTTTGGTGCGCTGAAATATGGGGATAAACCAAAAGGTAAGTGACTAATTAAGGCTTTTTATATTTTATGTGTTGCCAAGATTTGCAAGTTGTATTCTGAAGAACCAATAAATATGTAACAACGAATTTTTATGGTTATTTTAATCAGTACTTGAAATTCAACATTGGAACTGGCTAAAAATTCGAAAATGTGTGTGCAGTTCGGCCGCCTCCTTTAAGGGGCCCGTATAATCGTTTTACAACGCAGGCCCTCCTCCTCAGTCCTTTCTCTAGAGTTACAACCTCTTAACATGAACTTTTGCATCTAACTTTTGGCAACTGAGACTCCACGTGGAGTCAACACGTAATTGTCTCTTCCTTAAATTGGGGTTGCTATTGGTCTTCAAGGACAGGGTTAGAGGTTTCGCTTTGCTGAAGTGTGGAGATGGATTTGTGACAGTCGTGGTTATATGGTGGTTAGTTATGTGCTTAGGGTACATTTCTTTTGTGAAGCAACTGCACTTGCGTTCAGTAAACAGACTTTAGGTGCAAGAGGTTCTATTGGAAGTAAACAAATAGAAATGCAATGGCTATAATCTGTTTTGAACTAGTACGACACTGCTGTAAACATATGGGAGGGGAGGAAGAGAGAGAGAAATACAGGTTTAGAGAGTTCCTCCCCCGCCAAAGTATATCTAGAAAAAAGTTTGTGTGCATGTGCGTCTGTTTGTAAACAGCGTAACTCAAAAACAAAAACAAAATAGTTAAATGCTTAAGTTGGTTTTTAAGTTCGTCTTCCAAGGGATGTGACATGAAGCTTTTAAAGAAAATCGCACCCAGAACTATCCTTTACACGCAGAATTTTTCGAAAATTTGATTTTCTTAAAAATAGCTTTAATTATTTTGATTAAATTACCATATGTTTAAGATATTTTCGTGACAAATGAAATGTACTTTGACCCTGAGTTGCCTTTGAAGACCTTTTCATTTTGGATAACTTTTGCATTCTAGTAAACCGTAAGAATAAGTCGGGATTAGAGTTGCGTTCTACGAAAGCTAACAGTTCGGTAGTTTTGGTACAGAGTATAAATGACGTGGTAAATGGTAGGGTTACCGGTATTGGTATCGTTGCATCGAGAGGGACAGAAACACAATACAAAACAACGAATTACATCTTGATCAGCACAAACTGTTAATGAGTTTGGCCATTGTGATCAAAATACAAATTTTACTTTTCGGTTCAAAATAGCATGATTCATGTTCACTATCAATTGTCTTCGTTCTAAACTGTGGCTGCTTAGAGGAGCTTCTAAATGTTTTTGAAGACACTAATGTTCCATGGGTTAAATGGCCCTTTGTATACTCTCTCAGCTTCTAAAGGGTACAAAGTTCGTTTCCGGTTTCTAGAGAAATCTAGTAAAACACTATAAGAAACGTAAACAACGCCCGATATGTATGCAACACACCTAACGCAAGGTAATGCGGTGTCCAATTCTACCAGGAAAACTACCGCCTACGGTAGTTGTACAACTCTAGTCATATTACACAAAAATGTAGATCTCATTAAAGCACATGACTTATATCAAATTCACTATTTGTGTGGAGTTAACCATTTCCAAGGTATTTCTTGTTATTGGTTTGAATTTTCCTGCATCTACATGTGCTTTTCTCAAATGGAAAGTCATTCGTTTTCCCCCTTTCTCTTAGTCCTGCAAAGAGAATGGAATTTTAGTCATCACATAGGGATCAGCTCTTAAGAAACTGACTATCGCTTAAACCTAAGTACTTTCCTATTCCCATTGTACCTACAAGGAAATAATACGTAATAAAACACTTACTACAACTGTTTCTCGATTAAAATGAAGTAGATAGAAGAATAAGCGTTTGTAAGAATAGTTTGCAGAAAATCAGTAGAGTAAGTCATGCGAGTGAAACAATATTTTTTGAACGATAGCTCATGCATATTAACTTTGCTAGAACATTAGGACGTGCCCAGGAGCTGCTTCTTGGAAGAAATGGAACTGATAGTTTTCTGTTAAATAAATTACATGCTTAATTCGTAACTGGTCGCCTAAATTCGAAATATGTATTTTTCAGAGTGGTGTCCACAACGTGTTTCATGCTAAGAAATTTAATCAACCTAAATGGGAGCATTTAGACAACAGTTATAAAACCATAGCTGTAACAACTTGGTTACTGAAGCGAGAAGCCGAAAAAAAAACAGAAAAACATTCCTTGGAAATGAAATTAAATGTATTTCTTTACGGCCGGAGTAGATTAAAGGGGATAAAAACACTTGAACTAACCTTAGATTTAATATCATTAGTTTTATAGCAAATTCCATATTTCATGTGGAATTTGTGCTTTGAGATTTGCAATAAAAGTTGAGTATGCGAATATTAGCAGTAAGTAAATTGAACTGTCGGTATACTGTTGGAAGGTGAGGACGAATTGAGCAAGCAATTGCCCAAGCCTTGAAGTGCCCTGGATAAAATTAAAGCATCTTTTAGAAGAAAATGTGCGTGCGAAAACGAAATTTCGGGTGCAAATGAGACATGGTATTTTAGTTTAGCAGTTTCCAAGGATGTGACGTGAAGATTAGTTTGTCAAATCATTTTTGTGCCATTAAGCATTTCTGAGATATTCGTTGTACTGATTTGAAGTTTCAAATACATACTACGTTTGTCATACAAGAAATATGGAATGCGACACGCATTTTAAAGATCGTACTATCGCTTCAGGCTCCATATCTCGTTTGTACTTACAACGAAGTTCATAATGCCACTATTTCTTCAAAATGTTATTTCCAATAGCATGAAGTAGGTTAAAAAATAAACTTTTGTGGGTAAGAATGGCTACGTGAGTGTTGTACACATAGTATTTTTAACTTTACAAGTCCTCGGCTTCTTTTCTTCTTCTTCTTCTTCTTCTTCTTCTTCTTCTTCTTCTTCTTCTTCTTCTTCTTCTTCATGGATTAGGCCTTGCTCAATTAAGACTAAGAGTTGTAAAGTGAAAAGTGATTCCCTATTACATTCAACTTCGTATGCATTTCGTTTAGAATTGAACCATATTTTACTTTCTTGCCAAAAAAGAGGGAGGGCGAAAGACTTAGAGGCAGAGGAGTGTTAGAAGGGTGAGGTCAGCCCAAGGTGTGTCATACGTGCACCTGACCTTGTCAGAACTTAACCACTGTAATGATGGATGTGGGGTTTTCAGGACGGCGAGAAACTTGTGGACTTTGAAGTTAGTGTGGCACCCATTCTCATCACTTTGTTGTATGAAATGACTATTTCAAACAACATTGGAATTTCAAATGAATTCCACAGGAAATTGGTATGGGATGCAGGAGGAGAAAATCATTTTAGATGAAAGCAAGGATGGTTTTAAGGAGATTGGTAAGATTTTTGTAGTAGTTAAACATTTATCAGTATTTTAGATATAAAACACAGGGAAAGATATATAAACAATAGAACGCGAAGAGATTTTGTTCATTCATTGTGCGGAAATTCAGAAGCAAAGCTGCACTATGTCCTAAAGTGCAAGGAAATAAGAATTGTAGAGGGAGAATCAATTTGAAAATAATTGGCAAAACCACATTTCAGTTCAAACTAAGATTTTATATGAAGTTAGGAAAATATTTAGGAAAGGTACAGGACAATTGCTTAGAACTTGTTTGTTGATGACCAGTAGGTATGTTTATTAATGCAAAAAGTAACTCCTTAACGTATAGAATTTGTGGTTTTGTTTTAAGGTGGAATAAATTAGTTTTTTCATTTTAAATTAATGCAAACTTTAGATTTAGTGGCAAAGAAGATATTTGTCTATCGCTGATTACGTTACCATCATGACCATCATCAGTCGAGGCCGAAAACACTTTTCAAATCTTCCCCGTAATGTTAATGTGAATATTGGTAAATGATTACAGAAATAGGCAAATGTTTAAAGTGGAATGACATTGATAAAGTAAAGGACTAGATTGTCTAAAACTAACGGAAATTGAACGTGTAAAACTATGTAAATATTCCAGAAAAAGGATTTTTTTTTCCTCTGCTTCCTCCAAAACCGCCTTCAATTTCTGTGTTGTCCAAGAGAAGCGAAAAGATCTCTAAACCAACAACTCATGCTGCAGTATTTCATCTCGGCACAGAAGATTCTTTGCCATTGCGTCTTTTTTGCCTGAGAGCGGTTTCTACGGTTAAACAGTTCAAACAAATCAACTTTTCCTTCCCTCTAAAGTAATTCAATTTGCCTCTCGAAAAGCCGAATAAACTTTAACTGCCTTTCATAATTCTTGGAAGATGCGAGTAGCAATTTGATATATATTTTTTTTACCCTCCCTCGTCCGCTCTTTCATGCCAATTATATTGAGGAAACCTCGAAAGAGAATCAGGGCCCTATGTATGTCAGTGCGATATACTTAACTGTGTACACTAGGCAAAGGGAAGAGAGCAGGGAGAAAGAAAGGCGCCCCGTTACATTTTATTATATCACGTCGTTTACTCTACGGTTCATTTAATTAAATCAGACGTCTTCTACTTCTTGTTGAATATGAACTCGAAGCATGCTAAAGAATCGCTAGATGAAGGGGTCCTACCTCGCATATTGTAATTTCGTTACCGTCTGCACCGGTCTTTTAGAATGAAGCTTCATTAATTGAGAAGATTTTAATATATATACGTTTGCTCATGTGGGCGAGTTCAATGCGCGTGTCTGAAAGTAGCAGCGAACCTCCTGCTTATATTAGTTCATACAAAGAGGCTTTAAATTATCATATACGAATTATCACCCGCTCACTCCTTTGTTTTGCACATACTATCACTAGTTATTTATTTTGTTTAGTCAGTGTCGCCAACTGTATCTCATACATCGCTGAAAAACAATTGATTATACATTAAAATCGATTACCAATTAAAATAACTCCATTTCTATCTGGCAATTGTGTTTTTAACAATTCTTCTGGTAGTAGTTAATGCACTTTCCAGAAGAAAGGTTATTTGTTGATGTTAAAAGTAGTGACATTTATTTGAAATTATAAACTGGTTTTTTGTTATGACGAGAATATCGAAATATATCTAATTCTTGTTTCATTTACCTCAGTTGGCAGTGCTGAGTAAGTCGAACCACACTAATCGAAATTAATAAATTTTAGTTTATTTTTTTATACAACTTAAATTTTTCTGGTCAAATCTATGCAATGGTATGTTTGTATTTATTTAAATATTTTATTTATGAAAAACTCCAGATAAATATCATTCGGCGGTCTGACTGTCCCAGATAAATTGTCTTACTCCGAGAATTTATCGGTTAGGTCAGACATCTTTTGATTAGAATACTTGCAATACTGTATTAGTTACGTGAAGGGAGTAATACGAGTGACGCCTCGCATATTTAGGAGGTTATCTTCCAAACAAAGCTATGTATTTAAAAAAAAATTGATGTGCTTCACATGACTCTACTCTCTCGTATACAAGCCATTCTTATAAAAGCTTATTATTCTAGCTACTTCTTTTTAATCTAGATAAATTTTAAAATCATATTCACAGCTTTAATAAGATACACCAAGTAAAACAATACATGGATGTTTGAAGATCGTGTCAATAGTTGCAATGGCTTTTAAATTCACTGATCTTGTATGACCAGTAGAAGAAACGACAGAAAAGGGCGAGGAAATGAACGACTTCCTATTTAAGAAAAATGTGAGTATTTGGAATTTCAATACAGTTAGTGGGAATATCGCGAAAATGGTCAGACTCCACCCCCCCCCCGCCCCCTCTCCTACCAAAAAAGGTGAAGTGTTTTAGCGAAATCTGTATCTTTTCGTGTAGTAAGACTCCTCTCTCTTAGAACTTACCAAATATATGTCTTTCCGAATAAAGAGGACTTCGAGGTTATTGCCAGAAAATCCAAAATGCACGTTTTATTTGTTATGAGAATATCTTAAACATATGTATTTTAATGAAAATTGTGTTAAAAAGTATTCCAGGTAAATGTTTTGATTGGGGGGATTTTCTGGAAAAACTTCCGTGTCTCAATTTTGGAAGATGTTGAACTTATAGAATACTAAGTGAGGCTTTCTAGTGACTCCTCGTTCTTCAGTTAATGCTGTTCACACGCACGCACCAACACAGCAATAAGTAGACCAAAAACAACACCTGACATGGTAAATGGTATGATTACCGGTAGCATTGGTAGGGTAAGGTAGGGAAATAAAGAATACAAAATGCAACAAATTAAGAAATTTAATGAGAAATTGGTCACCAAAATGGTCGCCAAAAACCGCGATCATGAGTTTGGTCAAAAATAAGAATTGTACTTTTAGGTTCAAAATAACATTACTCGTAATCGCTATCTTTCTGGAATGTAGGTACTTAGAGGAACTTTCAAATGTTTTTGAAGACACTAATGTTCTGTAGGCTAAGCGGCCTTTTATATACACTGTTTCGGGAAGGTTCAAAAGTTCATTGTCTCCGGTTTTCGGAGGAATCCTGTAAAACGTGATCAAAAAACGCAGGCAACGCAATCAATGTGAGGTGTGCCCATAGGTATGCAACACATCTAACCTACTGTAAACGCGGGTGAATTTTTAACTGACCAATTCTTCTAGGAAAACGGTTTACTCTGCGATAGTTTTACAAATCTAAATATTTGCTAATGCTTGAGGCGATCTCATCGTAAGTGATAAAGGAAAACCCATCTTCTCTTTTACTTGAATTTAATATTGTTGTAGAGAAGCAGACAGCACACTAGATGAAAATTACTGTGGACTTTCTACTGGGTATTGCATCGTGGTCTTGACACGAAACATTAATAAGAGCTACGTATATCGATCGTCCCTAAAAATCGCATATGAAGTGGAATGGGAAGATCACCCACGAGGAACACAGTGCGGAAAGATGTGAATAGAGATGCGGTTAGGATGTGGCGTTTGCACGGAATTGGCACAACTCGCCTGGGACCAGTCTTGGAAAAATCTCTGCCACAATACGGTCTTCCCTCCTTTGCTCTTGCAGCATCCCATCAAATTTAGAGAGAGAGGACGACGAAATGAAAAGATTTGATGGAAGGCTAGCCCTGCAGTATATAGACACTTTGAGGATGTGTGTATGCGGCGGTCCCTCATGAATTACTGAATAAAAGCACTTGACGTCTCTGCGTTTTTCTGCACTGCCTAAGCATAATATCTCATTTTTAGCTACACGTTTGCTTTTGAGTCCTTTCTTTCTGCCAAGCTCGTAATTACACGGAAACTTTTTTTTTTGCATGTATAAGAGACGCTAAACAGTTCTAGACCATGGAGCTTTCCTTTAGTGAAGAAACAAACGTTTATGCTACCACTTTACAACCTGCAAATCATCCTATTACGTTATTTGCCTTCCTTTGCCGCGGTTAATCATACGGCCCTAGGTAAATACGTAATATACCACCTGGTGTAAAGCGTTTTACTTCTGCATTTTAAATGCACATATTTTCCGTTGGCAAAACGTAGTTAACGAATTTGTCTGTAGCGGCTTGTGTAGTTTGATCAACTCATTTAAATGTATACTACTCCTTTTTGCTATCCTAAGTCTCTCATAAATTTGCAGGACATAAATGATATGCGAGCCAAAAGTTGTACATGTGTTGGAAATTGCTTATACGCAATCAAAAGCCTATCACCGCGGAATAGCCTCGTGATTACAAGCTATTTTGCTGTTTATGTAGTGGATGGATCAGTGCCTTGAGGAGAGTTGAAGGCAAAGCTTGCCTGCTCCTGCTGTACATCCAAATGTAAATGGTGGCCTAACACTTAGGCGTATCTTACTCCTGCAGTACACCCAAGTGTAAATGAATGGTGGCCCAACACTTAGGCGTATCTTACTCCTGCAGTACACCCAAGTGTAAATGGTGGCCTAACACTTAGGCGTATCTTACTCCTGCAGTACACCCAAGTGTAAATGGTGGCCTAACACTTAGGCGTATCTTACTCCTGCAGTACACCCAAGTGTAAATGGTGGCCTAACACTTAGGCGCATCTTTCCCCTGCAGTACACCCAAGTGTAAATGGTGGCCTAACACTTAGGCGCATCTTTCCCCTGCAGTACACCCAAGTGTAAATGGTGGCCTAACACTTAGGCGCATCTTTCCCCTGCAGTACACCCAAGTGTAAATGGTGGCCTAACACTTAGGCGCATCTTTCCCCTGCAGTACACCCAAGTGTAAATGGTGCCCTAACACTTAGGCGCATCTTTCCCCTGCAGTACACCCAAGTGTAAATGGTGGCCTAACACTTAGGCGCATCTTTCCCCTGCAGTACACCCAAGTGTAAATGGTGGCCTAACACTTAGGCGTATCTTACTCCTGCAGTACAAGTGTAAATGGTGGCCTAACACTTAGGCCTATCTTGCTCCTGCAGTACACCCAAGTGTAAATGGTGGCCTAACACTTAGGCGTATCTTTCCCCTGCAGTACAAGTGTAAATGGTGGCCTAACACGTAGGCGTATCTTGCCCCTGCAGTGCACCCAAGTGTAAATGTTGTAACGTGTGGGCATATCTTAATTTCTAAAATCGTGGCATGGTACTGCCTGAAAGGCAAACGTGTAATAAAAGTTTATCTCGATTATCAAAAATAGAATACGCTTTTTTTACTTTTACTACATGCTCACAATAGAGACAAAATGAACACTCCTGCAGATTTGTACTGGCAAGAGGACGAATGCCTCTGTACAAGTATCTTGTGAAATAAATAAATAAATAAATAAATAAATAAATAAATAAATAAATAAATAAATATACAGACAACCATGCAGTAAGCAGAGGTATACTGCGTTCCACCCAAAAATTCGATACTCTGATTACACCGATTTATAAACATTTAGAATCCGTGAATCCAAAAAAGGATATTTAGAAGGTCGGTCGGTCGGTCGGTCGGTCGGTCGTCCGTCCGTGCGTGTCTGTGAACAGCGTAACTCAAAAACGTAAGGTCGGTTAAACTTGGTAATCAAGTTCTGCGTCTTCCAAGGATGCCATACGAAGATTTTCAAGAAAATCCCCTGACGCCAAAATACCCTTTACTGGGAAAAAACTTGGAAAATTTTGTTTTTTACGAATAATGTTCTTAATCATTTTGTTTAAAACACATGTTTGAGAAATTTTCACGATAAATGAAATGGATATATCGTATTTTCTGGGGATAGCCTCTGATGTCCTCTCATTCCGAATGACTTCCACAATCGGTAAACTGTAAGAGATAGACAACATTTTACCAATAAAATGTGTCTCATTAAAACACATTTATGTCGTATACATTTTTATGGCGTTAATTAATTCTGACATATTCTTGTTATTGGCTTGCCTTTTAAAATACTTATACTTTTCTCAATTGGGAAATGGTTATCCGTTTTTTCTCCATCTGGATATCCAAAGAGAACGGAATTTGAAAGCCATCACATAGCGACCAGCTCTTAAAATATATTACTACCTATCGGTTAAGCCCCATTCAGGTTGTACAAATAAATATGCAACACAACCATTTTTGCAAATGCCTATCTCGATTAACATGAGGTGGAAAGAAGAATAAGTGTTTGTAAGGGTAGTTTGTGCAAGTGTGAATAGAGAAAGTCATGTGTAAGCACATCAAACATTATGGTATCTATAGATAAGCTATCCTATTCTGCCAGAGAGGACGATTTAAGAAAAACGTGTTTGAGTGTTTTCAATGATCTAAGTGTAGGTACTGTTTCATATTTTCTGATTTTACCCGCTTGCGGAGTAGACGGTAGTCGTGGAAAAATCGAACATAGGAATACAATATGCAAAGAACGGTGGCAACTACATATACGATGCTATGAGGGAATCAACAGGTGTAAATGATTAGGCGAGTCTGAACCGACAGCTCCCCCTCTTAACCGCGAATCACCAGCGTGTATTGCGGTAAACCCCTTTGTTTCCGTGCGGTGTATTGTTTGCTTTCACCGTCTACTTTATTCTGACAGAGGACTTCAATTTGGCTTCCAACATCTGAGGTCTAGCGATGGAAAAGAAAGGTATTTATGAGCAGCATTTGTGATCAAAAAAATTGAACCTTGTTTACATCCTGCAGCGCTTGCATGCACGAGCGTGCTTAAATTGAGATTCGGGAGATTTTTTTATGTGCGTGGGTTTTTTTTACCGGTGCAGGATACGATGGCATGTGTGTTTTTCCCCGTTTCCTTTTTCTTTGCTCAGCGAGTCTTTGTGAGCAGGATTCGGTTCAGGAATTTGCTGCAATGCCTGAGATTGTGAAGTAATACACGTGGCTTACATTACGATTTTAAAATTCTTAATGAAGTGTTGTGATCGAATATGTCTCATACATGCCCTCGGCTTTTAGACTGCGATACTTGCTTTACTCTCCCATTCCATAGTAATGTCAGGAATGTGTTTCATGTCGTACTGAAATTACCAAGATGAATCCATATTTCGCAAGTCCCTTATTGAATTTTATATTTTGACTGTTGTAAATAGTTATTTATTGGATTTCCTGATCCATGTTCTCAACAATTCAATGAGCACAATTTGAGACATGTTCAAGTGGTTCTAAATGCTACAGTTTTTTACCAGGTAAAATTAAGTGTATGACTATAACATTTATAAAATCATTATGCCAATGGCACGTTAAGGATCCCTCTTATGGCATTTGAGGACTTTTTAACTTCAACTTCTTTTCAAATGTTTTCGTCTTTTCAAGTTGTCTTTATGCATTTTGACACTGCCAGTGCCTTACTTGATAACATATCATTACATGAATAATACTTGTTAAGACTATGTCGTCTATAGTTTTACCTATTTATGACACCGTCTGTTTTAACAGTTGAAAAGTCTGGAGTACAAATAGTGAAGAATTTATTAAGAATTCATGTCGGTCATCTGCAGGAGACTGCTTAGTTGAAATTATTGTTCGACTATGTTGTTCAGTACCAAATGACTGGTATACAAAGTAGTCAAAACAAAGTATTAACATTAAAACTCCATTAAATCTTATATATTCACATAGCTTTCTGTAACTATTCTCCAACAATGTGTTCTTACAGAAGTTTATTCTACTAATTGTAGGTACGATGTCAGTATGGGGATACAGTAGGCTCTATCGATAGTCATATTGTTTAGGAGTTGGTCGCTATGTGATAGTTCGGAATTTCCATTCTTTTCGCATGGCCAGGACATTAAACACATCGAAGCTGGGGTCTCTTGATCACATACGGCTGTTCAGAGTTTGGGAATTAAACGCACTTCTGCGATGTTTTACTTGAATGAGCTCGCGTATTCGTGTCCCATGCATGAATATATTGTAGTACCTCGTTAAAACAAAGCACAATGTCATTGTACAGTATTTTCTGAGCAAAATAAATGTGTTATAAGAATAATTGTTAGATTTATTTAAAAGTCTGGATCATATCAATGTGGTCAGTGTGCCGCAATTCTATCTCGCAGTTCTTTTGCATGCCAATAAATTCGCTACTGGAGCCTGAGGCATTTGTATGCTGACCCTGACTTTTTCCAAACCATTGTCAGTTTACAGAAATTCCATAATCAGTAAACAAGCTATGTTTCTGCTACTTATATGTGCTACTTATGAGGAAAGGATGCGAGAAAAGCATTCAAACATAAATGCGACACAAGCAGAATCGAGAAGAGAGATGATAAATTGAGTTTTTTGTTGCCTCGGTACCTCAACTTGATTGGTATCGAAGGCTTGTATTTGTGGTGGTCAGTTTCTGATGGGACAGTTGAAATAGTAATGTTGAAAATGACACGTTATTACTTGAGTGGCCAGGAATATGTTTCATGTCCGCGGTTTTGTAGGGACCATATTTAATTTAGTCAAAGCTCGCTGATGGCATACACATTTGAGGAAAACGTTGACTTTGCCAGCCACAGTAGATGCGTACAGACACGAGAGGAAAGCTTTTGGCCGTCTCTTTCTGGCCAATTAAGCCGCCAGGGGGTTTCATCGTGTTGAAAACAAAACGGCATAAAATATAAATCGCAATTACTGACGGCAGAAGAGGATTTCGTGAGTGTGTGTTGCATTGAAGGGTGTAGAAAGAGAGCGAGTAGAGGGAATCGGATGGGGACCGAGCCAGTGGCGGAACTCTGACTTGGCTTAGGAGTTGGCAAATTGTCATCTTGGACAAGCCTCTCAAGCATCCTGGAAGTCTTCAGTGTCGAAATCATATTAATTCGAACTACACTCACATCTGTTCCTCCCCCTTCTTCAGTGATAGTATTTACTACGGTCATCCAATACGAAGACAGATATAAAAAGCTCACGACAATTTTATCATCAAATGTGCAGAAGACTGCTTCTAAAGTCCTCGAACATCTTTTTTTATTGTGGTACAAGCTTTTTTCTATCTGGCATGCCATGCTGCCGAATTCGAGTTCATTATCATTTCCTAATCCCACGAGGACACTCTATGAGTCAAGGGGGCAAATGGGGAGACCATAGGTTGCCAAATTCTACCGTAATTGCTTCAGGGGGTCGCCTAGTTTAAGTGGAGTGTTGTCTAGCATCCTGTGAACTCTTCGTCCTCGAAGAACCATTGAGGGGATTAAGCATATTGACCAATGCTCGCAATTAAATATTTGTGGTTGTTTCTCATGACCTAAAATCTAAGTAAGGACAGTATTCGTAGATTGAAAATTTTTGCAAACAATACCTCCATGTCTCCAAAGCCATTCTTAAGCTGAGCATAGAAGTTTGGAGAAGAGCGAAATTTTGTGGGTTTTAAACTCCTAGCGCAACGGCTCATGAAGGGCTAATGCTTGCCGCCCAACCACTGCGTCCCCCACCTCTGCCCACTACAGGCGTCATTGGTGGGGTGCAGTACTGGGGGCTGGGACGTGGTCGGCGCCTCGAACCCCCACGGCCAGTTATGCGGCCTTCGCGCCTGCACCCCGTGCGAGACCTTCCAGCGGGGGAAAAATCCCCAAGCTGGTACCGGGGATCCAACCCGGGGCCTCCACACCAGAGGCAGGCGCGCTACCAGCTGTGCTACGGAGGCGGTCGTCGTGGGTCTTACCAACACAATTTCATCCCAGGTGACAACAATAAGCGTGTGCTCCCTTAGTCATTATACTTATTGAATGCTCTTTGTTAAAAATTGAAGCTAGTCTGGTTTCCTATTTCGAGTTTTTGCCTTCAAGTCCACTACTTGCAAACATTGGAAGGTGCGTTTGTTATATTTGTTGGAAACTAGTTCGTAAACGCAGTCAGCCATAGTTACAAGGGCAGCCTACGTAGTGAAATGTCAAGAATGAGCATACTGCGTAGTTTTTGTTGTAAGCTAACATATCTTAAGGCAATGCGTGCATTTTCGGGTTGGTTGAAGTATGATTCATTATAATGGTAATAATAAAATGCAGCCGTGTTTCTGACGCATCGCGGACCCAAAAAAGAAAAAGAAAAAAAAAATCATGTTTGGAACACCAAATTCTTCTTTGCCTTATGCAACGCAGCACCTTGATTGATCATATGGGTTAGCAATATTAAGCTTTGGAAATTGTGACAACTTGTTGCTGCCACTACACAACTGTATCGCGGGTGATGTAAACAAGGCATTGTGACGTCTAGGACATAGACGAACTTAGCTTTCCAGACACGACTCTTTTCCATATGTGTACAATCAAGAACAGAAAAGAAGCGGCATGTTTTACGCCGAGAACCTAAATGCCATCAGAATGTACTTGCATTACTAGAGTTCCTTACGAATAGACATGTAACTGTTGTCTAATATAGATATTTGAAATCCCATTAAAGTGGATTAAATGTAATATGTACGAGTATTTTCGCGATAAACATTTGCTTTACTTACTGGATTGTCCAAGTTTTCCAGTGTTCTGAAAGCATTTTTACTGTATTATGATCTGAAATATGTAATGTAAAAATTGTACGCTGAAACTTCCCAAACATTTCTGAGTTACATAAACTTTCATTTTGTTGCTGTATATGATAGTATTTTATCCGTAATAAACGCAATTCTGAACTTTGGTAGATAATGTGGAAATCAGTCGTATCATTACTTTGGGAAATATTGAATGTTGTATTTCATAAATGTTGGTAACATTTTATTTCATGAAACAGTCATATAAATTTACAACTGTATAACCAACTATTGTAAAGTATATCACATCTTAGTTTACGTATTTTGACAGTTGTATTATAACGTGGTATTATTTTATACTTTTGTTAATATGCTGAAGATATTGTGACCTTGTCCACTTTTTACTTAACCTCGTCTAATTCCAATTTTTCACTGTGACCTACATTTAGTTCACGCAGTTACTTCACTAATGTGAACTAGTTCAAATTTTCTTGTCGCTTCGCTTTCTTCGCGACGTAGCTTTTTTATTGCTTCCGGTGGACGGCTCCCTTGCAAGAATCTTCGCTTGTGTAGTTGGAAGTTTCCACGGAACATTCTAGTGTGTTCTGGAGGCGTGGGGAAGGGAAATTTCCGGAAGATTTTGATTATCTGGCGATAACGCTCTGGTGTTCAAGCGCTACGTATCTCTGTTTATCTCTGCACTGCCCGGCACCGATCTCCCGAAATTTGGGCCATAACCGTTGCGTCACATTAGGTTAAATGCTTCTGGAAGTCACTCTTAAGGCCAAGCAGTTAAACGACATGAAATAAAAACGTCAACAAAAATAAATATTTAGTAAATAGGGATAACATTTAACGGCTGATTTTTCAGATTTTGGAATTTTCCTTTCGTACTACAATATTTTTGGGTTTTTCTTCAGTTGTGCTGCCTCTACTAATGGCGCACAAAGAAAGAAATGATGCGCTTCTTTAACTACGCCACTGAGGTTGAAGAAGGGGGGGGGGGGGGCACACGAAGAAGACAAGGGAAAGATAAGGGCATCTGAAAAAAAAAGCACGTGTATGTAGAAAGGTCGCTTACTTTGCCGTGCTGAAGTTTACCCAGAATAGATGCAATTTCAATAAAAGGTTTCCGCCCTGGTTGCATTTAGAAGCCCCTGTATCTCCATCCTGTGTACATAAGCTGTAGGTGACTTAAACGGGACGCGGGATGTGTCTGATGATATACCCCACTGTGTCTCCCCAGAGAATTCTCAGCGTAATTGAATTCTTGATCGCATCACATATTAATTTCATTTTTATTTTACTTTTATATTTATCAGCATTAAGGCTAGATGCAATTAGTTTTTTTTCTCCTTCCGCAGGAGTAATTAGAAATCTTAAACATTTCTTCCTCAGGCACTCCATTAAAATCTGGGCCCTCATTCCTTCCTTTCCCCGGGAATTCTCTTTTACCCTCGCATGTTGTTTGGTTATTAATTCAAAAGTATTCATGCGGTTTGCTAAGTTTACTCGTCTTCTTGCTAACTTTTATGTTTGTAATTCTTTCTTTAATAAGATTCTCGCACTAATTACGTTTGCTAGTAATAGCAGAAAGCATGCACAATTTTCGAACATAGAGTTGTCAGCTAAACCGATTTTGCAAATTAATGTCATAAAGATGCCAACAGACTATTAAAATGTATGAATTAGCTTGCTTTTTTCCGCGCATACAATGGAACAGTCTTCTCAAGAAAAGCTAGGTATGAACTAGATTTTTAGTTTTTGAACCGAGAATCTCCTTAGCGATTGTAGATTCAAGTCTGCGCAAACTTTGGAGAAGCACGCATATAATTCTTCTAGGGCGGCTTGTAGGGCGCATATTCCTAATAATGGCGAAGTTGCGCCATCAAGAATATTTTGGGCGGGGGGGGGGTGGATTCTAAACTTGGGGAGAGTGAAAATATTGAAGCAAATTAACGCAGGTAATATAAATACTTGTTAAAATTTTTAATTGCATACTGTATTTAACACAATTTGTATATTTAAGAAAGATAATTTAAGTACAAATACTTACTGAATGATATAATTTGGCCCAATTTCGATAAACAGGGAACATTGGTTCCTAAAATGAGAGGAACCTTTGCTTTATATTGAACTTTTAGTAAATGAATTGTGTTTAGGTGATTTTAACAAAGGCTAAAATACTCTCCATAGTTAGGCGAAATCACTATGAAATGATAAACTACGATTATACAGGTTAAGGGAAGATAAAAAAGTCTTGTTGCACCATTGTTACATCTGCTAAATTCAGTACCCATTATCTCGGAAACTATTTGAGATATCGCAGAACAAATTTTATACGCTAAGTTTAAGGTCTTAATTTGTCAACAGTCTTTTTAAAAAGGCAGCAAGCTGTTAACACAAAGATCCAACCAGGGGTTGTTTTAATCTTAAACTTTAATTATCTTTAATAGTTTATAAGGAAGCGGTTCATTTGTTAATTGTTAAACGTAAGATCGACAAAATCTTAGCGCGCGCGCCCACACACACACACACACACACACACACACACACACACACACACACACACACACACACACACACACACACACACACACACACACACACACACACACACACACACACACACACACACACACACACACACACACACACACACACACACACACACACACACACACACACACACACACACACACACACACACACACACACACACACACACACACACACACACACACACACACACACACACACACACACACACACACACACACACACACACACACACACACACACACACACACACACACACACACACACACACACACACACACACACACACACACACACACACACACACACACACACACACACACACACACACACACACACACACACACACACACACACACACACACACACACACACACACACACACACACACACACACACACACACACACACACACACACACACACACACACACACACACACACACACACACACACACACACACACACACACACACACACACACACACACACACACACACACACACACACACACACACACACACACACACACACACACACACACACACACACACACACACACACACACACACACACACACACACACACACACACACACACACACACACACACACACACACACACACACACACACACACACACACACACACACACACACACACACACACACACACACACACACACACACACACACACACACACACACACACACACACACACACACACACACACACACACACACACACACACACACACACACACACACACACACACACACACACACACACACACACACACACACACACACACACACACACACACACACACACACACACACACACACACACACACACACACACACACACACACACACACACACACACACACACACACACACACACACACACACACACACACACACACACACACACACACACACACACACACACACACACACACACACACACACACACACACACACACACACACACACACACACACACACACACACACACACACACACACACACACACACACACACACACACACACACACACACACACACACACACACACACACACACACACACACACACACACACACACACACACACACACACACACACACACACACACACACACACACACACACACACACACACACACACACACACACACACACACACACACACACACACACACACACACACACACACACACACACACACACACACACACACACACACACACACACACACACACACACACAAGTATAGATCTCGGTAAAACACACAATGTATGTCAAATACAATTTTTTATGGAGCAAACCATTTTCGAAATATACCTTATTTGTTTGAATTTTCCAATACTTTGACTATCACTTAAAGTCTAATGTATTTCCATGTTCCCCTTGCACTTACAAGAAAATTAGTAATAGGATATATCTGAACATGCTTGTTTCGATCAATACGCTTTTGTAAGAATGGTTTGTACAAGAGTAGAGGTGGTCATCAACAGATTTTTTCCATGGCCTAAGGAGGACATCGGAACCTTAGCAAGTTGTCAGTTTGTAAATATTCATTTACAGCTGAAGGGGCGCATTGTATAAAGGTACTTTGGCAATGAACTAATTAAATAGCTTTAATCATGCGTTGCAAGTCAGTGTAAACATGAGTCATGAGCTATTTCGATACGAAGCACTGCAGTAGTACCGCCGCTTCCCCTTTTTTACTCAGTTTCATTCGCCCATTTTATTCATCCATCCGTTCTTCCTCTTTGAGTACCATAAACGTAATTATACAGCAGCTCATCTTTTTGACTTCAGGGCTCTCCTTGCCGCTGTACAAATAGACGCGGTCAAAAGAGAACTTACGACCACAAGAATGAAAAAGGAGGGAGGAAAAATGGTATATCTACTCTCTACTGCAGGGAAAAGTTGCCTCTAAAACGTTGGCTAACCTTTGTCCAAACAAGAAAGCTTGTAAGGGAGGCTGCCGAAAAAGAGAGAGGTTTCAACCTTAGCGTGTTAAGTTTTTGTGCTTTTGTGTTATTAGCTAATTCTAAGCTTCAGCCGCGCGACTACAAAGAATACTTGTAGTAAATAATTAATGAGCATTACAGGAACTGAATCAACAAAGACAACTTGAGAGCAAAATATTTCCAGGAAGAAATAAAAACAATTGTACAGCGAAACAGTAATCTGGCATTATGTATCTCATTAATTGTCGATAAAAACCAATGCAACTAGTATTAGTTTCGTATCTTGTAATTAAATCATTAATTTGAAACTAAAAGAATAGCGAATTTGTACCCCCGGAAGTGAAAATGAACTACAAGAGGACTACCGTTGGTGGTGAATTAAGTTAACCTTTTAAAATAAGAAAATACATCTTAATATTTGTATAAACTAAGGAAAATTTTACAGGATTTTCTTTCTGCATAGGCGCAATAAGAATAGGAGAATGTAGTAGGGTTAAGCGATAGTACATAGATGACGTGGTAAATGGTAGGACTACTGGTGGTGTTGGCAGAGAAGAAACATAACACAAAATACAACGAATTAAGAAATTTAATAGCAAATTCAAACATAATGATCACCAAAAACTGTGGTAGTGAATTTGGTCACCGTGGTCTAGATCAAAATTGCACTTTTCGTTTTAAAATAATATTACTCGTGATCACTATCAGTTTCTTCGGTCTGAATTGTGGTAGAGGACATTCCAGATGTTTTGAAGACGCTAATGTTCCGCAGGTTAAGCGGCCCTTCATATACCCTCTTTCAGTTTCGAGAAGGTTCAAAGTTCAAAGCTTTTAATATCTAGAGGAATCTTGTAAAACACGATTGCACGGTATGAGGTAACGCTCGATATGTATGCAACACACCTAACGCACAGGTAATGTGGGTAGTTCTTAACTGACCAGTTGTACTAGGAAAACTAGGTAGTCTACTCTTATTTATGATAGTCTACGTTGCCAGTGGTAGTTTTACAACTCCAATAGTCATATTAGCTGGTCACTGTGTGATGCCGTTGAAATTCGGGTCTCTTTCCATAACCAAGAAACGGCTTTCTGTTTGAGAAAAGTATAAGTATTGGATAATTGAAGGAATATCTCTAAAATGGTTAACAATACGAACATTTTATTTTACATAAATTGTCCTTTTACGAGATTACATTTTTTGTGCAGTTTGCCAGTTTTGCGAAACGTATCCAATGCATGATCATTATTATTTTTAGTGTTCACTTGCAAGGTTTCCATTGTTTTGGTTTGAATTTTCAATACTTAATCATTTTTAAAGGTACTCTTGTTATTAATTAGTTTCTCGCATGAAATGAGGACAGTATGGTATTTCTAGCCCAGGGTGTAGGGAGCGTATTTTTAAACATCTGTGAGAATAGTTTCCAAGAGTGGTGGAATTGCATTTCCTATTATGTTCGTAAAGAGCAATGATTGTGTTGTGTTTAAGTTAGTGTTTTCCAAATACTGCTCAAAAACGTAGCAATGGTTTCTGATGTTTCTCCAGGCAAATATTTGTGCAAGAAGGTTTTGTAAATATTATTATTTTTTAATAGTTTAAAACTGCCTTATAGTGTCTGTCTACTTATGGTTTTTCAAAGAAAAAATCACAAGAAAGGAATGGGCTGGATGTATTTCAGAGAATCTTTAAGGTATACATTGTATTTTCTGGTATTTCACATTTTAATCAAAATATTTCGAGGGACTTCTGGAAAAATAAAAGTACAAAAACGAATCCTTTATTTTAAAGCCTGAGCCGCAATTATTGTGGTATCAATTTCCATAATACTCTTACGCTTGCATCCTCGAATGTTATATTTTTCAGAAGCTATCATATTTAATAGGAAGCCTCAAATTAGCTATTTGTAATGAAGTAATGATGTTGAACTTTTGATCGAATCGAAAGTCATACACTGCAGGGAAACATGTATGCAAGTTCAGATCTGTTGTTAATGCAATACCTGTAACATTGAGAACAGCAGGGCGTGATTTAGAAGTTGTAATAAAATGTGTAATACAGCCGCGTAACCAAAGAGTCGCAATGGCGTTTCTCGGATACAGAATAATGATTTAGAAGGAATAGGTAACACTCTAGCGCGTGTAATATTTGCTGAATAGACAAGCTCATGAAAGGCAGATAAAAAATGAAAAGAGTTTTTTGAGGTTTATGTTCCTCCACTTCTTTTCTCCCTATAGTTCTTCTTCATTATTGTTATTGAAAGAACAATATAAATGATGAGAGAGTGGTAGTGGCTTTGTAAAAAGGAAGATTTTTTTCCATTAGCTCTGTGCTGGAGGTCCCCAGAGGCAACCGAAGCACTTGTGATGGAGTTGGATGGGAAGGGGGGGGGGGGGGGTAGAAGAGCTACTGCCTCCTTCACTCACAAGTATAGCCAATATGAGTGGATGGTTTACCTTATTTTGCTCACTTAATTTGAGATAAGTCTTTTAACCCACTCCGCATCGCAACTCGGCGAGGTTGATTTCAGAGATTGATTTAATTATAGTGCTTTCCAAGTAATGAAGTTGGCAGATAGACGAGAACATGCGGCTCTGGTTAATTAGTAATCATTTTTATTGAAGTTGCATTGTCTTCCGTAGGGGGACAGTTGGGTCCCTGGGAGGGGAGACTTTCGGGGAGACTTTCATCCTATTAAATCGCGAATTTTCTGTAGAACTGGGCCGCATGAATAAAACGTTTTCTTTTCGTCATTCAAAAAGTAAGTAGCTATATTTAGGGCCATTATTAGTTATATAACTTATGTTGCCACAGCTGTTGAGTGATTGGTAGTGGCAAACGTCTAATGCCTTTACTAGACTTTGGAGTGCGTTGCTGTGATAATTTTATCGCCATCAGATGGTGCGAAACTCGCTCATTGTTGTCTGTTTCATTAATTGCTATCAGCCGCGTCTCTTCCAAAGAACCTTCAGGACTATATCTAAATGACTTTCGATTCGGAAAGGACAAGCAGCAGCCATTGGCTGTGATAGGGATTTGCATATTAGTTGTATGCCGTGTTACAAAAGAGATTTATATCGAATATTTTTAATACTTGTACGTGAAACTTGATGTCGTATTTGCGTCATTGTTCAGTTTAATAGTTTATATTTTCTTTACGATTTAACTTCCTTTTTGTATAACCAATTTATAATGACTCTGTTCTTCAGAATCGAAAGATTTGTTACCATACGTGTATGGTTCTTGTAGATATTTATTTTATTTACGTTTAAATTTAATAATTTTTGAAGATTAACGCAAAATATGTGGCGATAAAATGCATGTAGCTTTTATGTGCAGAAATATTTGTTGCTTTCAAATTTTTAGTAGATGGTATTTTAATTTTGCCTTCGTTTGGAATCCTAATGTATGATTAATAAAAAATCAATAAACTCTTCTCCTTCACTGCCACTAGTTAATCAAGGTATCGGTGAAACACTTTTGAAAGTGCATAGTTTACCAATGAGTGAAGCATTTAGGCCCAAGAAATGTCACTTGTCTATTGACTCACATTTTACGAATTAAACGGTTGAATCACGCTTATATGATTGGTTTATCTACAGCACGTATTATAATTTTGCTGTGTCCGAATCAGGCAATTGGTCATAAGTCTTAAATTTTTTTCGGAAACTTAAAGCATATATTGGTTCTGATGTTTCTCGTTATTAGTCATACGTGGAGCAAATACAGAGTTCTTCATTTAACGGAATACACGACGTTTCGCCTCTCCTGCGACCTTGCTGGATTCCCCCACAACCGGCTACATTGTGCGCGCGGCTAGTCGGCACTGGGTCCCTGAAAATCCACATCGCGTTTAAGAAATCCTTCATTATGATTGGTGAGTTGGAGTTTGGTGTTCTGTTAGCGCTAGACGCATAATCGGTCCAATATTTTACGAGCAGACTGTAAATGCATAGAGGTACCGAAATGACGTTTTGACCCCATTTTATCATGAACTGACAGAAGAAGAGAAATCATGTGGGCGGTTGCAACAAGATTCTGTTACTGCCCATATAGCAGAGGAGTCCATGAATAAATTATCAGGAAAGGGTTTGACTCGCTCCTCCAATCTATCATTGTATGATTTTTACTTGTGGGGTAACCTGAAAGACGAAATATACGAGACAAATCCTCATACATTGGAAGAACTAAAACAAAGTATTAGAAATGAAATCTGAAACATTACAGTGGCCCAACTTCATCGTGTGAATCAGAATGTGTTCTCCTGATATAATGCTTGTTCAGCCTAGGGTGGACGACATTTCCATTATATAGGGACAAAGCCGGCTGTGGCACACCCAATCGCGCTCAGGTGAAATGCGGTGCGCCCGTTAGGTTTTACACGAAGAACTCTGTATCACCAGCGTTACTAAAGAAAGAAGTGCAGTGATAGAGTTGTTATGTAGCTATTCACAATTGCCAATGGTGTGCTGACGTGAACTTTCAGTTGGTCTTTTATAAAGGAAGAATTTTCACTCTGTCTTCAAAAGTTACAAAGAACGCGCAATCTAAGCAAAAACGTTGGAGTCCAGCTGAAGTTTCTAGGGTTAAAATTGGTTGAGATTTAAGACCATGTCAATGTGATGCCATCCCTTTCGAACGATGCTGTACACAGCTTCTGTACAATATGCTAATTGTTATTTAATGCCACCTAATATTCAGAAACACGCAAATGTATATGGAATAAGTAATTGAACACATGAATTAACGACTGTAAGGTTGTACTTAGAGTTTTCATCATTATTCCATATCGTTTGATGTTTCTGTTAGCGTAAAATCAAACTTGTTAATTCCGTGGCTTGATTCTCTCGTAACATGTATAAATTACTTGACAGGTCCCTAAGCGAGAAAGGAATTAAATCTCATGTTGATCTCTAATGCGATGCTATTTGTGGAGATAGTGCTGAATGTTTGAAAACGGTATCGAGTGATATTGTTAAGAGCCGGATGGATCAAGGATTTACGTGCAATTAAGTTACTCATGCTGATTGATAAAATACACGTATTTACTAGTGCTCATGACCGCTAGGGCTTTAATTATGAAATCATTTGAATGGGAGATAAAGGATTTTACACCCCGGATTTGACATCATTTATACTTTAAATGAAGATGATACTTTATATTCCAAACATAAAATTTGCAAGAAAAAACATGCTTGGAAAACAGAAATTGGACTTCACATCAAATATATTCCCATCAATGCTCAATCATAAATTTATGTAGGAAAAAGATAGTATTGCTGTAAGGCTGGTGTTCTCCGAAGGCCTTGGAATGTAATGCAGATGATTTCCACTTCCTTACCCACTAGAAACATAACTAAGAAGGGACCAGGCGGCATTCTCAAATAACAACTATATGCAGAATTATATCCAAAAGGTAGGGATAGATTGTTACTGCTATAAGTACCACCATGTTATGCTCAGGAAGGGGGGTGGGGGGAGCATTTCCTCGCGGTTTTCGTACATAACATGTCACAATGATAATAGAATAACTATTATCAGCTTGTTTCATTCAGGGTTTCAATTTTAAGAGGTCTCCTATTATGTGGACACTTCAAATGCGTATTCTCAGCATGCTGAAGCTAGAATTAATAGCGTACCCTTTTACAAGTTAATATTTAAGCTTTAACAACCTTCAAACGCATGGAACAAATGCGAAGAACGTTATCCAAATGTCAAATTTCTGACTTCTGGACCTGTTCGGGATACAACCTGACTTTGCTAATTTGAGGAAGCTTAAATTGTTTTCTAACAGCGAATTTCAATACCAGGTGCCTTTTTATCCCTTTCCGTGTACAATTTATTTCCGTACTGTATAGTTAACCTAGGCCACTAAACTAGTTCGGTATCAATTTGTTATAAATACTAAACCACAAGTATGTGAATCTAAAACGTTTAAAACTTAGAATAGCTAACGTTGAAACTACGAAAACATATTGAAGATAAGAGTAGTCATACTGAGTGTCATGTTAATTTCCTTGTACTTCCCAAAGTTTCAAAATGTCTAACAATTACAATGCTACTGCTATTTCTGCTGTCTCGGGTGGATGAAATAATCACTAGACCTCTTAATTTTAAGTCTTAGGGTATTTAAAGTGCTTAAAATAGAAAATTTTAATCTCATTTAGGCTATATAAAAACTAAAATAGTATCCAAAAATATACAAAAACACGCAATGTTACAAAGGAGCTTACTGTCCATTACAACAAAGAAAATAGAGTTGTCCAACTAGCAAACGCTTTATTGTTAAGCTGTTCCTGTAAAGTTCTTCTTTATCCAAGTTAAAAATGCAATACATATATAGGCCTATGGTGAAATGCATAATATTAAATTTACAAGCATCGGAATAACTAACGTTATTAAGACGTCCATATGTGTACAATAAATCACCTAAATCTATTCCAAGTTTTCCAGAGAAAAACTATGACGCTTCTCAGTCAGTACTGATTTATATATAAAAATAATGCTCTACATAAATGGATGCAGCCGGTTACTTCATTTTCGGCACGTGTTGGACAGGAATACTATTTTTTTAAAAAAAGTTTTATTCATCTTTTCGCAAATGGTGGCCGAATTTTATCGAAAGCCATCACTGAGATAAACAGAGATAAGTGACGCTCTCGCCCAGCGTAAACACCAAAAGCACTATCGTGAGTTAACCAGAATCTTCTGTAAGTTTCACACTTCTCGAGCGTTCTGGAACTTGTGGAAATGTTCAAGGCTGCAGGAGAGTTAGTGCGTTTCTAGTGCGACTAAAAGTACTTTTCGCTGAGCGAGGTTTTAGTGCTGCTACTGCAAGAGATTAGATGAGTCTTATTCGATTCTCTGGAGAGTGAAGTGGGCCGAAGAAGAGGCTACATTTTGTGCATTTCATTACTTCGTTACATTGGGAAGAAAAGTGATTGAAAATTAAACTGATTTATACTAATGAAGTGACTGTAAACTAAATGAAATCACAATGAAAATTGGGAACTAGATCAAGTTCTTAAATGAGCTTAGAGATGTGACAGTTAAGAGCTGGACAAGGTTTCAATAAGTTACCCTTATGACCCAAAATTCTATAGTCCATTGAAAATAAGGCTCTGGAATAGCCCTTCCTTCCTAATTTCATAATTTGATCGACAAATAAGAGGGTCTTAAGACACTTATCGATATTCTTGAATGTTACACAGAAAACTTGTAGTTATGATCTGAGTGACCTCCGCTGTCGAAATTGCGTTTAATGAGAAATTTGTATCATGCCAGCGTTTCATTTAGAATTTATCGGTTGGTTTGTGCGAGAATTAACGTTTCATTAGCCGGTTAAGTAAAGGGCGGTATTTGTTTTGACCGCTTCTCAAAGAGGAGGTGGGCGGCCGTAAGGTGGACCCAAAGTAATTTAGCAACCGCGCGCACCCATTTGTGTAATTACCCTGCTTGTGAAGTATGTGCGTTTTCGAACATGGCGCGGGTGGGTTGGCCATCCCCACCGAAATAACACACACGCTCACGTAGCAGAGAACACCACACATTGTTAACGGAATATGATATGAGCATTTTGCAATGAGTGCTGATGTATTATGCAGCACATCCAGAGGCATTTGTGTACTGCGGGGTGGCTTACTTAGCCTATTGGGGGATATCAGTGGGAGGAAAAGGGAGGGCTGCTTGCTTCGTAGCACACTTGCACTGTCTAATCCTGGATAATTAGAGCCTTTATCTTCTAGCCCAAGTTTGATTAATTACACCAAGTTTTGAGGCATTTTTTCTACTCCCACCTCCAAGAATTTGGTACAACCGGTTCTACTGCTACGTTAAAAAGGCCTTATCTGATAATCACAAAGAGAAAGCGAAAGAATATTCGTTTTATGATAGGGTGAATAATTATTTAAGCTTATATATGCTTCCATGGAAGGGACATTTAGTAGAGTAAGCGCCTTACATATTAACTGCCTTTTTGGCTTGTTTTTTATTTTTGAGTTAAATGAATACACTAGGCAAGAGATGCATTTGGTATTTTTTTCATAAAGTTTTGCGCTTCTTTTTTTTCCTTTTCCGATTCTGCATACCATAAGCAGCTAGTGTTTTCCTACAGTTTGTTTTGTCGTTTAAGTCTTTATATTTAAGTAGTACAGCGGGAGGCTTTTGTGAATCCTTAAAAAGTGCAACGTCATTACATTACATTACATTACATCACATTACATCAAAATGTTTCTGTATCGAATGTCATGAGCGATGGTAACTTAGTCCTCCAGCCGCAGCCGAGGCGAAGGAGGAATTCAGTATTGGGTTTGGCAGGGACCAGCGCGCCGACTCTCCCGACAGCAAAGTGACTACTGGACCATTTAGGGACGCCATCTTTCCATCAATATGGTGCTCAATTGCCATCAAGAGGTTGAATGTACCCCGGACCAGGTCTCCTGCGGGGAAATATCCCCCCGTCGTTACCGACGATACCACTGCGTTAGGGAAGCGGTCCATGTTTCTACTTAAGGGGTCAAATATAAGGGTGTTTGAAAATTGTGATAACTTGTGTAATTTTCGATGAGTCCAATAGTGTCAGTGTACCCAGTTTTATCTAGAAGATTGGCCAAAGAGCATTGATTGCTCTAAACGAGTTGAAAACACGGGTGGTGAAATTATTATAAGAGGTAGATTATTTTGCCGAATTATTAAAAATATGTAGTTTTGTCAAAATCTTAAAAATACTCGTTGGCAACAGAAGGAAATCTGATGATATTATACAAGTACAATATACAACTCTTTCTGAGAACTCAGAAGATCTCTATTTTGTCCTTTGAGCTGGAAATTTTTAAATGTCTACCATGTACACAATAAAGGTCTAAAATATATCTTTTGATATCCCTGTTATACGAAACGGAATTGATTGACAAAAATATTAACGCTATTAATTTTAAACGTTTTTGGAAAAATTATGTGATCAGTGTCCGTCTACAATGAATTATCATCAAGCCATAACAGTGATTTCTCTCTCTCTCTCTCTCTCTCTCTCTCTCGCTCAGTTGACGTATTTTAACTTTACAATTTTTATTCAATTTGAATTCAGTCCAGTGAAATAAAAAAACGCAATTTTTCTCCTCTATAATATTGATACAGACAGATAGTACTGTACCATAATTTCTCCCTTTTTATGGTACTTGCATGTTTACTGACTAATTCTGTAATACAACGTATCTCTTTTCTGTTTGTACTTTGGTAGCATGTAAGGTATATTGGAGTTTGTTGCATGGTTAATAAGTGGAGCTGGAATTACTAATCATTATGAATAGACGGTAATAAGGTCATTTATAAATCTCTTATTTCTCGAAGAGGCTTTGGCCAAATGGCAAAATACGAAAATGTTCAAACCGACTTCTCTTCGATTCCTATACAATTATATATCCTTGGTGTTCTAGGCCCTCATACAACCCTTCCATTGATGGATACCTTGTCATCCTAATGACAAATATAAAGCCTTTCAGTTTCCGAGCAGTCTAGAAAGTTGCAAAAGTTTTGGCAAAATAAAAATACATGCCTGCTGTTTTATCATACAACCGGGAGATTGTTTTAAAAGTACTTTGGTCTTCCCTAAGCATTAGGAATTAAGTAAGGAGGGTAGGAAATCGTGAGCGCTAAATATATGTAGAGTTGCGTTTGCTAAGGCATTCGTTAATTACCACGGTGAATTTCACCACTTCTGTCATAGGGTAATATGACTAACCGCTCTTCACTCTCATGTTTGTTATAATATTCATTTCCAGTTATAGTATTCACTCAACTTAATTAATGCTTTTACTAACGCGTTGAATGCAATAACGGGCTACGCAGTGGAACTCTGTAGTAAAGATTAAGCGTTTAGGAGAGAAATTCATATCAACTTTTAAGCATAAATTTCACGCTGAATTATCCTCCAATTTGGTAACTGCAGCTTTGCTTCTATTATGTCATGCGATTCACGAGTGATCGAAACTTCTCTTTGCTTATTCTGTTCCTTGTACAAAACTTTCTTTTTATAAAGTAATTTCTTTCAATTTTTGAGAAGTCTAGTTAGAAAATTACTCTAAAATGAAAGCATACGAAATTTAATAACCATGGCCCGGATTCTGAAACTCATCTTTTAATTGCTGCATCATAGATATAGCAAACGCGTACATAAATCCCTATCATGGGTGCCGGATTAAGAAAATACATGGGTATCTGTTAGACCATTTTATGGCAAATATGCAGTTTGTTCCATTTTACTTCATTATTTTGTAATGTACTTGCCCTTTGCTCTTTCTTTAGTGCTGTTTTGTGTCATTGTGCATATAAGGAGTTTTACAGTGTTGTGTATTTTACGTAAGAATAACGGTTAAAATGTTCGAATTTTCACCTTATTGAGAAAAAAAATCACATATCTACTTAATGGTAAGTCTGGAAATGATTGCTTATGGATGGAGGGGAGCACTTTTCAGAAGAACAGCAGGAATTACAATTCACGTCTCCTACTAGGCATGAGACAGAAAAGTTTACTCCTTTTTCGTTAATAAGTTGCTATTATTAAGGTTGTGAAGAGCTCTTCAATATCTATAGATTTTGTGTAATCTGAGAACTCAAAGACTTAGTGTTACAGTTTTGTAAGACGTGTCTCAAAAGCAATTTTCCCAATCTTAGTTTCATATTCTTCAGTCAGGGATAATGCTTTTAATTTCTAAATTATCTCATTCTTATGCAAGCTTATGCTTTTGGAGCAGTAATGCCCATGTGTAAAGTAATGTATAACTTTCTGGGCACTAATTCTAATAAGTTAGACAAAGGTCAGCTATGTACCTTTTTGTAATGATGCCATTTAAAGATGTGTCGTTCAAAATACCAGCCTTGGTTGAAATATAATAGCATACAGAACAGACATCTCTCTACCCCGTGCTGATGCGGCAACTTCTCCGACACGCAGCATGGCCGGGCTGTCGGGCGTAAGGCGAATGTTCATTGTTTGGTGTAGGTTTAAAAATTCTCTGCTCACTCCTCTACAAGCTATTTTTACGAAAGTTTATTATTATATTTCCTGTTAATCCGGATATACTTTAAATACATGTTTATATACATTTCTCTGTAGGACACGGTAGGTAAAGCGATAGATTTTAACAACATAGTCACTAAGTGATTGCTTTAAAACTCCATGTTTTTGCTTTTGCTACCTATTCGAGAAAATTATTTAAAAATCCACACTAACGAGAAGGAAAGTCAAGGAAATGGTTAACTTATAAAAATATAAATACCTAAATAAATTTGACGTTAAAATTATTTTACATAAGTTATCGATTTAATGGGATCTACATTTTTGTGTGGAAAGAACTCTTACGATTTACCAGTTACACAAGTCATTCAGCATGGAGCTGTTCAAAGACCATTCACAGAAAATTGTAATGAAGACATCTTAAATATAGGTATCATACCAACTTATTTTCTGAGCTGCACTGCACGTGCTTGCGCGCGTACATACAAACACAGACGTACACGCATGCACATGCACACGCACACACTGGATGGAATGCAATAATTCTGTGCTTACTGTAGGTAAGCAAAAGAAAAAGTATAAGGCAAAGGCAACATTTTGGGTTACAGGTGCAACAAACAGGATGAGTTCATTTCAGCGTTGCAAATCTGAATCTGTGGTTAAAATGGCAGTGTCATTAAAGCTGCTGGAATTTTGTAAGTTAAAGAAAATTTAAATGTCATCGATCCGACAAGGTAGTGAAATTATGTTTATTATGTTTGTTCCCCCTTTAAATTTTTGTTATCTTGGTTGTTTTTCTGCGTTTGTTCACACATACACAGCTATTTAAAACAAGCACCCGTGTCCAAGGCGGGGCTCAAACCCGCAATCCCCTGCGCCACGAAACACCAAATCTTGAGTAAGCGTGGCTATGGTCAGCGGCTACTTAAGATGTACTTGGTCTTTCAGCATAACAACATAGGCTGCATAAACTTTGAAATTTGACAAGTTAAAAGCAAGCTTCTTTGGTAATCTCTGTCGTTGAAATGTTTAAAAATTGAATTGTGTTGAACATATGAATTTGGTATAAAAAAGAAAGGGAAAAATATTGCAGAATATAGAAATGAAATTAATGACAAGGCCTGGAAATTCCTCAATGCGGGATTTTTGGACAGTTCTTGAAAAACTACAAGTGCTTCATGTAAAGTACTGACTAGATTAGACTTCACCGGTGGAATGCAAGGAAGTTGTTTTTGGGACGAGCGAGTAATTGCGGAGTAATTAAGCGAAGAGGGGCTAAGACAGAGCGAATTAGGGCAAGGAAGGCGTGCGAAAGGCTCCAGTAATTACAGGAGTAGAATGAGCTTGCGCTTGTTTTCCAACATAGGAAATTAGGTAAGTTTAGTGGGAAATTGTATTTTTAGCTCTAGCTCTGAACGCTAGTGTTTATGGTTCATTTTAAATGATTGCTCAATCGTTGGAGTGCTGCATTCTAGCGAAACGTAATTGATGACACTCTTTTTTTTCCCCCGTTTTGTTTTACCAAAATACGTGGCAGCTGATATATTGGATAATGCAGAGTCATTTATAAAATTGTGTTGAAAGATGAAACGTTGGAACATTTTCGTTCAAAATTTTTCTTTGTGAAACAGTGATAACTAAGGGTTTTGAGCAGAAATGAGTTTGGAGCTTTTGTATATAGATGTATAAGCGAATATATAGCCAATTTATTCATAATTTTACTGAAATTCGGATGAGTCCGAAGATGGAAGTTGCAAGCTCAATTTAATTCTAGAGAAGGTCGGTGATTAATATAATATACGAGGAACCTCCATATATTTACATTGAGAGAGACTACTGTTACCTCCATATGTTCTAGGTGCAGTGTTAATTTTGACTGCCTCATTTGAGCTCTCTTTTGAAACTGTGGCTTCGAGTCCAGAAGTCTCGGGTGATGATTCCCACTTGGGACTTGGAATTAGAATCATTCCCTGCCCTCCACATAGGAGGAAGAAACGTTTTGATATTTTACAATATTTACTTTGTTTGCCTTTTGTATGATTTACAATGGTTATACAACAATGCGTCGCATAGATATTCTTAAAGTTGCCTCTGTTCCATAGCATTAGAATTCAGAATTAGCATTATGTACTTGTATGTCATAGATTTGAACAGACGATAAAGTGGGGAGTTTGGGGTTATCCTAGATGGAATATTTTGGGATTTAGTATAAATTGAAAGTTTTATCAACAATCTTTCCTGCTTTTGCAAATTCCGCAAGAGTTATTGCAATAGTTGAGTTCAATTTAGATGCTAAATCAAGGGGAAAAAATGTTACATTTTATTGCATGGATGTATATTCATAATGCAATCTTAATGTAATAATGCAATCGTTATTACATAATTGACTTTGCGCTAATTAAAGCCCACTTTTGTGCACATGGCAATTATAATTGGGACCGTCTAAGTAAAAGCGGTAATCAGATGTCTCTGGTTATCCATTTCTCGTCCTTTTTAAGAAGGTCTCCATAATGCGAGTAAATTACAAAGAAGAAAGCACGTCAGCGTTCATTTATTTTAAAGTAAAAGGTTTTAGTCTCATTTTATTATTTTACATGAGGTCTGACGTTTCGATTTTAAACAGTGCAAAATCCAGCTCGTTACCAGTGAAAACGTCAGTCCATAGAGACCAAAGGAGGTGGAGGGGAGAAGCGGCAACATTTAATTGAATAGTAGGTTTGGAGGAAGAAATAGAGAGCAGACGGGGCAGGGGGAGGGAAAAGACGAGGAACTTGGGGAAAGCCTTGTCTTTAATTTGCTTAATCCCAATTAACTCACGCGACAATAATGTCTTGGCTCAAATCGTTAGAAAGCGAAGAGGAGAGGAGGCCCCGAAGAAAGGCGAGACGGAAGAAACTACGTAAGCCAAATTGTGAACTTGGCTCTAAAGTTTCTTACCACATGACTGCTTATTTTCTTGTACCCGCTTTTGGTGCATTCTTAAAAAGGAATGGGTGCACGGGGATTTGAAAATGAAGTATATACGCTTAGTAGGTTTCACAGGCTTAGTAACACTTCAAAGAAAGAATAAAAGTAGTTACGAATCCTTGAATAAAGCATTGTTCTGCATGCTAACCAGGATTCTGCTTTATAATTTCTATGACTGTCTGCTAAGTACAGGAGTTAACTCTGGTAACATTTAAACCCATTCCCCTTCCCGAAAATAAAAGAGATCGGCATGTGAAGTTTGCAAATTAATAGTTTTTACCACCCAGACTTGAGAATGAAGTTATATTTAGACCGGAAAAATCTTACACGGAGAAAAGGTTTTAAGCGGAATTTGACGAACTGATAAGTTTCTGCAGTGTAACTTCAGAAAATAGTCTCCATGTGAAAATGCTAGCAACGTTGTGGCGTTTACCCACGTTTTTCATTCACTACCTTTATATATGCGTTTTTGAACCTTTGTATATGGTGTTTACAAAAATATTTTAGGTGCATTTAGTAGAACAGAAATTTTTGTCCCAAAATCTGAAATTACTATGAAAATGGATTTTAATTTGATAAAGAGGAAGATGTCAATCCCAAGAACGAACTTTCTCATTAACGCCTCAGTTTTTACTACATAAATTCATATTTTCCTGAGAAAGAAATCGGATGTTACTAAGATTGTCAGATTTTACATTAATAATTAATCCACTAAATGCGTAGAAAGAAATTTTGGAAACACCACACTTGAAAATGTTAAAAAAGTCAGGTTGATGGTGATAATGAATGACTCAGTTTTCACTCTCACTTCACTAATGTGATTTGATTCAGTTCTCGCGACCATTTCACTTCATTTTAGCGCAATGAATCATGCACGAAGCAGTCGCTTCGACCTTCTCGCTCACTCACTGGAATGCCCAACACAAGACCAATCGCTCGCAATAATAGCTCTCACTGCACGTCTAAGCTGACGTCACAACCTCACTCGTTGAACATATTGAGTAATCTTGTATCACGAACTCAGTGTCTTTTGATTAACTCGCGAGCGTGCTTGCTTATGCGTAATTTGGAGAGTTCGAGAATGTTCGCGAGAAGCGAAGGAAAAGACGTTTTTATAAAGGTCTCATTCTCCCTTGATAACGCTTATGGAATTCTTATTTCCCCTTATGTCTTCAATCAGCTAATCGGAATGATGATAATAATAGTAATAAGAATAGTAGATAATAGTAATAATAATAGTAGATAATAGTAATAATAATAGTAATAATTAATAAATGGTGGTGATAATGAAACAATGCCAAAACACGTAAACTGTAATATCATTTGTTCTTTCAGCGCATTTAAATTCAGAATTTTCTCTCTCTTAATTTGTCTACTAGAATTTTTTAAAAGCGCGAGACATATTTCTGACGCCAGAGAAGGACTGTCTGTGTAAGTCATTAAATGCAATGTCCGAAGTACCGTAACAAATTGCTATAAGTGAGCAATAGAAATAACATTAAGGGAATGCTTTCACAAGTGAGTGATGAACTTTTACCATAGGCCAGCACCCAATAGAAACACATTTGAAGCATCCAGGAAATTTTAGTCACAGCAAACATATATTTGAGAGCTCCCCATGTCGTACATAAGAAATAACTACGCTGATGTGATTGAATGAGGTCACAGAGAAATTCAGCCTGGGCGCTTTAAATTATCTTCCTTGTAAAAAGGGGGGAGTGAAGATTGTAGAAAGAAACAAGCCGCTTAGGTCCGCTGATGAGCCTGTAACACTTATCTACAGAATACTGCTTGCTATCTCCAACTCCTTTTCTTGTCTCGAAGATCTTCCGTATTCTATAGAGCTGCACACTGGGTAACTGCACGGCTGGGGATTTCTACGCACTTTCACACATACTCTTACTTTACAATTATTTTCGTACATCACCACTTGCCCTTTTATGACAATGCTGGATCTAACAACAAAACGAACTCGTAGACAATCGAAATTAACAAGAGCCATGGCGACACACAATAACATAAAGAATATAACGAAGTAGATAATAGAACTAGATTCCAATTATAATCTTTCATAATGACATTTGTTGCTATCTGAACCCGCATCTCAGCATGCATTATTGCATTTCTCCCTCGTATCTCCTCCCCTTTCTTTCACATTCTCTACACCTCCATTTTCCTCTCTTTCTCCTTATGTGCCTCAATTTCCCCTGAATCGCACATACCTCTCCCTCTAGTGTTTATGCAACTTAAATGTTAGGCTATGTTTTGAAAACGTTCTTTCTTGGTTTTAGTAAAAATATAAACACAAGGGTTAAGAGTACTAAATCTGTGCCTCTAGCTTGTGGTAAGTTCAACGCACGTGTATTATAATGGTAAAGTGATTATTGTGACTTCTTAAATATTCATGCTATCGAATTTTTGTAAATAACAAGACTTGTTAGAAACACGAGACTTATGCAGTATTTTTTAAAACACGTTTTTATTTTGTGGACGTTTAAATCCCCCCTTTTTGTAAAACACACGCCTACACACACACACACACACACACACACACACACACACACACACACACACACACACACACACACACACACACACACACACACACTCACACTGATATGCGTTGGTGTCGGTTATAACTAAAAAATCCAAAATTTCAGATAGTTGTATTTTTGACTAGATGTATAAATATAATAAGTGGCTCATACGTGAATAAAATGGCACCAGACCAGATGCGTTGTCAACGTTATACATTTTGACACAAAGGTAAGGCACAGAGACGATGTAAAACTTAGAACACCTGAAAACAGACTCATTATGGTAAATACTCCTGATGGAGTATTTTCTGCCGCGTAGAAAAATCGTTTAGAACTGATGCTGCATTGGAAGCTTCCAAAGAAATTATATATTAATGTTTTGGACAGTATAGCAGGGATAAGGGGTTTTCAGCGCAGGCGCTTATGGATGTCGAGCTGTTCAGCACACGTGTTCATCTAAGATTATGAAATCCAAAATTATTCTCAGAGCGATGCGATAAAGCAAAACAATTTGTGTGGTGTAGTAATTTTCCAAATTCTACGTGCCATCATTGTCTGGCTTTAAAAACTGTACTTCTTCACCTTAATGCTGTTAGTGAAATCTAGGCTCTCACGATAATTGCCAATTTTCCGAATTCCATTGCGGAGAAGATTCAATTTTGATGAAGAGAAGTAGTCATCTCATAACAGTTCTGAAGTTTTTAAAATTGCAAGGCATTATTAGCATATTATGTTCGTGTAATGCTACTGTGGAGGTGAAAAGAATCCAATCTCGTTAATCAGGCCCATTTCTGGATTCCTGGCGGTTAATGACAAAATCAGCGATAAATTTGTGTTTCGAACCGCGAACACACGAAATATTCCGGTGAAAAAATGAAACCTTGCATCCCAATTTACTCACTGTTTAGAGTTAAGAGAACGAAGAGGGCTTTTTTTCTGTATACAAAGAGTGGTAAATGCTAATCTAGCAGATTTCTAGTTAGTTTATATATGGGAGGGAGATGGCGATATAGTCCTTGTTAGGAGGAACAGTTGAAGGTAAACATCAGTAGTAACAGATCTGGGTTCCGTACTGTTGACTCTGCGGGCCCCGTGCTAATTAGTGGTGAGAGGATGATTAAATCCAGTTTCCGTAACTAGCAAGCAAACCCTCCACCTCCTCTTGCTGCTACTGCTGCTGATGTATGATCCGAATGCCTTCTCATCCCATTCAGCACTCTTCCTCCCCTTTTCATCTCCATCTTCTTTCCCTTGATGAGAAAGAGGTAAAGCGGTGTTTAACTCTATTACATCATCACCATCAGGGAAGATGGCTAAAAGGAAAGAAGGATGTCTCTTGTTGACCCCTCCTGTATTCTGTGTGGACACTGTTGATGAGCCATGAGCTATTTACAGTGGGAAATTAAATAAAGCGTTGATTTTCAAGTATTCCGGTTTTCAAATGCCGTGGTTATTTCTTTGTCTTTATTGCTGCGAAGGAAAAAAATAAGCCTTATTTACTTCGGCCAGCGACTTCTCAGAAAACAATGGAGAAACATTTACAGCAGCTATAGGATGTAATGTTAAGGCGACACTATTGCTGAAGGGTACGGACATTTAATTATTTTTCCTAAATAGAATTAGAAATATATAGCTTCCCCTCAATCCTTGGGGATAATTTTGACAAAATTTAGTCCTGCTGTATAAGAAATTAACATTATCATCACACCGATCACTTTTTAACGCCATTATTACCACTATTGCCTTCCTGACTCGGAAGATGTGCTTAATTCAGCTCCCACTGTAGAAAAACAGAACTGAGTATTAAGAAGTACGAGGCACATACGTTCCAGCTCAATTTGTAGCTGATATGTAAACGCAAGTTGTATTTTAGAAAGGGACTTACTTTTGAAGCTAATCACTTCCCGGTTAGCTTCAAAATTAGGAAATGGAGCAGGTCAGCTTTCGCTTCTTGGACGTGCTCCATGCGGAGGATCCATAAGAGCAACGTCTGACGAACGGGAGGTCAAAGACAGACTAGGTATTATTTGGAATAGTAAAATGTTATGAAAATGCGATGTAGTGATGTATTTTTTTAGACTGGCGAATGATCTGTTAGGATCTGCGCGAGTGTAGGTTAAAGGGATTCAGCTACTTGGTCATCAGCGCCCTTATAAAACGGATCATGGCAAAAGCCAGAGATAAATTTCAGTATAAAATAAACATACTAATAAAAAAGCAAATAAACACCAAATAAAGAGGCAAACGCCAGAATTAAATCCAAGTCATAAGAACGTTGAAAAGTATGAAATTTTGATGCCTATCTGTTTTGATGTTTATCTTTGCTAAAAACTTCGAAACTCTTTCCACCGTTTATCGTCCGTCAGTGCGAGTAACGTAATGCAAATTGATGGTGGGGGTAATGTCTCTGTTTCCTACTTGAAATAAATAAGAGACTGCTGATAATGCGAGCGGGCACTGTACTCAATCATGCACTGTCCCTCGACGTTTACTACGCCACAGTTGGAGAGATACTAAGCTGACCCCCTATGATCTTATGAATGTAAAAGTGAACTCGACCATAAACCACTGCGCAACTACAAGTCATTCGTCACGTCTAAAAGTACCCCTATAAAAGCTCATTGTTATGAAGAAGATTGTTATAAAAGAGGAAACGATTAGTTGGTATTACTGGTAATCAGTTTAAAAGCGACATAACTCAATATTTTAGACGGCAGCTCTGCTAAGACGTCAACACTTTCCTCACTAACATGAGTGAAAATTAATTATTTGAATATATTAATATTTATCGAAATATGTCGAAAATAAAAAGTGCACTAACCTGAAAATAAAATGAGTCTATTTAGTGAGTTACAAATGATTTCTTTGTAACAAAACAGGTATACCTTGTAACAGTCAGTGCAATTGCCAGAAATTCAACGCTAATTTTTATTTTTGAGCTACAAATTTTCTAAGAAAATGCAGTGAAAGTATAACACAGTAATTACCTTAGTTTGCTAATACTAAATATTACCTATCAGCAGATAGGACGCGACATTTATGAAATCTATCAGCAATTTTATTACGATGCTGTAATTAGGATTAGCAGATTCTCAAATTGAAATAAATGTTTTTAGGTACTAATGTAGGTAATCACAGATAGTGGAGTTCCTTGTGGGATTAATTACATTATTTTTAATTGAAACTAAAATATTATTAGCTTTAGAAAACATGGATTACATGACCTTTACAGGATATGTTATTTGTCAATTAGGTATAACTACAATTGCACACATGAAGTGAAACATCAGATTTCATATTTAGTGCTATTTCTAGCTATTTTAATACGGCATTATTGTAAACTGCCGTGCATTATTTATTGTGACTGAAATAAACCAACGAATTATATTTTATCAAGTCTATTCAACTCCTAGATTCTGCGAGAAATAAAAGCAAAGACCAAGCCACTGCGAAATTTGTGTCAATTCACTTTTAGTAAACGTTGAATTCTGAGGTTTGCGATAAACAATGAAGAACTGGATAACAGTATTATCAACTAGTCTTCCTTAACATAACGAGATTCATTCGTCGCTGGTCTTGCATTCATCTCAAGGAAAGCAGGACACATTAATAAATAAAACAAAACGCCAAAAGAAAATGGAATGGTAGTTATTATTTTTTATGCCAACAAGCTTACTGCTGGTGTTTATAAATACACAAGCTGGTACATAAAGTACTTACAATTGTAAGTCGCCCTTGGGGTATTTATCTGGTGTGAGATTCCCTTGCGGTCTAACCGGGAAAAGGTACGAATCAGCCGGGGAATTTAATGTCGTACTGGCAAGTTGACCGTGTTAGCAGAGGTTAAAGCAGCCGCTCGACCCGTGGTTCAAATCCCGGCTATGGCGTTGAATTTTTCAGTCCTGATTCCACCTCTTAATGGAATGGTATTTAAATGCACGTACAATGAAATTAAAAGCAAATTCCCCATTACATATCAATACACAGACACAGATAAATCCAAAACCAGTGAAGGAAGTTGATGTGCAATGGTGTTCAGAGACAGTTCTATCATCTAAACTCACCATTAAGCACGTGTTTGTTCTTATTTAAATTTCTTGAACAGGAAAAGTAGCACGACAAATGTGAAACTTCTGCTATAGTTAATCCCGTTGCACTTAAATGAACTCATTTTGAGTGTTGCAAAATATGGCGATGTTAACATTATGGGCTACAGAAGCTCTGTACCCTCATACTATTCCGAATGGTCAATATTCAAAACGACACTACAAACTAAATAATACATTATAATGCGCGAATTGCAGAACTATTTTTGCTTCATTAAACCTAATGTAGACCAGAGATAACAATGTATTAACAACAGGCTTTCAAACTGCGTGAATATTACTTCCACTTCAGAGGGGAAAAAAGTTTTTATGGCCAATGGTACATTGCTGGAATATTTAAAATGGAAGTATTTTAGGTTGATGGCAAATCAAATATTCCTAATTAGGGGGTGATACCAATAAAAATAAATAAAACACTAAAAGCTGTTCTTTTGATATATTAGCGTTTCTGAGTGCTGTACATTTAACTACTGTGATTATTTTACAGAGTTGACGGATAGGACAAATATTTGACCACTCCATGAAGTGAACAGGTTAAAAAGTTGGTGCAACATGGACAGTAAAATGTGCAAGTGACAGCAAAACGTTTTTGTGCTTTCAGCCGTGCCTTTTTGTTATGTAACCTGCCATGGAAGAATTTTTATAATTACTTCAGGTTTTAAGCTGATGAGGTTTCCAAATTTGAAAACAACCAACTAAATTGTTTCGCATTATATATTTAAGAATATGATACACTTATAATCATTTTTGGGTGATTCGTTTTAGCAGCACTATTTGCTTACCCCACCCAAAAGGTAATAGTTACAAACTTTTTTTAAGAGAAAGCGAGGGATGAAATATTTGTTGCATTTATCTCTAATTTAAGTTGTTTTAAACGAAAAGATGCTACATGAAAGGTTGTTCTGATATTGTAGGAACCTTTTCTCTTTCCATTTCTCTTTCCTCTTCTTTTTCCTCATCTTTTCCTCTTCTCTTCTCACCTCTCTTCTCTCCTTCTGTTCGTCTTTTCTCTTTCTCCTTTTCTCTCTTTCTCCTTTACCTCTTTCTTTTCCTCTCTTCTTCTCTGCCTCTCTTCTTCTCTTCCTCTCCTCCTCTTTTTCACTTCCTTTTCTCTTCCTCTTTTATTCTCTTCCTCTCTACTCTCTCTTCCTCTTTACTTTCCCTCTTCCTCTCTACTCTCCCTCTTCCTCTCTACTCTCCCTCTTCCTCTCTACTCTCCCTCTTCCTCTCTACTCTCCCTCTTCCTCTCTACTCTCCCTCTTCTTCTCTTCTCTCCCTCTTCCTCTCTGCTCTCCCTCTTCTTCTCTTCTCTCCCTCTTCCTCTCTTCCACTTTCTGCTCTTCCTCTTCCACTTCCTCCTCGTCCTCTCTTCTTTTCTTCCACTTCCTTCTCTTCCTCTCTTCTCTTCCTCTCATCGCTCCCTCTTCCTCGTCTTTTCCTGTTCCTTTCCTCTGCCTCTCTCCTCTCCTTTCCTGTTGCTCTTCTCTTCCCCTTCTTTTTGCATTAGGCTTGTATAACGTAGGGGTTGAGATACCTTTTCATAGTTTATATTATTGCTGCATATTTCTATAAAAAAAATTAAAAAAAAAACCCTTATTTCACAAATGCTTAAGGGGTACGGACAAACTTGGAAAAAAAAAAAAAAATCTGCTAAGATGAAATCGTTGGCCCCGTAAGTTATCTCAACGATACTCTGTAATCAACACAAATTTGGGCAGATATTGCAAACGAAATAAGCAACTGATCAATGTATGATAAACATGAAAACCAGCGCAGATGGATAGCCAAAGGAAAAATGGCTAGCATTAAATTGCTGGGTTTTGATACCGTCGTACATCAAATATTGAGTTTTGAAGTTTTTGTTTGTATACGGTTGAGGGAGTAACGTTTACAAATCGATACAAAATGTGTGCTGTATGCTACATGCATTCGTCCATCACACGATATGTGAACATTGATGATGCCTAGGCTCTTTTCCAAATGAGACAACTTTTCTCTCTTTCTCTCCCGTTCTTTGCTCTTTTTATGTTTTCTGTTTTTTTGCGTGCCCCGGCAAGTTTTGTTTGTTATCGGCAATGAATGTAAAATGCTAACATCATTGGAAGCGCTAGCCAGGTGCGTTAATTAAGACTTAATATGATATTCTAGAGTAGATTGACGCAGAAAGTCTAGCATTGCAGAGATTTAAAATGATTCGTTCCATATTGGCCCCGTTCGCTCTCGGCGACTCCATTATCGCGCTCGCCTATGTGCTCTTACCTATAACAATAATTATACAGCGATCGTAAAATATTAAGCGTTGTTTTTTTCCCGTTCAGCAGTGGCGCTTGATAATTCGCATATTGAATAAGTTCTGCAGGCGATCCAATTCAACGTAACACACAAAAGTTTGCTTAATTATCAGCATATTTTTCACGTGCTTTTTTCTTCAAAAATAGCATGTACACTGGCGGCTGCTACGGTTAAAAATGAATAAACACCGCTTCATTTCTATGTACGTGTCGGTTCTGATTAGGTAGCTAATATTTTATTTCAGAATATTATTGTGAATAGCTGTACAAATAAGTTATCCATATCCAGAAGGATCGAAAGGCTTATATGTTAAAATTAGTAATTTCATGCTGATTTTCTCGCGAGGTATACGTTCTTAAGGCAACATATCTATTGCTTAGTTTTCTTCTCAGGTTTAGCTCATCTCTGGCACCATAAAAGTGGAAGGTCACTCCCACCACGCAAATTAGGGGCAGGGGTGGAAAATGTTTTGAGGGCAGAAACGTCAGAAGTAAATTCATACATGCCTCTTCAGTCTAGCACTGATTGAATAGGAGCCGAACCTTCTTCCATCTTCTCCATAACAGAGAAAGAGAAGTGAATACCCGCGTCTCTTGTCAACAGCTTTATTTCTTTCTTTAGACATGAGACAGAGTAAACTAAATAGCCTATATATTGCACCCAAATTTTAATGATATTTGGTTGTCAGCCATGGATGTTGATTCTCTATGGACTTCGGGCTCATTTGAGCATAATTTCACCCATTTGCACTCATTTACCGTCCGATATGACATTACGTTGGAGGACGTTAAAAATGGATGTTGATAAAGTTGCTCGAGCTTTCGGCCATCTTCACTCTGGCCTTCTTCAGGATATGATGCGTTTCCCGGTCTTTTCCCAAGAGCTCCCCTTGCCCGGGTGCCGTCCAGTGGGAAACCGGTGCTCTCTGATTGGGCCAGCGGAGAAGTGCTGGCAGTATATAAGCTATTTTCCCCAGTTTTCTGATGTTTTGAGAATCTTTGTCCACGCTTTGCTCAGCCCTAGAACTTTGCCTCTATTAAAATTGTTTGGCTCTAACTTAATTTCACTTGCTTCTTTAATAAGCCTGATTTTTACCCTGCTGGAAGATTTGGCACGGGGTGCACTCAGCCTCGTTACGCAGGGGCGTAGCATCAGTGATGTGTTGCATACCCGGCCAGTTTTCCTTAGTTAACTTTTTCTATTGTCTATATATTAATCCAGTTAGCGTAATGGTTGTTGAAGAGTATGTTTCGAACAACAATCTGGAATTAGTATTAACGTATCACGCCAAGCGTTGAAACAGAGCGGCTGCTGATTGTGCTTGCCTCACGCCAGCTATGTCAAACGATGTGCGGGTGCAGAAAAGTACATACGGCTTGTTAATGTTAATGCAGTTTAAAGCTAAGTATTTCAATATTCTGTTTGGCAGTGAAGGTTAATTTCATATTTTTAACCTCTTGTGTACGTATCAAGAGTACAACAAGCAGCATTTTCAACATTAATGTGTGTCAACATGTAAGAGAAAATACACCTGGAAATCGAAGGCAGGGTATGCATATTGCTCATGTGCATCCGCGTGATTCTCTACGAGGAAAACACATTCTAGAGAGAAAGCAGCATTTCCTTGAAATCTACTGCTTCAAATATCCGAGTGCTTGTAATCAACAAACTGAGAATGCAGAAAAAATATAGAGAGAATGATTTTTCTGTAATTGTAATATTTACCAGAGGGTGAATTATAAAGTTATAGGAAAACTAATAAAAATTGCGAAAAAAAAATTTTAAAGTTAATTTTTATTTAATAAACCAAAGTATTACAAAATTTTGTGTTGCCAACATTTTTTTGAGTGTTTATTTAAAATTATCAAAATTTTGAAATCTTCATCGGATACGCTGTCAAAAAAGAGAATAGCTAGAAAAGATAATAAGCTTCAAGATGATAAAGATACTGCAATGAAAATTTGCATGCATTCCTTACATGCATTATAAGTTGATATGAGTTTGAACAAATCCGTTAATAGTTGTAGAATTTACAAATTTCAGCATGCGTACCCTTACCACGAGTTCAAAGTGCATACCCAAATCCACACACCACGCCACGCCACTGCTCGTTAGGTCCCTGAGGGGCCAATTGAAGATCTGCTTAAGAAGTAGCGGCCGGGAAGGAACGAAGAGCTGACCACGTCCCTCATGACGCCTTTGGTGGGCAGAGGTGGGGGACCCAGCGTTTTTCAGACAAAAGTGTTCATATTTCTTACAAAAATTGTCACCAAGCCAACCACTTTTAGTATTCTACCTATTGGTATAATACCCCGTTTGATATTATACCTTTTAAGGCGAATGAAGGAAGAAAGTATTGGAAATGAATTGAAGGAAGTATAAAGAGGGTAATTCCGGTTCTTTGGTTACCTAGTCTGTGGGAAAGTCATCAGATTCTGAGTGAAATCTCTGCGCTGGTGTCAAATATTGCACCTATTACACAGTTGTTCCAAGAAAGCGTCACTGTTGACCCTGGCAAAGTCAGCTACAAAGAAACCAACCAGGATGGTGTGAAAAGTAATCCACTCATATTGAAGACAGGCTTTGAAAATGTAAGTGCGATGAAGCATCGAATGACATGAGTTTTGGCTATTCACAAAAAAGCGAAGGTTGATGGCATTGTTGATTATCGCTCTGCAAGCTAGTGTTGGAGCAGGCAGGTAATTTAATGGAAGTACTTTACTTAAGAGGAAGGGGCTTATCTCCCGGTAGCTATCTCAATCGCCGTTGTGCTGTTTCGTGTTTACCAAGCAAACACGCAGACTACAACCACACTCCCGCACACATATCGATAAAAATCTTGTTGAAAAATGCATGGCTCTGGCTAGTGGAACACTAATTTGTTATATGGAATTTCATCAAATTGAAAAGAAACTTCAGACACGGTTGCCTAAAATGTTTCATTAGTCTGATAACCACGGAGCAATAACGTGAAAACTCCGTTGTCTGCTTGCTGATAAAAACCCTGTTGGAGAATGCTCATAAAGTGGGGTAGGCGTGAGGGATAATGTACTTGTTCCTCGGATTGATTGCTGGGCTTGAGTAGCTTTTATTCAGAACTTTTCCTAATTAGAGACGCGCAATTAGGTGGAATAATAAGACAAATTTACCGTTTTATACCCCAAAGTATTTAAATTCTTTTCACGCATTCGTGTTCAAATATGACACATTCGGATGAAGGACGTAAATATTTTTGTAACCAAGAATAATTGATATGTTCATTGGTCCAGATCTCAAATTGCTTACAGTATACGATGACATACTTTGTTTTTGCAAAAGTGGACACATCCGTTTAACACTTTTTGGTTTAAGGTTTTCGTTCATCATATTCGGTGTTTAAGGCAGAGGTGAAGGAGGCGGAGGAGGAAGATGATATGGGTGAGCAGGAGAAAGAAAAGTAATAATTAAAAAATAACAGTTTTGAGGTCCAAATACCCCACTGTCAGCGGCGACTTGGTAAGGGTATGTCATTATTAAAATATATGAAACATTGTCACAGTCCCGATTATTAACACCAAAACTACTTATGTTGATTAAAACGATAATTAGGCTGACCCTTTAGCTCATTCGGTAGAGCACCTGCCTTCTGCGCAAGGGGTACCGGCTTCGATTCCAGGCTGGAAGGCTGAGGATTTTTCTTTAACTAGGATTATTCCCCATCCTCCTCATAGTCTGTAAGTATGAATGGGAATGTGAATGTGTGTGAATTTAATGTAATAAATTAATACAAAGTAACAGAAACCCAACATTCAAAACCACCGCTAAACGAGTGAACACGCTCTCAGGCAATTGTTCCAAGAGGTTAAATGCCACGGATATGACCTTCGATGTTAAGGTGGCATATAAACGGAACCTTAAAAGAAAACGCTAATTTATGGGTAACTTTTATAGGTTCATGTATACTTATGTAACTTTGTGTATAACAAATAATTTTACGTTTTTCGGTGAAAGTTTAGTTAATGGCTGTCTTGAACAATAATTGTACAATGGTCAGAATTTACTTCCGAATTCGCGGTTGAAATGCAAGTTTCACTATCATGAAACTCTGCTCTTTCGACTGCCACATTAAACCAGTCGTGCATCTTTTACGATACATTAAAAACCAGTTATAACAACATCGATATTTAGTTAAACATTATTAGAATATTAAACACAAACATCGAATATTCACCTCTAAAAGGGTAACAAACGAAGTAAAAGGAAATGTTGCGGAATTTCACAAAACACCAGGCTATATTCGATCGGAAAATGACGATGAATAATACGTTGAGGAGTAGTAGATACATACCTATTGTACTCGGTCATATTGGCAAGTGTTGCATGGCAGTTCATTACAATTCGCTCACTGGTTTCATGGCTTAAAGTGATCTTATGCGCACCTCTACATGGATGTGTTACCTTCAAATAAATATTTTTCCAAGTGAAATGTTTTATTACAATAGTTTTGTTCACTTGCATGCCCTGTAATACACGAAGAACGCTTGAAGTGGCAACTTATTCCCGAGATATAGGCATCCTACTTTGTTAATAATGATTTACTTTTTAAATCTTCCATGTATATGCCTTTAACATCTATAATTGCTCCACCCTTAGATCCGCACTTGGTGTAAACACAAGCCGTCAACAACTAACCGGTGATACGCCGAAACCAAAGCACACCATAAAATGTAGTACCCTAAATATCGGCTATTATCTGTGAGTTTTCAAGCTGTATGATAACCCTCGTAAAGACTACTTGAATGTAACGTGACTGCAGCAATATTTCTAAAACTCCTGAGCAAATATCGTTCTGTTGCAACATAAACACTAGGCATGAATCCACGTGGTGTTTGTTTTGTTTTGCATTAGTCGCAGGTTATAGCGTGGGGATACAAGGGGCGGATCTAAGGCTGGATGGAGTATAAGATCATACCTTTAACCTTTGGAACAATTGCTGAACAGCAATGATGTTCACTCGTGTTACAGTGGTTTTTAATCTTTGGATCGGTATTACTTGGGTTATTGCATTAGATTCACGCACACGCACACACACATTCACGTCCTCATTCATACTTCCAGACTCCAGGCTGGGAAATAATCATATCTGAAGAAAAATTCCACCCTCCAGCCGGAAATCGAAACCGGGACCTCTGGTTTTGAACGTCAGCATGCTAAGCTCCAGACCATAGAGGAGTTAGGTTTATTATTGAAATTCGTGCGTGCTAACTATGACGTCCAGTGGATGGTCGTCTATGAATAATACATTTGAATGCGACAAGCAGCGTAGAAATTTGTGATGTAATCGGCAGATAGCGACATGCGACGTATTCCTTGATGACACTACCACACCGCACAGGTCGATTATGTTCCCAGAAATCTACATGCAATGGTAATTTAATCCAAGGAATCTATATACGAGGGGAATGCTGAAAGTTTTTTAGACAAACCTAGTACCTCATCTTAATCTTCAGGCAACACAATCTGTTTCTTTGCACACAGTTTTCCCATCGTCCTGCAAATTTGAAAACATCCTTACTAGAGCTGTGTTCCAAATGCTGCAATTCCATACTCTGGCGTTTTGTTTCACGCTCGTAATGATGGAACCAACTTTCATAAAAAAATATCACATTCATTTTGAGATCTCTGAGAAAGGTTTTGGGTGATAGTTCTTCTCTGAAGTTTGACCTCTTCGGTCAATAAACTTGGAACTTGGCAGAAATTGTCGACAACCTAAGCTTTCAGAGATATGTCTCTCATCTCTAAGGAGTTCATCCGTGACGCACGTTCCCTTGATTGTCCGCGATACTCTCGTGAGCGCCAGTGCGATTACTTTTTGGCGATGATCCCGTGCCTATACATAAGGTGCTGCGATTTGTCGCCGAAATGGGTTCGCGCAGCAAGTTTAACTTGTATTTTATCTTTCGGTGCTTTTCAGCCTTTTAGTGTCTGTTATCTTATTCATTTTTGTTTTACCTTCTAATGTTTTAACTAGTGTTTTGATTATCATTTTTACTCCTTTAATTGTTTCACTTTTGACTTTTACAACCAACCCTGAAAGTCTGAGTTTTTCATTCTAAAGTCTTACCTTTTAGATTGTTATCTGTTTACTGTTTTAGCTCTCATTTGTTAACCTTTGTGTGTTTTACTTGTGCAACTTAGTAGTTTCTAGGTTTTACTATTTTTATCCTGTGACTTGGGGCCCAAATGACCTCGATGTCGACCGGTCCTTAAAACTCACTAACTCGCTCATTAACTCACTAAGTCACTCACTGACTTACTCGCTCGCTCTCTCACTCTAATGAGCTCGTCAACTATTCTTTCCTTTTTGCGTTCCATGATGGTGACCGCCACGAGCTTCATTTTTGATATTGGTGTTCGTCCCCTCTGAAATGTTTCAACCATCTCCTAAAACTGTTGGCACCCATCTAGACATCTCCATAGCCACGTTGAAGTGAATTTCAATAGCAGATTTTTCCTCTTTCACAAGGAATTCAATGACAGCAAGCCGTCGAAACGTACACTGATGTCCACATTTTTGAAAATAGCGCCTGTAGTCACGTGATATAAGCTAATGACGTCAGAATAGGGCAACATGTGTAAATTCTGTAGATTACGATCGTAAGGTCGTTTTTGTTGCTTGTTGGACTTTTTAACAACGGGTTGCTCACAACTTTCATATGAAGCTTACGCGAAACTGTAATCACGTTGGCCTCGCTTTCATTTGACTGACGTAGTTGGATGTAACCGCAATCTTGCAGTTCGGGAACACTGCTGTTTTGCTTTGGCAGGGTGCTATGAATTCTATTTAGTTCACAACCTTCTCTTAATGTGTTGAAATGCGTGCTTCCTCCTTGCTTTATAAATGTATCAGTTTTGGATATTAAATCCTACATGAGAACAAAATGCATAAAAATACAAGGATTAGCGTTATAATGAAAATTGTGCACTCGTTTCAATCGGCGTGTCCATAGAGACTATAAACACATTGCATTGGGCTTCAGGGAGCTTTCGTGTGGTTTTTCATACGTTTAGGAAAAGCAAATCATAATGAGCTTTGACAGGTGTATTTTCACAATTAATGCAGCTGACGCTTATTTTTTGGTACTTGTTCAGTGCCGGTTGTGTGTATCCAGTAAACGAAATTCTTGGTCAGTTAGTAATAAATTAACAAAATAATTTATTCATATTTAAATTTCTTTTCTATCTGGGAACTATTCTCAGGATTTCACTTTCTTTCAAGTAATAATTTTAACCCAGTCCTTTTTTGTGTTTCGTAGAGCAACCAGCTATTTACGGTACACAGGTAAAATAAATAATGAGGTCCTCACAACTGAGCCCTTCAAAGAAAGGGGCATTTGTAAAAAATACTGTTGCAGTTGTAGGTCCATTCGAAGACGACTGTTGGACTGGTTTAAGTAGTAGAATTTGCTTTTTGCTTCTCAGAGAAAATAAGCTGTTGCTTTAAGATATAAATCCATTGTTGGCTATTTCGAACAAATCTTGGAGATTGTTTTAGAATGTGTATGGTTTATTTCAGAATGAAAGTTTGACTATTATTGCAGTTCCAAACAAGACAACCATTACTTCGGAGAAATATTGTGCAGAGAATAGTATTTTGGACTTTTAATAACTTCTACCGTGAATTAATGCAAGTTAATTGTTCATATGATATTTCTACGTTAATATCTTGTTAGATTTGCCCTAACAGTTACATTTTTCCTCCAAGATAATTAACGCAGTATTACATAATGCAAAAATCGATCAAATATCGCCAGTTCTATCAGTCAAGTATCGGCCATCTCTGGTGTAGTTTTAAAATAAAGCCTTGCCACAATTTTTAAACATTTGATTTGTTTGCAAAGGTTGCGAGGTATTTTGTAGATTCAACCAAACATTTATATTTGAAATACAGATCATTGTATCTTATAAAGGGTTTGACCTATTCTGTCATCTAAGTAATTGGGCCTAGGTATTTTCAATGCCCTTACTTTTGGATGATGCTGTTTTGAACAGCTTTCAACGCCCGATCTTACTACAACACTAGGTGAACTCTGATGGAAGATACATAAATGAGATGACAATTGGGAAAGGAAATTGAGGAAATACACGTTCTAGACCATTTACTAGTTATGAGGATTGAGGGGAATCTGAAAAACCATTAGTTCAGGTAGGAAGATGTAGTGGGATTTGAAGCGCAGACCTCCTCTCTCTCTCTCTCTCTCTCTCTCTCTCTCTCTCTCTCTCGGCAAGAATTGCTTATGCAGTCCCAAGAGTGGATTTAACAATTTCCTCTTGTCATAATAATGGTGGTGATATGATACATGTTCAAGTTTGGTAACTGGCAAGATAAGGTGTGTTGAAGAAAACTGACGGTAAAGCCCTTCTATGCTAGCGGATTCGAGATTTGATATCACCAATCACCAAACCTGTGGAAACTACCCACTTAGTTAATCCACCCTGGTTCCAAAAATGTAACTGTTCACTCTGATATCATAGCATTTAGTTCCATTCTACGAGTAGAAAAGTCTGTTGCACCCTGTATCATAAAGCATGGGTTGTTACTTTTGAAATAAAGAAAATGAAGACCAAAAACTAACCAGAGGAATAAAAATACCCGAAGTACACAGTGGTCACTACGAAAACAGTGCAGAGTTGGTCTTTTGCTAATTGCATATGCGGCATAGGAGGTTGGTGGCTGATGTATGAAAATGGCTGTAGAATAAAATTACGTGGAATTCGATTTGAGTAAAGCCACGGCCGACAGTGTTTTTGATGCGGGGAGCCGCGAGAAGCTTTATGAGAATTGTTTTAATTCCCTGAAGAACAGAAACGAGTGAGCGGAGTGAATGAGGGGCGGCTGAGGTGGAATAATTGTGTTTGCAGTTTCTAACGGACAGTTTTCCACCTAGCACTAATTTGAGTGTATACACAGTTGTGCGACCCAAGGGTTCTGTCCACGGAGTGCCCTCAGCTGGAAACAGACTCGCATCATCTTTATACTTCGTTAGCAGATGCTGATTAATTGTAAGAATTGACTGACTGGCCTTCTGAGGCAACCCTTGTATGTTTGTTTCAATTTACACTGGAAGTCCAACTTCCCTCCCAGTTTCATACACTTCTCTTCCAATATGACTCATTTGGTTTCATCACTTATTGTATTTACTTATTTCTAGTTTTCAACTGTTTTACTTTCAGCATATTTTATTAAGTTTTGAGATTTCACCAGAAGTACAAGAACTGAGTCACTGAGAGAGAGGGAGAGAGAGCGAGAGTGAGAGAGTGTATGTGTCCAACGCGAATTTTCAGAAAATCCCTCCACCCCGAAACAAACCTTTACATTGAAATATTTTGTTTTTCATTTCCAAGGTTGACTCGAATGATTTTCATTAAAATATCGTATATCTGAGACATTGGCATGCCAAATAAAATATTCCAAATTTTCCCAGTTTGAAGCTTATTTTCATGCATTTAAGATGGTGTTTTGTTATTTGCACAAGGTCAGTGTTAATAGAAAACAAGTCCGGACGTGCTTATACTATGTTGGGTGGGTTTCCGTCTCGTCAACATAAGAATAGCTCTTGCTGCGCATGGTGGTTAACGATATATAGACAGAAGATTAACTGAACATGTAAACGTTTCTACCAATTTGTTACAAAGGTATTGATGATTGTAATTGTAAAAACTGATATCTTTAATCCAATATCTGTCGGAGCTGATAGCTTTTGGTTATAGCAAATATGTTAGCTCAAGGATGCCCTTGAATTAATGGGTAGAGAAAATTGTGCGAGTTTTACATATCCTTTTTTAGTCCAATTTTAACATGTAGGTACACATCTGTGAGTTAGATCTAGAACGAAGCTAATGTCTTAGGAATTCAGTTGCTGTTTTCCGGCCAGTTTGATAATTTCTGAATCACAGTATGACTGGTCGCTATTGCTTCGAAGGCTTTGAATTTATTTATTTCCGTTTTTCTTTTTTAATACAGCTTTTCTCTGTTGTGAAAATGCCAAAATTAATGCGCAAAATATGCGAAAAGAAGTTCAGTTTGTTATTTAGCCAAGACAAATCTCGGGTATCTCTAAATTGAATCATATGTGTTCTTTTTATTCGCATTGGTCTTTACGTTGCTGTTTTAGGATTTTCCTTGTTTTCCATATTTGGTAGATATGTGCTAATATCCTTAGCCATACACTTTTGCATTTTCTCTTTTTTATTGTTTCATTTGCCTAACGTTGTCCTTGAGGTCACGAAGGATTTGTGTTTATTGAGTTAATAGAAATAATTTTAATAGTGTAAATTGTGAAGTATATTAACCATAAGTTTGGTCCTATAATTATAGTTGTTAATATTAATCCAGTGTGATTAATTGATGAAAATAGAAATACTTGTTTTGGTAACTTGACTGCAACTTTTACGTTTTTGTAGTGAAATCCTCATTCACTCTCATCTGTACTTTGAACACACTGCGGAGGCTCGCTCACAGCCTTGCCTTGATAAGTGCCTACTCTAGTGTTTCTCTCTACCAAAACTAGTCGCAGAAAATATTTTATTATACTGATAGCCGTACTCAGAACCTGCGCATTAGACAGGCAGGAATGTTATAGGAAAACAATTAAACTGCTAAATGTAATTGAAGTCTAAGATTTAAGTGAAGTCATACCTTGGAAGATAAGTGATCGGCGTATTTTTATTCCGATGCCCTTGTTACATCATGAGTAAAATCTCATCTCGTTTGTGTATCTGTATTAGACACACCTGAAATAACGTATTTACCTTTCTGTTTACGCATTCAAAGCTGCTTGTGTTTTGTTTATTAAAATAGACATTTCGAAATTAAAAGACCACAAAATTGCGCTAGCAGATGTACTCTTGTGGTTTTAATATCTGTGAGTCTGTTTTAATCTAAATGGATGGTGTTTACTCGTGTTAGTGTGGGAATTAATTTTCTAGAGTTTTCTCCTGGGCTGAAACACAGCTTCGGTACTTTCGTTCCTTGGAAAAGATGTAGAGCGACGATTCATACCATTTCGTTTCATATTGGACTAATAGCATGGCCGGAGCGCTTCTGATACGGGCCAATGAAACTTCTTTTTAAATAAAAATAAAATATTCTTAAAACACCTATTCTTCTATCTACTTCATGCTTATTGATGTAGATGTTTTTAGAAATGGTTTTATTACAGATTTCCTTGTAGGTAGAATGGGAATAAAAGAACACAGTAGGCTTAACGGATAGTCCGATCTTCTGAGCTGGTCACTATGTGGTGACTTTGACATTCCATTCTCTTTGCATGCCCAGAACATAAAAATGAATAACGACTTCCCATTTGAGAAAAGTATTAAGTATTGGAAAATTCAAATAATTTGTATTGTTACCTCTACAAAATATTTATTGGGCATAAATTGTGTGCCTTAAAGAAATCTAAAATTTTGTCTCTCTCACGGTTTATTGGTCATTGGGGAAGTCGTCCAGAACGAAGAGGGCTTATGAAAATATTCCCAGAAAATTCAAGATACACATTTCATCTTCATAACAATATCTTGAGCCAAAATGTTGTCGGCAGGTCCTTTCACTCACTCACTCACTCACTCACTCACTCACTCACTCACTCACTCACTCACTCACTCACTCACTCACTCACTCACTCACTCACTCACTCACTCACTCACTCACTCACTCACTCTTTAATATACGGCATTTTAATCTAAACCGTTAGAGCCATTTTTGAGAAAATCAGAATTTTGGAAAAGTGCTCCGTGTAAAAGATAGCCTGGGAATTGGATGTTTTGGAAATAAGAAAGTAATTTATAAAATACTGCATAATTGGTAAAACGAATGCGACACACACACAACACACACCACACAACACACACCACACACCACACACCACACACCACACACCACACAGCACACACCACACACCACACACCACACACCACACACCACACAGCACACAGCACACAGCACACACCACACACCACACACCACACAGCACACAGCACACACCGCACACCGCACACCGCACACCGCACACCGCACACCACACACCACACACCACACACCACACACCACACACCACACACCACACGCACACACACTCTTTAAAACACAATTTAATTAACTTTTTTTTTTCTGAGGCTTCAGCCATATTTCCAAGATATTAATGGCTCGAATTGTTCAATGGTCCATTTTAAGGTCGATTTGTTTCTCGCGATGTCGTGGAGAGAGTAAGGAATTAGCCAGCATATAGCGTTGATTTCGAAGACATTTGATTATCACTGTTTTCCTTTGTATCTATAGCGAAATGTGCAATGAAAGGTTTATCTGGATTAAAATTAAGTAGATAAACGTTAGGAAGAATAATTTGCATACGCACTAATAAGCGATAGAGAATCATGTGAATGTAAGGTATCGTATTTTTTAAATAAACTATTTGATACTAGCCATTAGGAAAATCGCAGAGTAATGATGTATCAAACATGGGCGTAGCTGCAGGACGATTATGCTGATAATCGTTATTGTTTGTTGTTATTACTTACAAATGCGGTGTAGCTCAGGAATTTGGGAAGCACAGCATGGGGCATTGAGAGTATTGAATAATCGCCGAAATTTTCAATTTGTGTGACTTTCTCCCGATACATGCGGCACTCCCGGCTGCTGTGGACACAGTTTTATGTAAAGAGGAATCTAAACAGTTGTAATTTCATTCACATATTCCCTACTATTTGCAAATTTCAAGTGTAACCACTGGGAGGAAAATAACTCCTGGTGCATCAGTAACTAGTTTACGCATTGGCTTATTTGTACAGGAGTGCAAACGGTTGCTGCCACTGCTAGGCATCATGTTTGCCAACTCATATACCGTTTAATCTTATAGAGGCATTTGCCAATAGCAGCGTTTTGTGTTTTTTTTCCTCCCGTTCACTTTTGACTAATGGCGGCCGTGTCATTTTAAGTACATTAAATCCCTATGGGTTGCACCGCATAAAGGGCAGAGCATGCCATTCTGAACTGAAAAATCCTGGGAGGGACAACATATCGTTTGGGGTTTCGTGCTTTTCTGTCGCAATACAGATTTGTATGAGAGAAGATAAACGGGGAGGGGCGAACGAGATGGCTCGGGCGTTAGTGTTTGTTTGTTCCCGGCATTCGGGAGGTTTTTCGGGTCTTTTCCTCAGTCGCTAGGCGAATGCAGTGAAGAATCATTGCATCCTCCATTGCACCTCGCTTATTTCATCCTAGTTGTCTATTTCAGGTTTCTAAGTGTTGACTAAATCCTGATCCTCCGGGCCCGCAGGGGGAGTGGGGCCTGTTGTACAAGCCGCTACCGGGGAGTTTCAATCTCTATTTTCGGGACCCTGACCTCTGCTGGTCTCATCTCTCGCTCCCTGGGGCGCTCCGTTGGGTACAAAGAGTCGTTTCTATATCACATTTATCGTTGTACGAAGCCATGGCCATTTCATTGGTTGCTTTAGACCACGGTGTTAGGGTAAATAGTTACGCTAATAACCACAATAAAGGTTGCAAAAGGCGTAGAAACGAAATGTATGTTTACGCTTTCGATCGCGTTGGCTAAAAGAGAAAAAGGTAGAGCGAGTACATTCAGTTTGTCATACAGACCTCTTATGTTAGGTAGCCATACTTTTTCGGCTAGTACAGTACACACTTTGAAGGGGTTAAAATCTAAGGGGGAGAACTGAATGAGTACCCAGGTTAGCGGTGAAGCTCACGCCTCTGAAGACCCCAGAAAAGATACAAAATCCACCAAATTTTCTTTGACACTCTTCGTGCAAGCGATTTCCTATAGGTCGAGGTGCTAAGCCCTCCTTCTGGACCTTGCAGTAGTCAGTGATGGGGGGAGCACTTGGATCTGCAAGCTGACAAAAGCGTTTAAGAAGTGGGACCCTAACTTAAGGGTTCCTGTATTCTCTTAGGGCACACCTCTGCTGGGTGTTCTGCAATGTGCACATCACAGCTGCCTTAAAGACTTCTCCAGCCAGTATTTACTGGAAAGTAACTCTTTTTAGTTACGAGAAATAGTAGTCTTCAGCTGTACGTTAACTTTGTTTTAGATTACCAGCACTTTTTCAGAAATTCAACATTTCTAAAATGGGATTTGTTCAATGAAAGGGATGGACATAACTCCATTAATTTTCTTAAGCGGAGAGGGGAACTTTATTGAGGAAAAATGTGTTTGTTCTCTTCTGAACTACGGTTCCTTTATTACAAAAAAGTGCTTGAATGACAACTGAATGATAACAAGAGATGTGTAACAGCAAATAGGGCAACATGTTCGAGTTTCCTGTTTCCTGGTTCTTATCCAACGCTGCTGAGTATATTGTACCGAGAGTTAGCAAAAAGAATTGAAACAGCTTTTGTAGTCTCAGCAAAGTTGTTGTTTTTTACCAAAAGATATAGCGTAGAGGAGGACAAAAATATAACTGGCCTTTTTCATATTAGATAAAGGAATACTTAAAGAAAGTGTCAAAGATATTGTTCCTTGTAAAGTTTTTATATTTTTTTTATATTTTTTATATTTGTTTAATCACGCGGTCAATTGCAGGACCACATCAGCATCGCCGGTGTGCCGGAATTTTGTCCCGCAGGAGTTCTTTTACATGCCAGTAAATCTACTGAAATGGAACTCTCGTTCCTTGTAAACGAATAGGAGTACTCACAGATCTATTTTATCAGCCCTTGCATAAAGAATTTGTCTTAAGCATGATAATGGGAAAGCCGAAATCAAGGTTGAACACACATATAGACTACATATTCGAGTAAACAAAATGTAATCGGTCCTAAAAATCTACTGCAAGAAATTATTGCAGTAAAATTATTGACTGTGATGTACTTTCGAAGCTTTTGTCTTTGCAATATTCCAGATTTCATTTGTCAATTTGGAAAGGAATTTGCCATACAAAAGATTTGTTTAAACGTGTATTTTCGCTGGTTATTTGTGAAAGTTGTATGGGGTCTCTGGCTTCTAATTTAATTTCACTTATGAATTATCATTCCTTCAAGACCGAAAATATGGTAGTTCCACTGCACATAATTGTATATGTCCATAGAATCCACTACGCAGCTTATTTATAGAATAATCGGCTAATTTGTGAGCTGTCAAAAAGCAAATACAGTTTATTGACCTGTTATTAATACACCGAATTCATAGCGTCAGCATGTGAACAAATGTTTTTGAAAGAAAATGTGGAAAATGACATTTACGAAGGACTTTGTTTATAAGCTGCGTTTTGCAAAATGCTAATCTTTATATAAAGAATGAAATTGAAACATCTAGGTATCATATGTGACAATTCCCTCAATTTGAACAGATGTATACTAGTTTATTTTTCAACCATTTTGTTGATTATCATTTTAACGAACAACAGGAAATGCTCTATGCCGCATTTCACCACTAAGTATGAATTCCATGTCAACGTTGAAATATGAGCGTAGATTTTGGAGTTTTGTTCAAAATTTCCCAACCCACCATTGGAACCATCCCATTTACTTGTTTTCATTTATGCGTTCTTTTGAGATTTCTGTGTGTATATGTATAACAATGCAGTCATTCTTAATAAATCACAAATTTCTTGACATCAACTGTACTTTGCTCAACTATCATCAAGTCGTATCTTCTATCTAAAAGTCATCCTGTGTGGTTATATCCCAGATATGTATTTGAAATTAACCATTGCTACGTGTAGATATTCAACACTTTCGCACTTTACGTTTTCTTGAGAATTAATTTTGTTTCAGCATTTGGGGTGTAAAGTTTTACTTGATGTTCCTAAACAGGCTTTGTGGGTATGTTTGCTAGATTTCCAATCATAAAACATTAATTTTTGAATAATCATTTTGAAAGTATTCCGCGTTAACATCCTTCTGGGTACCTTCGCATCTCTTGCGTTCTGTAACCTCCTCTGGCCCCTTCATCCATTCATCCTGAGGGGTGATAGCCAGTATCATTGCGGATTGCGGTGCGGGAGGTGTCCCCTATTGTACAACTTACAATATATCTTACTAAATTGGTACTTTCTTGGTGTAAAGTATCACATAGTATAACACTTTCTTCGGCAAAGGCGCAGAATCTGAATTTTGGAAATCCATCATATCTGCAGAAGCCGAGTTACCCTAAAATCTTTCAGCGATGGAGAAAAAAGCCACATGGTTTCTGCAACATTTTGACATATAATTCAACACAGAAATTTTTTCTGTATGTATCGCAATACACCAGTCATCGTACTTCAAAACATGAATATTTTGATGATTAAACATTACTATCCGGGTTTGTAGGTCGTGGTGTAGTGGGTTTGCAGCTTCCTGACGTGGCTGGTCATCCACCGAATCACCTCTGAAGATGTCAAGCGTAGTCCTTTGCGAAACGTGAAAGCTCCAGCTTGTACATGAACATTTTGTTCTTGCGTCCTTAGAACTGGCGACACGTGGGTTAAATGTTGCTGTGCACGATTAATCTGACGCGCTGCTGCTTTTTGATACTCGTATTTTGAAAGATTTCATTTGTGCCATATGTTGTTGCATCAATCCAGCATCAGTATTTTCACGAGTACCTATAGGTAATAAAGCGCCATACTCGTATGCTGACGTTTCAAAAAGACAAAGAACAAAAAGTCCAATATAATGAAAATAATTCTTGACTTATGATGAAGAGGGGAATGTATATCACAGGTGGCTTTTAAAATTATACATGTAGGAATTCTTAAATGTTCTCACTTAAGGGAATTACTTAAAATAAATAGCTAAATAAAAATGCCCTCCAGCCGGGCATCAAATCCGAGACCTCTGGATCTGGTTGCTAATCGGATTTGATTTGTTCAGTTAAAGAATGTTAAACCAAACAAGTAAGGGGAGGTTTCTAGAACTCTTTGGGACTAAAAAAATGCGACTTAATGAAAAAGTTCCTGTGGCTGATATTTTCCGGATATGGCTTTTGTGTCGTGAGATAATAAGCAAAGATGAACAATTAGCTGTGCCAGTATTTTTCATTAAGTTGGATTTTGAAGAATGTAATCTATATAAGCATTTGCAAATCTTTGCCTCAGTACTCTGTGCTCGGTGATGCAAATTGGTGGAAGCTTTGGGAACAAAGAGAGAACGGCTGGAAACCAGATGCCCCCGGCTGCAATTGTCATGATGAGATCACAGCCCCAACATTAGCGTAATATTTGCCAATATGGCGAGCTTTTCCGTATGTTCCTTCATTCCACTTGCGTTAATTCTGAACATGTGCTCCCCGTGAAATCCGGGCTCCCTCACGGCTTTGCTTGTCTCTATGACACGTAACACCTAAACAGGTTAATTTAGCGATAGTGCACAATTGTGAATAAATAATTGTATATTGGGTCGCTTTTATAGAGCGCGTGTGTGTGAGGGGATGATATGAGTAATTTCAAGCCCTTTTCTGCTGCGGAGTAATCATACAAATTTACGCATGCATTATTTAATCGCGCAGGGTGACTTTTTGCTGACCAAAACGGAATGGAAGCTAGGAGAGGCAGGAAAGGGGTAGGGGGGTACGGCACATTGATTAGCTTAGCGATGCTAATTTAAATTGGTCCGCTTCATCCCCTATTTGTTTATGTACCATGATAGCGCTTTTGCCAGCCTTCGTAGTCTCATATTATTAACTGGCCAATTCGCTGTGTGCGAGAGCGAGTTTTTGCAGGTTACCTCGCAGAGAGAGACAAACTGGTCGTTATTCTGCCTCGTTTACTCGGCGCCGTTATTGCATACTTCGCTGCAACTGTCTTAAAATGCCTGCTATTAAGGTGGTTCACAATGAGCAAAAATAGTATGAGATTTCTACCAATCTTAATTGCTTTCGTCACTAAATATTGGGTATATTAATTCAACATCATGATTAAAAGTACCAGCCACTAAATAAATGAAACGGAACTTAAATAAGAGAGCGCAGGCTTTCACGGCCGGAGTCAATGTTACTAGAAGATATTTCCGGGCTGTTATGCCGTGGTCTGCTGGAGTTAGAACTGCCAGACGTTTCGTCCACAACTGCGGTAGACATCTTCAGTGGCGCGGACGTAGGCTCCTCGGAGAAATAAGCGTAGCGTCTGAGGTGTCGGCTGTCCGAGCTGGTGTATTTATACCCCGAGCTTATAAATACAGCAGCTCGGACAGCCGACACCTCAGACGCTACGCTTATTTCTCCGAGGAGACTACGTCCGCGCCACTGAAGATGTCTACCGCAGTTGTGGACGAAACGTCTGGCAGTTCTAACTCCAGCAGACCACGGCATAACAGCCCGGAAATATCTTCTAGGAACTTAAATAGATTGGTAGAGCAACAAAATATACACACTGCAGAGATGAACTTTTTAAGGAAAATAAAAGGTTGATCAAATACGAGGCGAAGAATTAAAAATATTTCCATTAATAAAGGAATACAAGAAAATAAATAACAAAGGATACCACTACTTACTAAAACAATAGTTAATTAGAAATAACAGATGTATAATGAAATCACACCAGAAGGGAGACAAATAGGAAAGGCATGGCTGGAGTGAAGACAGAACAGGCTGTAAGCCTAAATCTCGATAATAAAAGAGATTGCTACATAAAACGAATGTAGTAATATGCACTGTTTGGGCCCATCTCTGTTTCTTATTCGTCTTACGGGGTCTCGCAAGGGGCGAGAGGGTGATTGCAAACAGTTGCAATATTGGGCTAGAGGCGTGGCGCTGTAATGAGGACAAGGAAAGGTGGGGGGGGGGGGAGATAAACCTAAGCCTTGTAGAAAAGTCACGTTCTAATTTTATTTTGATTTAACACCATCTTAATGCCTATTATGGAAAAGTTTGCAAATGTTGCTTGAAATAAGCAGCGTTTATTGGGTAAAATTATTCTTTGTTATAAGAAAAACTTTAACTTAGAATTACAAACACGTACCTTTGCAGTACACATGCAATATTATATTTAAAAATATAAAAAAGGTTTAATCCTTCTACAAGTTATTTCTATAGATATTTATACTGGAATTAAAATTCCTATTGAAATAGCTTGGAAGAATTTTGTCTATTACGTTATATTATAATACATCTACTTTCAAATAAATAGTTTTCTTCTAAAACGTATGCAATAAACCACCTTTGTTGGGTGACATTAAAATTTAATTGCATTTTCGGAATTTGCACAGGTTCTAAAATTTGTTGAACTGTGTTACCAGCTTGCCATAGACCAACAATCTGGTTATGTGTAGTTTCTGATGTATGCGACATGCTGTGAATCAAGCAACAGTTGAGTAATTAATTACTGAGCTGTCAGAAATAAGCAATACTTCCCTCGTATCTGAGTCTGAGTCACCGGCCGCCGAAGCCTACGCAATGTAAGCAATACTTCCCTTTAATGCCAACGTGTCACGGTTATAACTATGTCCAGCCAGTAGTTTGAATGCTGCTGTCATTGGAAAGGGATAAAGAGAGGAAAAGAAGGCTACGAGGACCTTGTTAAATAATCATGATACCCGTGCATTTTACTAAATTCACTTTTTGTACAAGAGGGCCACTAAAGTCACCTATTACCAGAGTGCAGAATACTAAGCAGATAGCACAGGAAGACGACTATGCATCTGCCGTCACTGGTGTGCGCCTGAGCCAAGGTATGTACCAGGCTAGGCCACATCTCATGTTTAGAATCGTGCTCACATTATTGCATTTGAAGTCGTGAATAGGGAATAATTCGCGAACTGTTTTACTTCTTGTATATGTGCTTAATTGTGGGCATTTGAGCATGATTTAGGCGCTTGGTTACTTACAATTAAAGGAAAATGTAGGTTAAGGTATGCGCGGATTATGGGATGAAGGTATGTGACAGAGGTAGTTACATCCGAGAGGTCACGAAATGAATCAGAGCCAGGACAGTAAACAAAGCTGCTTTACCAAGCCGTTGTTGCAAGGAAAATCAAAATAAACTGTTCTGTGACCGATAAACTGAATGTAAGAAGCTTCCAAAGATCAAACTTTCTCTAAAAAACAATATTAACTAAAGCAGACCCTCCAAAGCGCGCACTCAGTATTACGAATAAACATTAAAAAAATGTATAAAGCATTTCAACGTCGAAGTTTGAGAGTGAGTCCTGGCTGTGTGGCAATACTTGAAACAAATATTTTGTTTATCTTTTTTTCAAAAGAAAAGTGAGTATTGAATTTTGAAGATTTAAATAGCATTTATAAGGCAACTATAAAACACAGCTATTCTTGTAATCACATAACATGCGAGAAACAACCTAAAATTATTTATTTATGCCAGCTTAATGTTTAGAGCACCCGCCTGGTAAGCGAAGGGTCTGTGGTTCAAATCCCAGGCGTGGTATTGAATTTTTCAGTTTCAATTTTACCTCTCAAAACTACCTGAAATGTTTGGGATAAATCCAGGAATAGAATTTTCATTGAATAATTATTAAGCTCTCAGTTGAACGGCATAACAATGAAGTGAAAAAGAACAGAGCTTTACTTTCCCATTTTGTAGGGGCTGTACGTTTTGTAGGAAAACAGACACTTTCTTTTCATGGTCACATGAGAATGATCTTCAGAGGCAACTGTATTGAATATTTAAATGAATTAGCAACATATGACGTCTCTCTGAAGGTGCAGTTCACCTGATATTCAGAATGACTTAATTTCAAATGTGAGTGCCATCACGACACATGGAATTAAGAAAGAAATTTCTTATATCATAGCAAAATTAAGCGAAATAAAAATAAATATTATTGGCAGGAGTCTGTAAAATTCCTATGTAATGTTAATGAATTTCCCTTTCTTATGCATAAGCAACACTTTTGTTAATAACCTCAGGGCAGAGCTCATAAAGGACTATAACTATAACAACTTCTCGGTTTGAGGAAAATTGCGTAAACAGGGATTCACCCAATATTTTAGGAATTACGGGACGTTTTTATGAAGTCTGAAGAGAACTTGTATTCACATTACTTGGACTATGAGCCCTGCGTTAGAAGTCTGCTAATTCTGGATTCGACTCAGTTTGTCTTTTTTTAATAAGAAATTTGTCCATAGTAACATCAAAACAAAGTACTCCTGAAATAAGGAACTTCTGATATTCAACGCCTCATATGACCTGAAAATGACTATTCTGAGATTACCAAATAAATACTCAGTTCACTGCTAAGTATCGAGAATTTCCTCACGTGGAAAACTTCAGTTTATCTACGCATTCAGTGATTTATGGTATGGTCTCTGGAAATAAATGTAACCGCAAATTTCCGTAAATATAAAATACATTTTATAGATATTCTGGGATGTAACGTTTACTTTTAATTTCTAAAATTTTGTAACACACCTTATGGGAATAACATGTGCTGACAAATGACAAACTTAACTTCCCAGTGAGTGAAGACTAGAATTGCTAAATACAGTGGAATTTGGATAATTTGAAGCTGAAGGTGCAAGAAAAAATTCGAAATATCCAAAAATTAGATAAGTTAGTTTAAAATTGACATTTTAGTAATACAAGTACATATACCCATGGATTTTCCGGTTGTCTCTCTCTTTTTCATCTCTTTCCATTTTCACTAGAGGCACAGTTACATTTTTCTCCTTACTTTTCAGATAAATTGAAGTGTTCGGTGGTGTCCCGTATTTCGCTTTTTCAGATGTTTTCTTCAAACCCTTTTCAGCTTCTCGAATGACGACTTTTCCCGCAAAAATTGGTCTTGTACTGGACACGCAATTTACTAAGAGACACTGGCATTGCTTTGCAACACACTGAGTAGTATATCTGTGTCTATGTGTCTCTGTCTGTCTGTCTGTCTGTCTGTCTGTCTGTCCGTCCATCATCGATACGCGTTAGGTCACAATTTGCACTTCCTTGCGCCCCAGGGATAGATCGACTGGACTTTTCAACCCGCGCTCCTTCACCAAAGTGGCCTCGCCATTAAGTATGGGTGGACACAAAATTTAATGGCGAGTGGCAGGAGGAGCTGGTCAACACTAACTCCAATCAGACTTTACACGCCTTGCGGTGTTGTATGATTAAACACGCTGTGAAATCACGCTGCAAAGCCGTTGATATATCCTTTGTGCCACGTTTATTTGCACGACAGGAAAGAGAATAGTCGTGGGCTTCCACCAGTCGCCATTAAAAATTGTGTCTGCCATAATAAGCTTAACCTTTTTGCACAACAGCGTGAATCTGTTAGAGCAAAACCTACAAGGTCTAGGATCGCGTAGATGGCATTTTTTCTCAATAGCATTTATTGGGGGGGGGGGGGGGAAGGGGGGACGACCGCAAGAAATACCTAATTGAAACTATTAGTATTATTGAAACTGTTTTATTTATAAGTTATAACCAAAGCCCGGATTTTGATGGTTTAAAATGTTTTAAAAAGGACACAAAACTTACATTTGTGTAATTGATTTTCTTCACAGAACATAACATGACAATTCTATTAACACTAGACACCTCCGCCCACAAGCAACTCTTTCCAGGCTAACCACCAATTTGTGATTAGGAATGCGACTTTTCTTTTCTAAGAATGAGGGGGGGGGGGGAGGGAGGTATACAAGTTACCGTTATTTCTCAGTTGAATAGTGAACTTTCTGATGTTTGTAAAGTTGTCCTTCAGTAAACTGTCTTCCTTTATGTTCTCGATATAAATTACAGAAAATTATTGAATGAGGGCACAATGGAAAGAAAATTACACAATAATTTCTTAAAATTGTAAAAAGCGGTAAATATAAAATGCCGTAAAAAGACCAAAACATGTCCCAATGAATATGCATTTTCGTTATAAGAATTTATTTACACATTAGCATTGCATAAGCAATAAAAAAGACGTCAGAAATCTGTGACCTATTTACTTTGCAAAGTGCACGTCAAAAACGGTGTTCTTTTGGTTACCTTCACCGTATTGTAACAGCGAGAAAGTTCGTAACTCCGATTAAAAAAAAAAAAAAAAAAAAAAAAAAAAAAAAAAAAAAAAATGGTTTATCTGTGTGAGATTTTCTGAATGTAGTCGTTTGTCCTACACATTGTGCTGAGTATCACTTTGTCAAGAGTTATTGTGCCGGATGCATCAAACTAATGAACCTAATTGCTTTGTTAAATTCCGTTTGTATCTTATACCGGTTGTAAAACCAATCAGTGAAATGCTCGGCGTCGAGGTGACGTTTTGGACAGAGAAAAACAGTAAAAGGTAATAGCGGAACCTCAGCGGAGAAATTTGGCTTAAGGAACGCGATATGGCATTATCTCCAATATATTTTAACTGTTTTTATTTGATACCTTCCATACGTAAATTAAATATACTCACGTTTCGCTATTCAGAAGTTGATTATGGCGTAGCAGACTTATACAGAGTTGCAATTTTTTAAAAATTCAAATAACTAAGCCAAAAAAGGAAACCTTTTCCTTTTACGTAGTTTTTCGATTTTCCGAACATGAGGCTATAAAAATATAAAGGTAAGGTAATTGTGCAGTTTTAAAAACGGGCGTGAGTTTCAGTACAAATCATTGAAGTTTTGAGAAAAGCGACATGTGCATCACATTTTCAGGTGCCAGGTGAAAGTATGGATGCTAACATTGTGATGTGTTCAGCGAGAAAAACCCAAGGCTGGAAAGCAAGTGGAGATCCACAGTAAACAGCCACGACACACAATAAAAAGTCACAGTACAAACGCTATATCGGACTAAAAATTCCTTCTTCAGGCTAAGAGTGTTGACATAATTATTTTATTTGTTGTACGGAAACGCGGCTTTTTGTTCTTGTTGAAACCAGGGAGCTATTGGTCCATACTTTTGTATATAAGTCTCGAAGTGTCTTTGAAACACAACATAGAAAATGCAGGATGATTTTGATTATTAAGCTACTTTTGTACGTTTTTTGTCTCTTGTCGGATCCCACTTCTCCATGGATCATTTAGAAGGTTTCTGCTTTCGATATTCTTTCTGGCACGAGGAAAGTGAGTCAACAAGAGGAAAGGAGTTTAATAATGCTTATCTGTTAGCGGTATGGTTGTGCCTTGCTGCCCCCACACCACCACTACCACCACGTAGTCAGTTTTATTATGTTGATTCAGGCGTCCAGGACCCCCCTACCCCTGGTTCCTTGGTGCCTCCAGCCTCTGTCTGTTCTGTGGACTTTTTACTTTACGCTCGACTTCCTTTCTATGACCCCAAACTGCAGCATGTGTATATCTGCCTGCACAATGGCAAAGCATTCTACACAAAGACGCTTCTCTGTAAATTTACCCCCTCTCCCCTTCCAGGTGCCATTACGTATTAAGGTCTATCCATACATCTATCCTGTCACCGATTTTGTTTAGGAGGGTTCTCAACATAGTCAAAATAGGCAGATATTATTCTATTGTTACTTATTTAACTAGAAATTGATCTTCAATGGTTAATCTCACGCAACCCACTGGCAGAAGATTCCCCATCGTCCTTCCCAGCTTAAATATCAGTTTATTCCAAAGTAAGTTCTCATTTTGAAACAGCTGTATCTTCTTGTCACATTAGCATTTTGGTTTTATATTGGCATCACTGCTATTTAGGTGGTTTGGGCTCTTTTCTCCCCCATTGCAATGGTAACGGCAGTTGCAGGCTTTACCTACGTGAGTTGGAATTGGCCGCCTTCACTGCTATTACGAGCGTAACAGACAATATGCACATGCTCTGAGAAGATAAGGAACAAGAAATGAATTGAGAAGAGGATCCTGCTGTGTAATATTATTTCGCTCCTCCCCGCGTGCACAGTACTGTAAAAACACTATTACGCAACACAGTTGGTGATCGGAAAATGTCGACTAATTACACGAACAGTTTGCTCTTCTAGATCCGCGGACATAAATCCACCTGACTGCAGGTTATGGGATTATCTAACAGAGAAGATACGTTTTGCTTACCAGAAGCACTACACGTGAAGAACTGAAACAGTCAATATCGGATGCCATAGAGACTATTGGTTATTGAACAACACGTAGTGGTCAGATTTAATTTTATTATACTGCGAACTCAAGAATATCCTTATACATACCTATAGACTCTCGTTTTCTGTAGAAGGAATTTTGTCTTAAACTTTTGATGGCTTTTATTTCCCATTTTGACGTTCTTCTTTTCTCTTTTCTCTATCACGTACGTAGTAGGCAGAGAAGGTATTACATTCCAGCCAAAAATCCAATACCGAAATTTCTCTGGAAATACACGTTTTAAGGTCCCGAAAATAAAAAAAATTTAGAAAAAGGTCCGTGGTGTCTGTGAACAACATACCTCAAAAACGAAAAATCGTTTAATGCCAAACTTGGCATTCAAGTTAAGCTTCTTCCAAGGATACGATACGAAGATTTTCAAGAAAATCCCCATCCCAAACTGCCCTTTACATGGAAGTTTCGAGCATTTAGATCTCAAAAAGGCTCAACGATTTTAATTAAAATGCCGAATGCTTAAGGTATTTTTATGACAAATGAAATGTATACCTTGATTTTTCTGGAAATAGCCGCGAAGTGCTCGTGTTCCGAATTACTTTTACATAACTGGTAAACCGTAAGAGAAAGACATTTTACTACATAAAATAAATAGATTTCTTTAAAGCACACAATTTGTCAAAATTTTGTAGAGTTATTCTTTGTTCGATTTGAATTTTCTCAAATAGGAAGTCATTCGTTTTATGTCCTGGCCATGCAAAGAGAATGGAATGTCAAAGCCATCACATAGCGACCAGCTCTTATCTTAAAGGTAGAATTCCCTTTAAGGAAAGGGAAAATAAAGGCATTTCTGCAAACGTTTAGCTCTAGTAACATGAAGTAGATAGAATAAACGTTTTTAAGAATAATTTGTAAAGGAGTGAATTGAGAAAGTTCTGTGAGTGCACATACCTGATTTATTTTAGGTGTTCAGTGCTGCATTTGACTTAACACGTAAATAACATTTGTTAGGTCTCTTGTAATATTCTTTTTGCAGGCAAGTATGTTTCTTGATTGATTCACATTTTTATGGATATTATGTACTTATCTAATTTACAAGATTATTTATAAGCTTCAAGTGTTAACAGTTAATATTTCATATATTCAGTTATCAATCTAATATTACAAATAAAAATAATGCAAATTCGATTGAAAATAATATAATAAATAACTACTACGTCATTGTAACAGGACAACCGACTGGTCCCATAACTTTCCTGCTGCCCGTGTGACATTTCAGAATATTATTCCTTTAGGGGCAGAGGACATCTTTTGTTCTAACTCAGTACATCTGCTAAGTAAAATCCAGAGATAGATGAATCTAATGGTTGAAATAACGTACAAACAGCCTGCGGTCCTAGGGCTTATAGTTTCCCAGGATAAGGCAAAACCCTGCAAAAATCTTATCCAAACGAGATTTGAACTCAGGAGCTCTTGATTGTGACGTAGAGATGCTACTGGTACACCACAGAAATGGGCAAGAAAAACGTTAAGTCCATGCGATTATTAATTATGCACTTGTTTAAGTGTCTTGCCAGGTCCAATTCAGCATTGCATCCTCATTTAATGTTTGTGCATCCTATTCGACTCATCCCGGCGACGCAGTTTATCTATTTATTTTTTTCCTTTTTGTTTCATCTGGTGGCACTATACTTAATCAACGGATATATATTTACTATATTATATCGATGTTACCACTGTGAAGTGACTTCTTTTCAGCTGTTTTTTAAATACAGATGTAGTAGTGCTGTTAATTAGTAATGAATATAGTGGCTGGAAATATTTGTTTGCTATGTAAAATAAGAGCAAGTTGTGCAAAACGGTTAGACTGTAACTAGTAAATTCACATTTAATTACACCTGTGTGTGTCATAGTGGGAGGGGGGGGGGGAGTTCGTGGCGCAGGTGCATCTCAATTCAGGGAAGCTGGGGTGACGTCCATTATACCAGCCGAGTGGTAATCTCGGCACGGGACAAGATATAAGCCGGTCTTTAAATTTGAAGAGGCAGTTTCTCAGACTAATTTAAGCGAAAGTCAAGCTGCTATGTAATGTGCGACATTTCTAACATGGTGAATATTTGTTTAGACGCCAGAAGCCGAAGCAAACAAATATATAAAATATTTGTTTCAACTACACTGAAGCAAGAATTTACTAACGTTAAAACTGCACCTATTGGATTTCCAGTTTGTTAGTCAGCGTATGCGAATTGCTTTTCAACAGGGAAAGTATAATAATCACTTTTGTTAAGTTTGTTTCATTAACATTTTATCTGCGAATTTAAAAAATATACACATTACGTAAACCGTTTCTTCTGGCTCGTAATTAGCGGAAGAACCAAAGTTGCAAATTCCTAAATCATCTTGGTGGATTTCCAAGCAATTTTCAATCTTAAAAGGTACCTTCAGAAGACATTATAAAGAATCCTGGCGTAGCCCCAAATCTTTAATATAAGCGTTGCTTATCGTGAGTACCTATTCGTGATAGTGCCTTCGATTATGCTAAAGACCCGATAACTTCATTCAAAGTAGCAAATGTTTGCACTAGGTTTAATCAGGATAACTATTATTTGGGGTTATCAGCCGTAATAAATAAATATATAATATATATTCAGGAACGTTCGTTTAAGGGGGGATGTATGCGGTTGGGGTCAAAAAATCAATTTTGTGTTTATCAGCTTATAAATTAGTTGGATACCATGAGAATATTATCCAAAAGTTTCAAGCTTATATTCCATCCAGAACTGTGTTGAAAATGTGTTTGTTTAAATGGTTGCAGGAGGTTACGCCCCCATTGTGTCAGATATCACTCACAAAAAACAAATAATTACTTCCACTTTCTTTCCTATTTGGGCGGGCACACTTTCAGGAAGTATAGTTACCTGGTTCAAGAAGACTGTGGCAAGATGGCAATTTGTGTGTTTTGTTTTTAAACAGATCTGCTACAAGTTATGGTTACGGCCAACATTAAACAATTTTTCCCAGGTACATAATGTTCTCATTTTTCTTTCTCAGTTTGCCGAAACTTACATTTCCATTATGTAAGGTACATGTTTCTCCTAAAGTATTTAAGCTATTGCACTGAAATTTTGCACAGTTATTAAAGATACCAAAATGCATTTTTCTGTGGAACAGAATTTTGCTAAAGTTCTTAGAAGGTAAGCTATTGAGAAATACATGTGATAAAAATAATCCTAAAAATTAACAAGATAATAAAATATTTTTTAAAAAATAACCAAGACGTTTAAAAAAATTCTGTTCCACAAGATTTCTTATTTATCTCTATGTAATGTCTGAAAAAAAGCTGAAAAGAATTGCTTCAGTAGTTTTCAAAAAAACTGTACCCTAATTTGATCCTGTATTTTATATATTTTAATCACCATAAATTAAATATAAAGTAATCATTTGTTTTGAAATTTTCTGGACATATTCTACATGTGGCTTTCTAACAGGGTGCAAAATTTGGTAATTCTATCTTAAACAGAAGTGAGGTTATGTTAAAGTTTGTATGGGGCTGCATTTTCGCATACGTCCCCCCATGGTATAGAGTTGTAAAACTACCGTAGATTATCATAAGTGTAGACTACGGTAGTTTTCCTAGTAGAATTGTTCAATTAAGAAACCCACATTACGTACACATTAGATGCGTTGCATACATATCGGTGTTACCTCATATTGATCGCTCTGTTTACGTTTTTTGATCATGTTTTTCTAGATTCCTCTAGAAATGGAAACGTTGAACTTTGAACCTTTAACCTTCTCAAAACTGAAAGGGTATACAAAGGGCCGCTAGTGTAGGAACATTAGAGTCTTCAAAAAGATTTGGAAGCTCCTCTAAGTATACTACATTGCATATACATTGGCACGGCCCACAAGATTAAGTTTTAAGATGTTGACAATGTCAGCAATTGGAGTATCTAATTTATAATTTCGTTTAATAATTTGTCAATCCGGTTCCAAACATATATTCTGTGTTCTGAGGTTTCCCTCTTCGAATTGTTTCAAATATTTCAGCATTAGATGCTTCACGAAGCGGGAGTTAGCCCTTTTTCTTTTTTACATTTAAACCTAGCGGCCCTGTTGCATCAGATTACCTAAGCTGTTGTGCATCTGCAGGATAGTGCAGATAGATTCTCTAACCTGATTATAAGTAAAACAGAGGAGGTGATAATTAAAATTCAGAGGTGATAATTTTGATAAACTTTTCGCGAATGAAGGCTGTCATTAGTTGAAATCTGAAATTGTTATGCACATGATTGGTTGATTTCAACCAAGTCACTTATGAGTGGAATATTCAAGGTCATACATCTGTTGATAGCATTGATACTAATATGATGCACAGAAAACAGAATTTAGTAAAATGCAAGGGTATGATGATTATCGAGGCCTTCGTAGCTTCCCCTGTTTCCCAGCTCTTTACCCCTCTCCAATGACAGCAGTATCCATTCTACTGTCTGGAACATAGGTATAACCAATGACACGTCGGCCTGAAAAGAAAGTATTGATTATTTTTTGTGACTCAATTAAATCGTTACTCATTAAGCTACAACTTTTGTTTGATTCACAGCATGCCGTATGCATCAGAAGCTACACGTGGTCAGATTATTGGCAAGCACGATTCGACAAATTTCAGAAACTGTGCAAATTCACAGAAATGTAATTACATTTTAATGCCCCCGAGAAAGTTATTATTGCATAGGTATTAGAAAAAGACCTTTCGTTCGAAAGCAGAAACAGTATTATAATATAATGTAAAAATTAAGATTTTAAAGCTATTTCGATGTGCATTATGATGAATTGTTTTGTGATTCTAAGGATAAAGTTAGTTTTTCTTAACACAGAATCGTTTAACGCAATAAATGCTGCTTATTTCAAGCATTATTTACATTTTTCATAATGGCATAAAGAATTTGCAGATAACTAAAGAAAATGCTATGCTAAAGGTTTTCATACCAGGCCAGGTGTATCTATTCTTCCCCCACCACCTTTCCCTGTCCTCATTACAGCGCCACGCCTCCAGCGGTGTAATGCAACTGTCCAGCAGATATTGGTCATATTGATCAGTAGTTATGCTTCACGCCCCCCATAAGACGATAAACTGAGAGATGTTCCCAAACAGTACCTTTTGCTACATTCGTTTTGTGTAATTATGTCTTATTGATAACGTGAATTTGGAAGCGTGTGATAAAGTGGTTCATACAGATAGATAAATTATTGAAATAACCCGTCCAAATGGATATGTTTCAATGCATGTTTCTTGATTTGCGAAGTTAGCTTTGTGGGTTGGAAAGAAGGCATTGTTTTAGGACAGGAACCTGTTAGTGTAGGGTGCGGCGTTTAGGTATATGTGATGTATATTTCAGCTAACTTGCGGTGAGTTCTCTCTCGCCCTCTTCGCCCTCTTCGCCTCCCTTTTCTCTTGGCCGTATGCTTTACTACGTTTTAACAGTGCAGGCGTGCTTAACCCTCCCTTCCCCGCCCCTTCCCGACCCGTCTAGACTGTTACGTACTTACCTAGCAACCTACTCAGCTGAGGTAGCTATGCTCTTTGCCGGCGCGGGTTGGTCTTAATTGTTTGTGAATGTGATGAAAATATCAATTATTCAGAGACAATTGGGATAAATTGGTTGGGTTGCATCCAGTATGTATCAGGCTCCCCCCGTCCATAATGTTTTTAAGCTTTTGCAAGCCAGCTCTCCCGCTCGTGGCTCCCTTGCCATACATAATATCTCTTTTATACCGGTTACCTTTGAATACACCTTTCCAATGATGGCAGGCGATGCTCCCAGGAGTAGTGCATACATACAGTGATGGGCTGCATATTTTGTTAGCGTCGACCACTCTGGGCTACGTTTAAAGTGGAATGAGCGGCCGTGCCGTCGTGTCGCATTATGGATAACAGCATGCACACACCCATTACGCAATGGATATCCACGAATATTGTGGTTTCCTCTTCCTTAACTCCGGCATCACAATCTATTCTAGGCATTATGTTTCTAAGAGGGGGCGGGGGGTTATAAAGCATGCATAACGCTAAATTTCGGGTACATTCCGTAAAAGTTTAGTTTGTATTGAAATATTTAATCGATCCTTAAGGACACCCACCTGAAAAAAAAGCCAATGTTCATAAACATGAACTTTATGCTATTGAACACTATGGCAGACACAAAATTTAATGGCGGCTGATAGTAACCACTACTATTCTTTCTCCTGTTGTGCAAATGTGGGTGCAAATGACATATCATCGGCTTTACAGCGTGATTTCACAGCATGTTTAATTATACAACACCGCAAGATTTGGCAAGTCTCTGATTGGATTTTGTGTACACCAGCTCCTCTTGCCAGCCACCATCAAATTTTGTGTCAGCCATATAAACCTACTTTAGTTGTATGTACTTTTATAGCTGTATGGCATTTAGCATGTCTTATATGCAGTTAAGCCTAAGTTCCATAAAATTGTGGTAAAACGACAAATTTCTCCTATATAAAAGAGAGCAAACTGTTCCAACAAATGCCTCAGGAATCCTTAAATATAAATTAGTTGTAAAGAAGCAGAAACAAATCCAGTGTCCTATTGCAGTAAATGATTAAAACAGCGAAAAGTAAAAGTTATTTTAGCGCTTTAATTTTTAAATTCTCTTCTTTTCCCGGGAATTAAGCTGCAATACCAGTACGTTTGCAGATATTACCGTTGTGTTATGTTGTAATTTAATGTATATGTGTTAACGAAATATTTTAGATACAGTATTGGATTGAAACGAATGTTTTCCTTTTACTAAAAATTAAGGGAGAGTTAGTAGGTACTTTTTTCTTGCGTCAAATGCAGGCAATGAAGTTGTTAGTAGAAATGTATGATGTAATATATTCTTCTTCTTCGGCACGATGTTGTCTTGGCCTCCAGTATCAAACCTCTGCACTTAACCCTGTCCAATATTATTCTCCTGCAATTTCTCACTCTTAATATCTCCTTCGTATCTTTATCCACTTCGTCAATCCATCTATTCTTGGGTCTTCCAACCAAACTCTCCTCACCAACTTCGTTACATAAAATTTTAAGCAAGATCCATTCCTTCGCCATTCGGCAAACGTGTCCAGCCCAGTGCAATCTTTTGAATTTAATTAATAATGATATATTGGGTTCTTTAAACAATGCATGCAATTCACCATTATATCTGTGTCTCCAAATTCCATTTTCTTTAACTGGTCCCCATAGGATATACAGATATATGTGTCTACCTACAATGTTGCTTTTAACTTAAATTTTACTTCCGGTCTATTGCATATTATATGAAATAAATACTTGCGGAAGACAGCAAGTCCAAGTTAACCGCAATCAGAATCAAACTAATTTAACTATAATAATTAATTAAAATAATAATATAATCGAAAAGGGTTAAAATTAGAAAATCATTATAAAATACACGAAGGGTTAATATTTCACTTTTAGCATCCCATTTAGCGGTTTGTGGCGATTGTATTATGTATGAATATCTTATCATAACGCACCCTAATTCGTGAATGTTAGCAGAAATAAATTGACTATCGTGATGTCTAAAAATATTCCAACCTTCTGCGAAACTTGTCTGCTGTTATTCATTCTTCTTAAAGAGTTTGCTCGTAGCCGAGATATTTCTATCTGTCCCCAATCTGATGGTGTGCATGTTCTATAGAGTAAATATGCTCAAAAATATGGAAGGCATGCTTTATCGTCTTGGTTGTCACGGTTTCACGGGGACTTTGTTCAGCAAAAGTAAACTGTAAAACAAGGATATATAGCAGAATCTCAACATGCTCCAAATATGCTGACCATGCATAGAAAACCTTTTATAGACTGTATGCTGAAGATTTGAATATCAGAAAAGTTCCATGGCCCATAATTTGAGTGCAAAAAGCACGCTTATTTTCGTTGCGTCGGCCAAATAGTGCATCTGAGCATTAGATTAGGGGTGATTGGGGTGTTTGAAACAGTGATAGGCGTTTGTCAGGTGCAGCGGCAGGTGATTGCGGGGTGAGGGGCGGTTAAATGGCGGCAACGATGCTATTCCGCGTGATTATATTCCTCCGGGAATGGCCATATGTGAATTGGATTCCCCAGTTTGACTAAATGGCAGACAGCTGATGCGGCAAGTCAATCAAATTCCCCTCACTTTGACAAGTGACACCCTCACAATCTCTCTGCTAAATACTGATCAGAGTACTCTCACATCATTTCATTTGTCATCCAACTCATCTTACAGATGGACATAGAAATATCCTAAAGCATGATGAATGTAGTCTCTCTTGTGCCTCACGTCCATTAAATGTTTCATTACAATTATTCCAATGAGGAATTTTACTCTAAAACGCGTTAATTCTCCCTTCCATTAAACTATCAGAAATGTACTATGCAATTTCTAACATTCTTTTCATTTCAGAGACAAACGAAAAGGCGGCTAATATACCAACAATTGTACTATTACAATCATACCCGTATTTGCACATAATTCACATTCATATCTATCGTGTAAACTAGGTATTCTAAAAAATCTCACATGACTTTCTCTACTCTTGTAGGTACTGATCATTCTTACAAACTCTTATACCTATGTCTTCTTCGTGTAAGTTGAGATAAACATTTTGTACAAATTATCTTATTACTTATTTCCTTGTAGGTGCAAGGGGAATATTAGAATACAGTAGGCTTTGAGCGATAGTCAAATCTTTTAAAGCTTTGAGATCCCGTTCTCTTTGCACGCTTAACATATAAAAAATGAACGATGTTCCATTTGACGAAAGTTTGTTTTCCGAAACTGACACGTAATATCTCCGAAATGGTTTGGTTCGCCCAAAAAAAAAAAAAAAAAGAGGTGCGTTTTAGCGAGATCTACATTTGTTGTATATTAGGATTTTGTCTATCTCTTACGGTTTACGAGTTATTCAAAAGTCATCCAGAGTAAACAGGGCTACATAGACTATAGCCAAAAATTCAAAATATACATTTTATTTGTCATACAAATATCTTAAACATATAACATTTTAATCAAAATCGTTAGTCATTTTCAAGAAAATCAAAGTTTTCGAAAAATTTTCATGTAAAGGGTAATTTAGGGTGGGGCTATTTTCTTCAAAATCTTCATGCTGCATCCTTGAAAGACATTGAACTTAAATACCAACTTTGGTTTTTAACCGACTTTTCGTTTTTGAGTTATGCTGTCCACAGACTTACACACACACACACACACACACACACACACACACACACACACACACACACACACACACACACACACACGTGCGCGCGCGTGCGGACCTTTTTCTAAAAATGCTTTTTCCGGATTCAGGGGGTCTCGAAACATATACTTCCGGTGAAATCTCGACATCGAATTTTTGGGTGGAATACAATACATCCTTGTACTTACCAGTAGAGAAGGTAAATATACTTACGTTTCTACTTCGTGCTGGTCATGGTAAACGTTTTAGGAAGAGGTTGGAATACACATTTATTGTAGCTATATAGAGAAGAGGTCTCCACGGGCTCGGGCCGAGCCCACGGGTTTAGCCCCGGCCCGGCCCGGCCCTGCCCGGCCCTGCCCGGCCCGGGTTCGGGCCTAATTTGGAAAATGTTTGTCGGACTCGGGCCGGGCCTGGGGTTGAAAATTAAGAGAAACAAGCCGTGTGTTTAAAAACCAACAGTAAGTTTGTTGGCATAAATAAATAATAATTACCATGTGAAGGATATTTAATCCTGGGATATAAAGTACTTACAATAGTAAGTCACCATTGGGGTAATTGTTTCTGATGTGAGACTGCCTTTGTGGTTTACCAGGAGAAATACGAACTGGCTTGAGAATTTAATGCCATTCTGGCAGTTTGTCACAATAGCTCAGTGGTTAGAGCGTCCGCCCGGCAAGCGGAAAGTCTGTGGTTCAAATCCCAGTTGTGGCATTGAATTTTTAAGTTCCAGTTCTACCTCTTAAACTTTGCCCACACACGGCTTGTGTGTTTAAAAACACCAGCAGTAAGTTTGTTGGCATAAATAAATAATAATTAATGTATTATATATTTTTCCGAGGATAGCACAATTATCACAGCATTCCATTACTAGGAATTCTATATGATTATTTTGCTGAAAGGTTACAAATAATAGTGATGATAATAATCATAATCATAGTAAAATTAAATAATCGGACCGGGCCGGGTTCGGGCCCGGACACTATAACCTCTTCTCGGGTTCGGGCCGGGCTCGGGCTTGGTTTTGTCCGGGCCGGGCCGGGCCGAACCTAAGAATGTCGGCCCGTGCAGGCCTCTATTATAGAGGCACACAGAATGCGTATACTATACTCAGATGTTTAAAAGGGAGCTTGCTTGTATGCTGGACTTCATATTTAGAATAATCGTTCCGTGTGAAACCGTTTTCGTGTCGTAATGAATTAGTAGGTTTGTATGCGGTAAGATGCTTCTGTTGTTACCTTTATTTCTAAGGCAGGATCTCAGTTGCTTAGCTGTTCACTGCTTATTGTTCCCGATTCTGACCCAGTCAATATTAGCATGAAAACTCTTATCTATAGGCTTTGGCCATGGAAAAGCTACTGTCACCTTATATACAGTGTATACCATTGACCTTTTTATCTTCTTTATTCTGTTTAATAATGATTTCTAACAATTTTGAAATACAGATGCACTGGATAAATTACAATTTACGTTTCCGTTTTGAATTTCAGATACATTTCATTCCTTTGTAATTTTTATTAAGCGTTACTATTTATTTCTCTACAACATAAGACGATCGGCTTCCAAAGCCTCTGTATTTCATTATTGTGTAATTAGGGCTGAGAAAGAAACCGTCTCATGTGGCTTGAGAGAAAGTGTCACTAGAAATACTTATTGGAAATACCGACCAACAATCGTACGATATATCTCCTATATAAGCTAGAAAAAAGTGATTTAGCAAAAAATTGTATATTTTAAAAGCTTCTACATTTTTTCCTTAAGTTTTTTATCTTATCTCCTACGGATTAAGAGAAAATTAAGGACTCGCCACAAACTGGTCAGAGAAAACTCAAGTGTACATGCTATTCTTCGTTCTCCAATGTTAGTTATTTTTATGTCAAATGAAATGTACCTATATCTTATATTTTCTGGGAACGGCCTATGCAGTGCTCTGTATGCAAGATGGCTTTTGCATAACTGTGAAGTGCAAGAGATAGACAAAATCTTACTATTCAGAAAATGTAAATCTAATTAAAGCACACAATTTATGTCGAATAACTTTTTTTAGACTTAATCATTTTCAAGATATTCTTTGTTATGACTTAAATTTTAAAATACAATTTTCTCAAATAGGAAGTCATTAGTTTTTTAATGCCTTGGTGATGCAAAGAGAATAGAATTTCAAAGTCATTACATACCGACCAGCTCTTAAAAGATTTGTCTTGCTGCATTCTCTTATTCCCATTGTACATTTAAATAAATATCTAATAAAACAATTTCTACAAACTTTTATCTCGATTAACATGAGGTAGATTGAAGAATAAGCGATTTTGAATACAAGAGTGAGTAAAGAAAGTCATGTGAGGGCAAACATTCGATTTTTTAAAATTGGACTTGCCCTTCTGAATCATTTCTTTTTTAGTATGGCTAAATGACCAAGATCTTTTGCTTAAAAATCATACGCACTACAATGCGCAGTGAGTAGGCAGAGAAGACTTATTTACGGTCTTTATCTTTGCTCCGCGTTCTTTTGAGTTCGAGTTTTGGTTATAACTTGATAACTTTTCGTCATGGAAAGTGCAGAACATGAAGAATGTTTACCCTCATTTCAGTCTTTGAAAAATATTACAATAAATAATTACGTGGGCAAATTGTATGTAATACATTGGTCAACAGTAAGGTTATTTTTCTTTATTTCCACAAAGTGGAAATTATTCAACTTAATTTAAGAATAGTCAGTGATGCTATTAAAGTCAAAGTAGGCCGATATCAGCCACCAGAGGTTGTTCTTTTATCATACTAAAATTTTATTTAGATATCTTCAATAGTTTGTGAAAACGGGTCACTTATATTTGAAAAGGTACTTCACAATAAAAGCTGTTCAAAGCAAAAATGAAGGGAACAGAATTCGCATCTCTTATATGCAAGGACTTGAGCACACAAAAACTGCTGTGCTTAACACTAGTATGAATTTGTATAGCAAAACTTCCTCCGACTCCACAGGACAACAGCCCATGGAGGGCCAAAGCCTACCGCCCGACCGCCGCATCTCCGCCTTGATCCACAATGGGCGTCATGAGGGGTGCAGGAATGAAGAATGGGACGTAGTTAGCGCCCCGATTCCCTCCCGGCCAGAGAATGCGGAAAACGGAGTTTAAATTAAATTAGTTTGTTATTTAACGATTCTCTCAGTTGCCAGGATCACATAAGCGTCGCCGGTGTGCCGGAATTTCGTCCCGCAGGAGTTCTTTTACATGCCAGTAAATCTATTGACTTGGAGCTGTCGTTTTTAAGCGCACTCAAAAACCACCAGTCTGGACCGGATTTGAACCCGTGATCTTGGGATCAGTAGGCCAGCGTCTAACCGAGAAACGGAGTGGTAAGCAGAGAACCAGTAGGAGGGGAGGGGGTAGCGCGATATTAGAGTAAGGAAAGTGCTAAGAAATGGTGAGAGGAAATGCGATGATGGAGCAGTCGGTGGAGTGAATAGCGGGAGAAACAGGAGAAAATCCGCCCATACGCAGCTTCGTCTACCATAAATTTCACAATCAAACCCTAGCGTGTTGGTGACAGGCGAATGGTCTAATATATCGACCACGGTGCCGCCTATACAGTCCAAAGTTTATCAGTTTAATATAAATGGTGTAGGAAATGATCTTGTTCTTCTTTGAAGTGTAGAATGGGGATGTAGTAGCATATAGGTATATATTTTTAGTGTTGTGCCTATGATAGTAAACTATGCCTCAAAATAAAGAGGAAATTCAGTGTAATACGATTGCACATAAAACTAACACGTATTTTGTTTTGGCAATTCATCCTTTGGTTTCCTCTTGAGAGGGAAGTACTGTTGAACTAAAACTTCTTAGCCTTTGGGGACAACCAGATGGAGTTTCAGAAGGCAGTTTTTCATTTTCTGCTTACATTCTTCCGTGTACCTGCTACTCTTGTCGGCTTTGTGGCGAAGATGGGTAAACTTTTGAACGTTGAAAGAATACTTCAGATGCACATAGATGTACATACGTTAGAGGAAACGAAACTGAAAGTAGTCCTCCGAGAAACTACGCGTCTGGATGCAAGTTTGTTCTTATCTAAATGTGGGCTTGGGGTCTTGGATACAGCTTCCTAAAAGTGACATCTAGAAACTACAGAATGCTAACACTGTTATGGTGTTGTCACGCATGGAAGCGTGTATCTGTCCATCATATCATTAATCAGATGTCAGTGTTTATGCGAGATTGAAGCACCGTGGTATAACAAATCATGCTGGACGGTGGGGCAAATGCCCTTGGTGATGGGATGGGAAAGCAGAATGGACTGTAATTGTATTGTGCTGGATCAGAAGGGACACACAATATCAAGGATGTCACACAATAGATAAAAATTGTCGTACTCCAAGTGTCATTTTTTTGCTTGTCAATTTTTTGTATTTTGTTTTTCTGCTGTTGTGGCGGTTGCATACCATACGCAGAAAGGGGGCAGGTGCTGGTAGACTGTTTTGATAATCACATATTCAGTGAAAAAGCAAAATGTGCATACCTCTGATTATGTAAAAACATACACATTGAACTGACACACATAGATGTAATTGGAGTACATATACATATTCACACATCTAACAGTGATACATGATGCGTTATTTTGTTTGAATGTGTGCACACATCATCAATTTCACTTCATATGAATTCGGTAGATGAGGGGTGGGAGCTTTTTGTATATTCTTACACATGTGTGATTAATGGACAGTGACTTGCACCCGTTCTGCAGCACGAACAGTTATACAGTTATCACGGCTTTTTAACATTCTAGAAATGAACAAACTTTCAGCAGATACATACATGCCATCGTTGTATGTTACAGAGAATTTTGTTGTTTTACATTTTAAGATTAGATTCACGGCTGGTCCTTGCCATGAAGACTATGACGCACCTTCACTAAACCAAGTTCAGTCTTAGGTTTGTCCGCGTCAAAACAAACCCATGTGACCAGTGCACCGTGGTACAACACGGTAGCAATGCGTGAAGGGAAGTAGTCCCATCCTAGTAAGCTGAGTTCTAGTATGAATTTATCGTTAAATGATGTAATATTCTACACAAATACCTAAGAGGTTAATTAACGCTGATGTATACTGATAAACAGAACTACAAGTCCCAACATGCAACTCGTGTGAGTACCTGATATCAGAGTATTGTTTACAGCCAGCAGTTTCTATTTAGAATCATGGCGGACAGTCGCGGTGAATTTGCTCTTGCGTCTTCGTCGACTTATGTAAAGCATAAGGCGGGAAAACCATTGACTAGTGGTGAAAAAACAATAGTGTTGAACGTGTATTATAAGTTGTGTGAGAAATATCCAACTGTTCCCATCAAAGAAGAAGTGAAATTAACTTCTGAGTTCACCGGTGTTTCGAGTACCAGTATAAACAGTGCTTGCAAAGAAAAATAATAATTATGACATGTGCATCGTTTATTTTGTTGTGACTATCAATCTTATCGTCTCTAGTTACATGTTTGTCACTCTTTAAATTAACGGAATAAGGGATCGTTTCCTTTCTGTTACGTACCGCATGCACTCAACACATGGTTGTGACTATTTCTGGCGCGAATGGCGGAAGGATACATTATAACTGTGCACTGGCCACCTGGGTTCAGTTTCGCGCGGATCAATCTTAGAATGAATAGATAATAGGAACGGTTTCTTTGTTTACAAAATTGACTCGGTTGGGTATGCGAAACCCGATCACAAATACGATCGTATTTCCTTATTTTTCTCTGATATGGCATGACCTGTCGATCTGTGCCGTGTACCTTTCTGTACGAACATGTTCAGTAACTGTGCAGAGTGAGAATAGATTAGCTGCGTCTGTGATGTATTCTGTAGTGTGTGTTGTGGGTCAGTAAATCCGACCCGTACAAATATAAATTTTTTGCGTGGTTTAGTATATCCTCTTTGTTATAATTAAACATGATTCTTACAACTTGTATAAATATTTAAATATTTCACAATTATGCTATAACGTGAAAGTACAAATATAATTTTATTTATGACAGTAATGTAAGGTTTATAACATCTTATTAGTTGTGGTTTTCTTCCTTCGGAAAATAATTAGTTTGCATGCCTTTTGTGTATGCATGTTCCTGGGTGATCGCATATTCGCAACTGCACACCCACTATTTGTTTCCTGTATGTGAAGGTGTATTTACCTCTATAGACATGCATATGAGAAAGTCGAATGTCGAACTTTCTTCTATATGAACTTGCTCGTTTAATTTTCCCGCGCCCTCTTTACCAAATACCAGCGCATTCAGTCAACAAGCTGTAGAGACGCAAAAACCGGATTTTGCGAGTGGTGAAGGAACCTTAGGGTGAGGGGGAAAAGCTTGCATTAAGGAATACGGCGGCTTAAATCAGCATGATCGACAAAGCTAAGACATGCGATTGTCACCGCGCAAGCGCAATGCGTTCTCCTACAAGTCTGTTTTCCTTGCTACGAGGATTTCCCTCCCGGTCATTTTAAGTGCATATGCAATTCATGTAATTTACCAAGGCCAGAACTTCAGTTTGGAATAGTTATTTTGTTACCGTGTTTATTATTGTTTGTTATGTTTGTGTTTCTGGCAGCAAATTGCATGCAGAATGTCTACTCATACGGAAAATTTGAATCTATGCCACGGTAGATATCCGTTTATTACGGATTTACCCATGTGATATTAAGCGTGTGTCTTATGTTCACAAGCTTTCGTATCTTTGTAAGACGGAGGTAGTTGGGTTTCTGAATCTTAGGTCACTGGAGACTTAATGTGTAGTTGATCCAGCAGAATTGGACTTCATTCCTGATCTCAGCGAAACTTTTGTATTCCTCGGTGACAGCCCATGTTTGCATCAGCTGTGAATAACGAACTCATCATTATCGTATGAATGCCAAACGACACCACACAGAATTAAACGGAAGCTACAGTCTTCTTCATTTTTATCATTCAGTTGCTATTTCATATGAATCAAAATGTTCAAACTATGACTAGCAATGATTACAAATAATCGCGCGTTGGTGTGCTTTGGTTTCCCGGCTATCGTGTGTTGGCGTGGCTAACTGAAACGAAAGCTGCGGGTCAAATCGGAGTTACGTAGTAATGGTAGTCTGATACATAGCTAACATTGTATACCATCATGATGAGACTTCGGATTTTTAGGTCGTTAAAATGTTTAGGTGTCTAAAATAGATTTTAAAATGTAAGAAATAGTATCTAAAAATTATAAATAGGCTGTTTTAAAAATTAATATTTTCTTTAAAACATGTTTGAAATCAGATTTGTATTTTTTTAGAATTTAATAATATAAAATGCTTATTCATCGATACCTACACTACTACTACAACTGCAAGAAAAACAATCTAACTAGTTATACATACATTAAACAATGAAATGTGATAAAGAAGTTTCAAACATAAATGCAATACAATTAACAATTTTTACCAAACGTTGTCCATAATGTCATTAATTAGCTTCACAATAAATTACTACTAATTGTTCTAAGTTTTCAACTAGGAAACAATGCCGTCTGTCACTCAACACTAATTTGTATGCAGAAAATGAACTCTCCACATCCATCGATGTAACATGCGTATTTCATTTTCGACACTAGACGAATAGGAATGTTACATTGTACCTACATCAGTATTTTTCCTGTTGGGATATCTGAAGCACTGCAGGTCCTACATTCTCTGCAGAACCGTCTTCAGTTTTCTCGCACTTTATCTCCAACAGAATCAGTAACAGTTTCTAATCTTTCTTTATATGATTAAATATATCTATTTGATCAACAGTGGTATTCCTGCTGCTTCCAGTGATGCAATAACATGCACAAGAAAGGTGAAATGTGTCTTAAAATGCTAGATTCCTCTGAATACCAGAATTTATCACTTTCTTTGCAGATATGTACGATATATGCAGGGTCGTCTTTTAGGCTTAAAACAACGTCTTTCACTTCACTGAAGTGATCGTTGTTGTATTCTGCAGCCAGCTTTTAGCCACGTCCCCCAGCGAGTAAGTACATATTGGGGTGGCAGGGCAGTTTCTCCCGGAAAACTGAACCCTTGTTAGCGTCTTGATGAAAACATTTTCTACTGTGGAAATTAATTTATCGACATTTGGGTACTGTTGTCTGATGTGCTCTGTGATGCCATACTATCAGTTTCACCTACAGATACCCAGATATGTGATTCACATATGTCCGAACGAATTCTGTCCATAGCCTCTATATATGTACGATCAACATATTTTTTTCTTATGGTGGATTCTGATGGAATATTTCTTTGGCAATATTTTTCTAAGAAGCCTTTGAAATGTGGATTTTCCAGTGCGTTGAATGAGATATTTGCTGCGATATTGCTCGGCATAGATCAGCATGAAATTAATTTTTGTCTGAAGAATGCTTTACTGCCTGGGTTAACAGAGACTTTTCTTCTTCGTTCCATGTTAACCTATTATGCAGATCCTTGAACATGTTAAGTGCGACTTTTTGTTGCTGGATACCTACACACACAGAAAAATGAGTGTAGTAGGTAAATAGATTCATATCTTTATTAATTGTACGTAATTTTATTGTATTAGTGAAGTTTGAGTTTTCAGCAAGATTTTAGTTATGCAAATTCTACAGTGAAATTTCAGAAACAATGTCTGCAGCACGCCCACGCCAAATCATATCAAACTTTTGAGATTTAAAGGAAATGTTTCGTTTCAGTAAATAACGCGTGAAGATATATACTACGGCAGTTTGAGTGTTCTGTAATTTCGTTATATATTGTACTTTTTTGGCTGTTTGCTATGTTTTGTTTATGGCAGCCTCCAATTATTGGAAGAAGCTGAATTTGCTAATACATTTTTTCTCTAAGTTTAGAAGAGAAAAATGTATACATTTCCTTGCGTTCAGCTGTTTATTACACGCTTGGCAGAATATGGTCTGTCCATCGGTGGTGAAGTCCGGAAGCCACTGACGTGTCAGCGAAGCCTTTGAAGTTTTAATTTTCGGCATTGCACACTCACAAACACACACTTAGATTTAAGACAGAATGTAGAATTTGCAGGGAAGATGTAAATGACTGAAGAGACAGGAGGGTTCCCGAGGGTGCACTTTCTCCTTTTCCGGAAACAGGGTGAAGGGCCATCAGTGTATGGCAGCCGCCGCTCCCAAGGACATATAACGGCAATCCTCAAACTGACCATAAATGTTACATGTGTAGCCTAGTTAAAAATTAATACATACTGTAAAATACGTTTTGGAGTCAAAATATAAAATTTCCTAAAAAGATTGGATATATTTTCGGAAAAAGAATGGAAATTGTGACCTATCAGAGATTGAACTTAAGCAATATGTAAACTTAGGCTTTATTGCCAGAATAGGCACTTAAGGCGCCATTAAGACACTAATTTTAGATATAGTTTCATATGAAACGGTATTTGCAAGTTTTTATGAAGTTATCGTTTGAGGATTAAAAAAGGCTTTTACCTAAAATCCGAAGTCTAATCGTGATAACTGTATCTTTTGTATGAATCCAACGAGCAATGTTTTGTTTGTTTAGAATATGGATGTATTACCGATTGTGGTTTTACTTCATTGGGCCATGACTGAACTAGAATAATTACGTCATTGCAGTTCGTGCCGTAGCCTGTCTTTTTCCTTAGCCATGCGTGCTGGTTAATGATGTCATGCTTGTGCATCAAGTTAGATTCTACAATAGAGGGACTTTGGTGAACAGTAGGAACAGTGATGATCAACCTTATGCAAAAGAGGGGAGGGCGGATTGGTCCCCACCTACTGTTCGCCAGGCTACGACACATTTATGGGACTCAAGAACAAACCTCTCTGATGCTTGATTACGTAAATATATGAAGGGGAAATGCTTCATGCACAAAACAAAGGAGGTGGGTAGAATGAGGTGACGTCATCAGTTCATAAGAGAAAGGGTTGGTCATCACTCATTAGAGGAGACTGGTACATGAAATGAAAAAGGTACCTTACAGAAGAACTAGCTGTCATATGTGATAGTAATGTCCCTCAAAACAGCTATGGAACCACCAGTTCAGCTACCCAACTTCTTTGTATTATCGTTATCATCGTAATACCTGATCTTGCAAGCTCAATAGCCTTATTGGTCAGTTCTTGGAAATAATCCTGTTATTAAAGCAATAATGCATTCATGCTTGAACCCAGTCAGCATATAAGTAACACACCAGCACAGCTGAAGGGGACTGGTTAGGGCTAACTGTACTCCAAAGAAGAACAAAGTAAGAAAAACTTAAAAAATATTAGTACAAATTTGACTGAACTCAGCACCCAAATCCTTTTTAAAATGGCAAAAATCCACCTCTTCAAAGATTGGCATTGACTGACATTTTCTTTCTCTTACCAATAGTAGGTAAAGGAAGTACAGACTCAAAGTTCTATATTCAGATTTCAGTGAAAACACAGTGACCTCTTAGTGGTTTTCCCACCAAACTATTTTCAAAACAAAGCCATGGCTTTGTTGTTGTTGCAGCTCAGAAGCTGCCGGCTTCTGAGACAATGATAATCATGATAATACGGGCTGAGATTTTCAGGTGGAATAAACCATCATTTTATGCTTCCTGTATGCTTCAAATAGTACTTTTAATTTCTCTACTATGTATAGTAAGTAGAGGAAGTATTCTAAAGTAAGAACAAATTAGAAACTAAAAACTTACTTATCTTAGTAATGTTGCAGTTGTTCTTACTTTAGAATCTTGTTGCTTCACTGTTAATAGCTTCAATTTTTTCTTAATTAACTTAATTTAGAGGAAGTATTGTATTTGACCCAAAAATTCGAGATCAGGATTTCACCAGAATTTTTAGAAAAAGATCTCTGCGTGTGTATCTGTGAACAGCATAACTCAAAAATGAAAAGTCGGTTAAAAACCAAAGTTTTTATTTAAGTTAAATATCTTTCAAGGGTGCTCTTAAAAGCACGAGGATTAATAAGATCATATTCTGTATTTTTCTGTTGCAGAAAAAGGAGGCACTCATATGTGTGTGGTTTGCAAGACGCAGCTTGAACAATTTGTTCATTCAAGACCTTTGCTACGCTCCCAAGCATCTCAGTATGAACTGAGTGAGGACCAAGTAACACCTGGTGCAAGGGTTTGCAACACATGTCGCTTCAAGTCTGTACGAAGCCGCTATATGCAGTGCCCCCTTCCTAACTGTCCAAGTATGAAAGGCAGAATAAAACGACTGAAAGCACTGCCAGGAAAATGGGCTGAACTCCCACCAGAAATAAAAGATCCCATCATTGCAGAGTTTCGTAAGTAATACAAGTTCTTTTAATAATAAAATCTCTACAGAATAAAGAAGATATGTGAATATCCATTGAGAAAACGTCTTTTTTCTAAACTCCTGAAAAGAATTACTGTAACATGCCAACCATAAAATTGTTTGCAGTAGCAAATCAGTTTTAATAAAAACTTGGGAATAGCTTGAAAATGACTTTTCTGACATAGCTGCAAATAGTCTATTAAAATAAATTTTGCCATTTCATTCTTAAGAATTTGAGATATTATAACATACAAATGAGAGCGTATCTACTTGATTGCTTAATACGACAGCTTGAACGGAAAGCTTGAATAATAAAATTCTCTCTCTCCCTCTGGTTAATGGTTACAGAAAACTGGTGCACATTAGACCCAATAAAGCAGAAAAATGTTCAAATATTTCACCTTGTGTTTTCTATACAAATTTACAAATACATTTTATTATTGATAATATTATGCATGCTTACATATGGAATATGGTTTCATAATAAACTATTTTGTATTAAATTATCATTACTTGCAAAGTTTGCCATAATTGCTTATACATTGTCATTGGGGCGCTTTAAATTTTGTTATTCCACTTAACATCACTTAGGCGATGAACATTTCACTTTGTGTATATTTGTTGTATTACTTAGGTCTAGTGTAATATTGAAACAGATAAGTGGCTTAAGTTGCATGTACTCTCTATTTGAAAAGTGGATTATTTTTCCCCCCTTTCTTTTCTTTATTTTTTTCCTGCTTTTTTTCCTTCCTTCTTTCCTTATCTTTCTCTCTTTCCTTGTTCCTTTTTTTCTTTCTCTTTTCTTCCTCTTTCTTTCTCTCTCTCTCTCTCTCTTTCTTTCTCTCTTTCTTTCTCTCTCTCTCTCTCTCTCTCTCTCTCTCTCTCTCTCGCTTTCTTTCCTCCTTTCTTTCTTTCTCTCTTTCTCTCTCTCTCTCTTTCTCTCTTTCTCTCTTTCTTTCTTTCTTTCTTTCCTTCCTTCCCTCCCTCCTTTCTTCCTTCTTTCCTTCTTTCTTTCTTTTCTTTCTTTTTATTCCCTGTTAAGCAAATCATAGAACCAATAATTGACTGACAAAAATTTACATGACAAAATTTAAATTGATTTTATCCTTTGAATCACTCAAAATTAAATTCTTCAAAATGATTAAAGTGCACAATCAAGGGTCTTTTGAAAATAGATCCCTAGTTTTTTGTGAAATAAAAGCAAATACAGAGTATTATCTGTAGTTAGACAACTTTACAGTGTTTCGGTGGTTAATGAATTATAAAAAATAAAAACTTAGCAATTAAAAACACATGTTAGCTTATATAATTAAATATGTATACTAGCAAGCTTTCATAACTTTTGATTATGCTTTGTTGTATTATAGGTAACTAATTTTAAGATGTATATGCCTTATTAACTGTAATTATCTTCAACAGAAATTCCACCTCAGATGAGCAGATGCTGCTCTACATGTTTCAATCGCATTTCGCGAAGGTTGGCACCTCACCTGCAAGATCCTGCATCTGCGCAAAATGAAGATGGAGAACATGCTAGTGTACAACGTTGGACAGAGGAAGAGACAGAGGCTGCTAAACGTGCTCTGCGTGAGCATGGCACCAATTGGGTCAAGATTGCAGAAAAAGTGGGTTCTGGTAAAACGCAGCATCAGTGCAGGAACTTTTACTTTAACTACCGCAAAAAACTGGGACTTGACCACTTAGTACAAGAATATAATAAGGTAACCGTGATTTAATGTATTGACCATTATGTTTCAAAACTTGGTACTTAAGCACACAACATTATCTAGAAATAATCAATTTTATTCATGCATTTATTTATTTCTGTACTTTTCAATTCACAATTATAATTAAAGGTTAATCAGTTAGTTCATTTACTTGTTAGTATATACCATGTGGCAGTTTTAAATTAACATTTAAATTTTTGAGAGTTGTATTTTATTTATACTGGTGGTATAGTTGTGTGTTAAACTACATGAAGTGTATTGACGTATCCTGTGTAATAGCGCTCAGTGTTGAATGCTGAAAGATATTTTAGGATTTCTTCCGTGCTTGCCTTGGTCTAGCTACAGTTGTAGAGCTTTGAAACTTTTCTGTCTGCAGATCATGGTCTCGGGTCAATGGTTGTAGGTGTGTCTTATTAGGAATAATAATTTCAGGTATAAAACTTCTAAAAGCTTTATCCTTTTGATGCTATATCATACTTTAACTAACCACTGAACTAGATAAATTGTGTTTATTTGCAACCAAAGCATTCATGTCTAGCGTGCGAGCCGTTTGCTATTTATTTCCTAAACATAAGGGAATCAGCTTCCTAAGCCTCTGAATTTCACATTTGGTTTTGAGGGTTTAGAAATTAATCTGCCCCAACGATCAAGGAACTTTGTTGTTTTCAGCTACCAGATAATTAACATATCCATTTTTATCACTTAAGGGTGCCAGTATTACTATGGTGATTTAACAAGGCTTGCTGAAAGAAATAATGTACACTTTTAATAGTACCTCTAATACATGATGCAGTCCAGAGATATTAAATGAAAGATGGCGATTAGTTTATAAGGAATCTTAACACACATTGTTGATATCAAAACTAGAAATTGTTCCAGTATTCAACAAACATTATTCAGCAATTATTCATGCATATCTTCAACAAAAATATCAGAGGTTGATCTGTGCCCATTGGTTGTTTAAATGAATATTGTAGCTGAACCTTTTTGTTTTACTGCACAAAAGTGAAACAAAGTACTGAAGATGGACAAACTTTGAGCATATTTAAGGATCTGTGCAGATATTTTAAATAATTTAACTGTAGATCTACGGCTGTGTTTTCTGATTACCAATTTATTTAAGTTAGATTTCAAAGCAGAACAATCTAGCTATGGAGTATAAACTAAAATTGCATCTGTTGATGTAGACCTGGATGTGTTTTTCACATGTTTAAATTTTGCAACATGGTAACTGGCTCTAACAGATTGTTGAATGGTGCCATTGGAAGTTTGTGACAGTTCATTTTATTGAGTCTATTGAGAACTGGAATTTCAATTCCTCAACCCTCTTTGTCAAGTGTGGCCTATATGACAATAAAACTAACTATAATGTTGGAAAATGTGAAAACACGAGCAGCGAAATTTTTTCATCCTGCAGATATTAATTAGCGTACAGCATGATGATAATTATTATATTAAAGTAATAAGTAATCATTATTATATGTTTATGAAATATATAAACATACTGATATAATACTCTTGCATATTCATTGATATGTCTCTTGTTAAAATGGCATCTAATATTAAAATGAGATACATGGTGTAATGAATAATCACAAATTAAACAAAATGGTTTTTCTGTTATATAGAATATGAAAATAATCTTTCCATTCTTGATGAAGTGCGCACATGGTCATTCTGAACGTCCGTCTGTCCTGTCTACTAGTTTGTAGCATACTGGTATGAAAGGAGGTACACAGTTGAATAGGGGATGTGGCTCCTAGAAGAAAGTTAATGACATGCCCACTCTAGAAATTAATATTTGTGTAGTTATGTTAAGACATAACTTCTGACTAAATATTTTTTATGAAGTTAAACCAGTTGTTGAGAAATTTGACTTTAAAGGCAGAAGTGCAGTAAAATTGTGCTGTTTGTAATTATGTCACAAATGCTTACTGTTTGGAAGACTACTACTTGTTTTAATTCATCATACAGAATCATATGGGTGAAGATCGAAAGCCTGCAGTTACAGATGAAGAGGAATCAGGTTCAAGTACGTCGTCATGTGATGAGCTTACTCCTGGAGGCATTCCTCGTGACAACAGTGATACAGATAGTGCTGCCTCTCCTGGAAATAATGAACAGACAGGTTGGTATGAGATTTCCACTAAGACATGATTACTTATAGAATCATTCTTGTTATTATAAGAGGCATATTAAAATAACAATATTCTTTTAAAAGCTGATAAATTTAGTAATTATAAATGCTTGTTCTGTATTTAGATGACAAAGCCACTGCAAATGGCACGCAACTTAAACTGGTTGATCGAGATGCAGCAAGCACAGGAAATGCCACCAATGGTAATGCTCCAAGTTCGGCAGCTATACGTGCAATCGAAGGTGGAGAAGGAAGGGGGCAAAGTCAACAAAATCAAAGCACAGCTCCCGCAGCCATTAAGGAAGACTATGACAGCTCAGCTACGGTGAGTAGTTGAACTTGAATGTTTTTAGAGTATATATTGTGTAAAGCTAGAATAGATTCCACAAAAATATAAGGAAAGTCCTTAGGCAGCATTATGCTCTTGAGACAAAAGTGTTTTTAAACAAATGATTGTGATACACATTTGAATGTTGTAGGAATATGCCCAGTCTTATGGTAGAAACTTATGTGATATGAAATTCTGATATTCTGCCAGATATAATAAAAATTGCCAGTAAACGTTTATTTTTCGGCACTAACCAAATCAATGTTTTGCTTCTATTAATGGACTCTATGTATAATATTGTTGCTAATTTAAATGAGTCTAATGCAGTACTTATTGCATATCAAATCATTTATCAATATTGATTCATGCTTTCCAAGACAGTGCTTAATCTAATCAAATTAAGTAACTGCCTTTGAGATATAGATAATGGAGTTAAGCCACTACTAATTTTATTAATGATCGGTTCAATATTATCGCAGCAAACATTCCTTTTATTTTACAATATAAATTGTTGACAATATGGCTTGCAATAGGGACTTTTGGCAAATGCCAAAACTGTTGTTATAATATGAAATTGAAGGAATGTTATTTGTAGTAAGAATAATCTCAACTATTAATTTAATGTTGACTTTTTTGACAGTTCCTTTGGTCATGGATAATGAGTTATACAAAATCACAAAAAAGAAAGAAAGACAGAAATAAAGAAAAAAAATCTGAATAGTCCCATCAGGATTAAATTGTTTTCAAAGTTTAATCAGATTTAAAAAAATGTCTTCTGCTGTGGCAGGGATTTGAAAGATTTTCCATAACAAAATTCCATGGAGGCAAATCATACTGCAGTTTAGAGATCACTTAAATGCTGCAAGTACTTTATTTCCATTTGACCACACCAGCTCAGTGCACCTGTCATCTCGCTGATAAAACATCGGCATGAGACCTGCAGTTCTAGGCCTTGCCATTGCATTAAAATTTTCAAATCTGATTTATGTTATAGAGTTTAGATAATCTAGTAAAGTCTGAAAGACAGTTGCTGTGTGGGCACATTAGTATTTATTAGCATTAATATGTACTACAGTACGGCCAGTGGATCTCCGTCTCTGACATTTCTCAAGACCTGGCAACACGGTGTTGCCAGTTCTTTAGTGAGAATTTCAAACAGCGCATTTTAAGTATTTCACATATTTGCAAATCGTATCGCTACTTCATAAATTTACGTGTACAATGTATATACATGGTCACAGAATATTAGAATGTGCAGAAATTATATCATTTAATACAATATTGTTGGTTTTTTTTCCATTAAATTAATTGAAATTGGCTATTTAAGTTCTGTCAGTACTTAGGTTCGTATTTCGCTATTAAATAAGCCAACTTCTTTCGGAGAACTAGCAGCTTCTAATGAATAGGAAATTCCTTCCTTGTGTAATATACACACACACACATGGTGCCTAATTACATCCTTTTATAATGCACCATATGAAGTTGTAGGGCTGTCTCGTGGCCGTGGTTTTCTGGGAGTATGCAGAATTGCAGGGGGGTGTATTAAAATCAACTGGGCACTTTTCCTTGATTACACTTTTCAGTTTTTTTTTAATTTTTTTTTTTTATGTACACTTTACTTTCAATACATCACCAACTCTGTCAGCTTGGTAAAAGCTAGAAGAGGTCTACCATTGTCCTGCTCCTTCAAAAAGTACTCGTGAAGCTTGAATATAAATTTGCAACTTTGGATCTTATAACACCAATTTTTTCTTCAATTTGGACGTACCAGTAGCCATGTTTTTGCAATAACAATGATGCGAGGAACACTAACATCAGAACCCATGCGTGCACAAAATAGCTGACAAACTTTACCTGTAGAAACAACACCAAAGAAAGTGAAACCACATGGCCCTTATAAAACAGAGTTGGCAACACAGTGCTACATTTGGAAGCCATGCCCAGCAACGAGACTGCTGATTGGTGCTAGCAGAAAGTGTTAACACTGGTACACTAGCTGCTTCCAGTATTGCCAATAGTAACAGTACTGCCCTTAACAGATGTAAAGCTAATACTTGGAACAGAATGGTATAGTAACAAAGATATTGCATGAAAATATAATCGGAAACCTGGATTTCATGTTTTGAACTTGACATACATCACATAGTTTTATTTTAAGATCATTTTGCGAATCCATTTTCTGAAACTTATTACTATAGTTGGCAACATTAACGTTCCCCTTCTAACTCGGTGCAACTGCAAAATGTCTGGGCTGGAGATCCATACTGGCCATACTGTAGTTATTTTACTGGAGTTTTCAATTTGTTCCTCTATTTAATCAGGAAACTGCTGATGAAGGACAAGGAGGAGCAGAAGGAGACTCTAGACAGTCTCCCAAGAACATAGGTGGCAATACCAGCTATCCACCACCATCAGCTTCAATCACTGCAGTAACTGTTACTCAGTCACAGCCTTCATCGATTACTGCAGAGGTATTAGGAAATATTAATTAAAGTTTTATCTGTAAATGCTGCTGGCAAAAGCAAAATATGTGGCAGCACTTGACGAATGACATACTGCATAATTAAACTACGCATGGAATTTGGGTAACAGTATGCATGTAATGTAGTTGCGCTTACTAGTTTATTTGAAGCTTAGTAGTTTATAAAATCATAGATGTGGCTCTTAAAAAAGGGAATGAATGATAATGTGCACTAATATAAAATTTAAATTCTTGAAACAGATCAATGGACCAGCTTCACCTCTAAATGTAAGGGTCAAGGACTTAATGCATGGGGTAATAGACATGCAAATAAAGAAGAATCCAATGGCAAACACTGTAGTAAACGTGGTACCAAGTGAAGGCACACCAACAATCTCTTCCATTCTCAAACTGGACCATCGAACGGATCTTCATCGTGCATCTGATCTTTCCAGAGGTTAGTTGCAGATTTATTCAAATTAACAAGCAAATTTTAATCTGTGTAGTTTTAGTTGAAACAAACCATAATATGAGTAGGAGAGAAAAGTGTTTAAAAAGATAAAAGTAAAAAGAAATGACAAATTGAAGAAAGTTATAAACAATAGTAAATACAATAAACAACACCATACATCAAAATGTAAATCTTAGACAGTTGTCAGGTGACAGAAGGACAGGGACCCAAGTTCAAATGTAAATGATGTAGTATTCAATATAATTTCATCCATTCAATTTATTCAACTGCAATAAATGAAGAAAATGTTACTATATTGGAGTTGGCTATGATGATGCTGTTTTTGCAATTAATATTCAACGTGTACTCATGATTGATACTACAATTCAAATGTTTGTTAAAGTACTCCTTTTATTAACATTTATTTCAATTTTTCTATGCTACATTTATCCCATTTAGTGCTACTGAAGAGCTTATTTTACGTCTTTTTAATGAATATGAAATACATGAGAATTTAAATGTAAAGAAGGAAAACAGATGACTTATGACTGTATTTGACAATAGAGCTTTATTAATAGAATTAGTTTGCAACTCTGGTTATTAAACCTTGTTGCTATATTTGATTACCAATTTGTTGTCCTTGGTTTTACAGAAGTTGGTTATGTGCGTGATTATCGACCAGATGTGAAGCAGCAACAGCAGCAGCAACAGCACCAAGCGTTGAGAGTACATCTACCGCAAGAGACATCTGTTGCAATGTTGTCTGTTGTCAACTCACATCATACAGCTAGCGGTGCTTTGTCACAACCACATCTTTCTGGACCAGCAACAACAATTCTCCAACATGTCCCACAGATGCAGGCAACCATAACCCCTTGCCCTACCTCTACTACAAGCAACGAAATGCCAAGGGAAGGTTTAGTTGTCCTTCAGGTATGAAAATAACATTTATTTGAAGTATCTCTTTTGTTTCTGTGCTGCTTACCTGTTACAAGTGATTACAATTCAACATTAAGGTTTCACTGGATATGCAAATTTTGAGATTCTTTAGATCCTTGTAAACAAATAGTAAGGTTAGTTTCTGTTTATAAGAACATTCTTACAGAAAGAAAGCATGGAAAAATAATAATTATTGTTGTAAATAAGGAAAATCCATAAATAACTTATGCTTGAGATTCTTTATAAGTGTAACCATCATATAAATAGGGACAGTAAACGTGTAGGTCACTTGTGCCTTGTAAATGTTTATTAGTGCAAACTTTTATGTTCAATGATTTTATTACTTCCCTATTGCAATATTTTTAAACATTTAGAATTTTGCTCCTAGTTTCTCAATTTTGAAATTTTTTCTATTAAAATCAAACCAAATATTAAGTCTCAATGAGTTGAGATAAATTGTCTTTGAAGAGTAATAAGGGTATTAACCTTATGGTATATCTACTGACAGATGCAGCAGGTGCAGCGAGAGAGGAATGAACGTGTTGACAGAACTGAAAGAGCAGAGCCAGAAGGAGTTACATTGGATCTGAGCATTAAGAAGCCCCGAGAGTGCAGCCCAAGTCCAATGACAATAGTGCGAGACCCAAGCCCAATGGGACCACGTGGTGATTCTCCATACCATCCCCACCATGCGCAACATCGTGATTCTCCTTCATTGCCTGCCCACACCACTTTACATACAATTCCTCCTCCCCCTGCTCACAAACTCCACCCTTCACTTCCTGCAGTCACTGTGTTTCGCACTGATACAGCATATAATCCGTATCAGGTAAATTATATCTAACTTGGAATTAGATTGAATGAAAAGAAACCAATATTTGTTATTAGAAATTACCATAATATTCTTGGAAGTTTTGTTGTAGAAAATAATTTTGCTCATAAATATGTTTTGCACTTTCATTTTCTTTTACTCCTAAGTTTTAGTCAGGTTAAAATCCCTTATTTATGTAACCAAGCCTTTAAAAATCTTGATTATGATATCAAATGATGTCTTAAACAGTAAATAAAGTTAACAACTACTATGAAAATATAAATTACTTGCTGTAAGCAATGATATCTAAGAAATTTTGGAATGTGAATGAGGAACACCAGCATTTCTTTTTGGTACCACTACAAAAATATAGATATGGAAACATATCTTCTCACAGCAATATAAATTTAATAATGTACCATTTAGTATGAAATGGATTCATTCAGTGCATCATAATCTTAAACCAATGGAAATACCTGTAATGAAAACTGAGTGAATAAATAACATTTTATATAGATGATACTTGATAATATTTTAAGAATCTTTCTTAAATGCACGTGTTGCAATTAATTATATTTTCCAGAAAGTTTATTCTCTTCATTTTTTAAATGTTTTGAATGTCCCTTAGAACCTGTTAACAGCTGAGTCCTTCATTTAAAAAATTAACATTATTTGGCAGAATCATTAAATTAAGTATTACTTTCTTTTAAAATTTATGAATTGAATGAAGTGCTCATGAAACATTATTTGTAATTCATTAAATGCTTATTTATGTTTTTCAATTGTTGAAACATGTTTTTTAGTCAAAGCACTTACATTAGTCAAAGTAATTGGAAATGCACTGTAATCACCATGTTTTATCATTTTCTTTGTACTGGTGAGCAGTTTTAAAAGTCATCTACCCTGTTCTGAATTTAAAATCTCGCTACTTTAATTTTTGTAATGCGGGTTTCATAAAATTGCAGGTGGTTGTGTCAACTGAGCAGCTCCGTAATATCTCAAAGTCTCCATCTGTTTATGTATCTGATGGTCGAGGGAGTGGGGGAAGTGTTGGTGGTCCTACGCCGCACCTAGTTATGAACCAGCAGCCACCATCATCTAGAAATGCACCTTCTGGACCAAATGCAAAAATCTCTAAGGTAAGGGCTTATAGTTTGTTTATTTGATTTTCTTTTCTGGAGCATACTGCATATTTCTTAAGTCGAAAGTTAGGTGCTTCCATAGTGTATTATAAAAATAAAATATTTACTACAATACAAAGTTTTGCAAGATTAAGTTTGTAAATGAGGCCAAAACATTTTATAAATCTTACTCAGTTACAAAAGTTTACAAAAATGTTAATGAAGTACTGTGCATAATTTAGAATAAACTGAGTAAGTACATGTGGGAAAGCTGTTTCGTGGAATAGATTAAACTGAAATGAATCTGAATATGCAGAGAATGAATAATTATTGTTAAAATAAGTTCTTGTAAGTAAATTCTATGAAATATATATTCTAGGCCCTGATTTTCTCATGAGTAAATGAATTGAACTGATCATGCGCTAAGTATATAGGAGGGTGCTATTGGACCTGTTTTCACAGGGAAGCTTATGGTGGTTTTAATCAAGAAGCAGCTTATAGTGATGTGTTATGAGTGTATGTGACTAATAAGTCAGAAATTTGAAACAATAAATATGACTTACTACTTTGAACATTTTTGGGCACTGATCGCACCCTTCCTCAGCAAGTGTACTGTTGGTTCCTGATGGATGAATTTATAATGGAATTATCAAAAGTGATGGTATTTGTTGGCAACATAATGAACTTCCAAAGATTGTTTGATGGTGAAAAATCAAACCTCACTAGGTGATCCTTGATGTTTAGTATGTCTGTATCTAATTTTCTATATATCTAATTCAAGGTAACTGGCAGCCTTAAGTGGTTGAAGAGAAAAGATGGGTTACAGCAGATCTGTCAGTCTATATTCTCGTACTCTTCATATGCTGTGTCTTGTTCTTGGACCTCGTTTGTTTGCCTTATTTTTGCTATAGATTCGGCTGCAGTTTAACAGTATATTATACCAGATTTGTATATGTTATGAATAGGGCTGTGACATTAGAGTCACAATATAAGGAAAGTGTATAGAATAAGTGGGTCAGGCTATAGTGATCAGGGCTGGCACTGAGAGCGTGCAGCAATGTCTAAATGATTTTACAAGAAGAATTATTTATTTTATTTCTGCAGTACTGTTTATAGCATTTCTGCTAACTCATATAACTGAAACATCTTTGTTAAATAGTTAATGCAAATTTTAACTCACACTGTGCAGATGGATAAAGTTCTATGTCTCTTTGTTCCACATCTGCTGAGACCACAAGTGCATACGTAAAATCCGTTACCCAGATGCAGACAAGTGTGTATCTTAAAGCATGGTTTTTGTTTGCAATTACATTGGCAGTGCTACACAGTTTATGGTATCCATAATTTTTCTATAAAAGATTTTGCAGTTTCGGAGTTTCCCATGCTATCTTCCAGAGCATTCAGCTTGTCAATAACTTCTTTCATCACAGTCATTTGTTTTACTGGTTATTTTCCAGGCTTTTCTAAAGATTGAATTGCAGAGGGAAGATATCCAAAATTTGAGGTAATATATGTCAATTAAAGTTTAATATCAAAGTCACTTAAAAGGGTTTGGGCTGTGTTTGTTGCAGTTGGAGTGTTACTATCACACTTCTGCACCATATGTTTAACAGCATTGAAATTTCTAACGTTATGTTTGGCATTGTGTCTGTGTGAACTCTATGTGGCAATATACCATGACTTGGCCGTACAGGTAACCCTCTCATTGTAAACAAACTACTGGCGCCGCTCCACAAATGCAACAATTCCAATACCACTGCCCTATTTATGAAAGAGTAGTAATAGGATATGCTTTAATTTTAAGATCAATAAATTCTAGAAGATGAGGTTAGTATTAAAAAATGTATTTGCTGCTAGTTGTTGGGAGTAAACAAGTATACGTAATTGAAAGAGTGACACATGTAGTTAAGAATGAGGTTGTGTTTGAAAACTTAAGTTTTGTATATTTCAAATATAGAAAATATATATATTTAAAAATAAATTATTGGACATAAACTTCTGTGTATGTCAATTTCTGTAACACAAGTATGTGACTTGCAGAATTAACACATGAGCAGTTTTCAGAATTTGTTTATTATATAATTACACTTACATCACTCTTTATTCTAGTGAAAATAAAAGTTATTATAGAGAGCACAAATAGGCAGGGCTCTACTCCAGCCAAAAATTTATTTTGAAAATTTTTGCTCTTCTTCGTAGTTACGGAAAGTTGCTCATTACCTGTAGTATTTAAATAGAATCTGAAAATTTATACTTCACACCCGTGAAGCCTTAATTAATAATTTATACTTCAGTTATGAAATATGAATGAGTCAATACAGACACTTAAAACTTAATGTAAATGAAGCTTTAAGAGTTGTCATCATGATGAGGTTGGAGAAAAATGTCTCCGAAAATGTTCTAAGATTTTATAACTTGATGTAAGTGAACATTTAAGTTGACTCATTTGTATTTTAAAATTAAAATATAAACTAATATGAAAATAATTTCACAGGTAGTAGTGCTTCTGTTTTTAATATTTATAAACAGAAAACTTCCGCATTTTTTTTCACTAAAATGTTTGTTTGTATCTAGGTGCCATCCTTGCCTCCTAAACTGTCTCCGAAGCTACCTCCTGTTGGTCCCAAGAGTGGTTCTATCACTCATGGTACGCCAGTGTCATCAGCATCTCTGATGGTGGGTGGACCAGCCACACTTCATCAATTACAGCAGCAACAACAGCAGCAACAGCAGCCTCGTTATGAAGGATTACTGAGGCAAATGACACCACCTCAGCAGCAGGCCAAAGAGGGTGCCACAGTTGGAGGCTCGATCACGCAGGGTACTCCTGTACATCATCCACCGCATCATCTTACTCCAGACAAACGTGGAGATAGAGGAGGACTGTCTCTTGTACCTCAGGGCTCTGTGTATGATTATTACAAAAGACTATCTCCTGCAGCTCAGAATGCTGCAAGTGGGGGTTCTGGTTCCTCTGGTGGTGGCAGCAGTGGGGGTAGTGGCAGTGGTGGTGGACAGCCTGGATACTCGCCATATCAGCGAGAGGCTGCTCCACCACAGACTACTTCAGCAGGAGGTTTCACCTCTCCATATGCACGTCCTGCCTCTTATGCTGATCAGCAGCGGCAAATTATTATCAACGACTACATCACCTCACAGCAGATGCATGCTCCAAGACGGGGGTCCTCGGGATCAACAAACACTTCTTCAACAGTTTCTGAGAAATCCCAACAAGATTCCCCATCTCCTCGTGGTATCTCATCCTCACCGCACTTTTATCCCACATCGAATGCACCTCCAGTGTACCTGACTGCCGATGGAAGACTTCCTCGTTCATCGCCAGCCAGCTCTGTTGAACAGCCCCAAACACCTCCGCATCATACACCTCCAACACCTCCAGCACGCCAAGGTGTAATACACTCGACAACACGACATAACCAGGTGCCGACCCGTCCACCAAGCAGTGGGAATGGTGGTAGTACCAAACCACCTTCACCTGCTGCTTCTCCACATCAGCGCTTACACCATTTGGCCCCTCATCATCATCCTCACCACTATCCTCCACTGCCAGGCCATGAAGCACTGTCATCCTTGGTGGATGTGGCCGTCCAGCAGCCTAGTCTCCCTGTGCCACATAAGGACTCCTCTGCAGAGAAGCGTCAGACACATCTTCTTCCTCCACATCTTAGTCATCATCATGAAGGTCTTGGCAAAACTGTGGCAGATCACCATCAACTACAAGAACGTGAACGATATGCACGGGAGCACCATTCCTCGGCTGAGCAAAGGTTTGTTGCTTCTAGTCACCATCAAGATCGCTACAGAGACAGGGAACAGGAGCAGCAGCAGCGCTTTGCGGCAATGGCTGCTAGAGAACGTGACCGAGAAAACCACCAGCGAGAGTTGCAGCAACAGCAGCAGCAACAACAGCAGATACATCTGCAACAGCAATTACAACAGCAGCAGCTGCATAGACAGCAGCAACAGCAACAGCAGCAGCAGCAACAGCAGCAGCAACAGCAGCAACAGGCCAGAATAGCCGCTGCTGCTGCTGCTGAGTTTGATCAGCGCAGACATCATCAGCAAATGGCTGCTGCAGCTGTGGCTTATCGTGACCGTGTTTCAGCCGCAGAACTTGAAAGAGAGGCTGCTACAAGAATGTTGATAGGGTTCCAAAGAGATGGAGCTCCTCCCTCTAATCGTCTCCATGCATCGCAACAGCAGCAGCAGCAACAGCAACAACAACAGCAGCAGCAACAGCAGCAGCCATCATCAGGCCAGCATGGTATGAATTTTTAACTTCTGTGTTCCTTCTATGATTTCAATATCAATATTTTGTTAGAGTAAAAGTTTGAAATATCTTTAGAAAGCAATTGAATATAAGTATACTGATGACCTACAGAGTTATATTTCCTTGCACAATCTGCACAAATTGTTTACAGTGCTAACAAAGCTTGTACCATTGCTAGCTCTTGGGTGTCTTGTTACTACTTGTGCATACTCTTCTTTATGGAGCCATGTTACTCAATTTCATGGAAAAAAATCAGCTTCAAACATTGGGGATTGGGTTTAGGGGAAAGAGATGCAGGTGTGAAATGCAGCTGATCACAGCTAAAGATCCCAGTGTATCAGCCAATTTCATGTTTTCTATTGATTAAGTAATTTACCAACCAACTTAGCATATTTGTTAGCATTTGAGGAATTATAAGTTGCACACTGGTACAAAAGTTTCTTTTATACAGCCTGAACATAAAATACAGGATTTTCTTTTGTAATTGGTGATCAAGCAGTCTATGACTGTGAAGAAAGGAATATCACAGTGATCTTCGCTCTTCCCTTTTTATCCTGCTTACTTAAAGCTCTCTGAATTTATAATAACAAAGCATTATCCATTATATTTGTACAATTATTATATTTATTGTACACTTAATCCATCTGAAAGAAAATCACATACATCACCATTACCTCTTTCTGATTCCACTAAGTTATAAATTATTTCGTAAGAAGATATGGAACAATTACAACTGTATTGATCCAACTAAACATCTGATTGGATTGACAAATTTATATATGTGTATGCACCAAAGACCACTAGCAAATTGAGAACTACTTGAACTGTCATAAGTATCAAGTAACTTTGTCTCAATGTATACAAAAATAACATCCAATAGTACTTTAAAGTAATTAAAAAGTTTCATAATTGTCTACTTTTCTTCTGCGTGTGCTTCCTTTTCAATATTAAGATGTAAATCAGGTGCACGGTTGCATTTGGGATCATCTTGTATTCAAAGGAGGGAGGAAAACCAAAAGGAAAGGGATAAGAAAAACATTCTTTGAAGCCAGTTGAGGTTATTTTCTAGGTGTATAATTAAGAAGAGTTTCTGCTAAGCAAAACCTTTCCATCATTTCCTAGCTGTGAAGATTATGGGAAGTGGTTGCTTAGCTTTGTCTCTCCAAATTCTTCTCAACCAGGGCTCAAAATAATGTGCGCACACCAGATCCTTTTTTCTATAATTTACATCTATGTTCTCTAAAATGATATATTGTTTGGCTATTTTATCAGATAAACCTCTTGGCATGACATTGCCATATCATTTTCTGAATTGTAAAGTTTGCCAATTTATGTGTTATTGTTTAGGAGGTGAGAGTGGTCGGGAGAGATCTTCAGGGAGCAGTGGTGGAAGTGGGGGTAGAGGTGGTAGTGGCGATTCTTCTACACTAACAGCGGCAAGTCTTATTGATGCGATAATAACACATCAGATCAACCAGAGCTCGAGTGAAGGCCCTAGCGGTGGAGGCCAAGGTGGTTCGTCCAGCAGCTCAGCTCCAACTCGACCAGGAGATAGGCTGTTTCAGGTAAGATTGCAAGATTTGAATTACCACTATAGGAGAACGTAGCTTACATGTATGGAGCCTCCTCCTGTGTTATTTAACTGGAGGTTGAGATGGGATTTGCCTCTTGTTACCTGAACATTGACACTGCAGGCTGACTTGGCTGGTCGGTGTCTCCGGTTCGATCTCTCTGGCTTGCTTCCCTCGGCACAAAGTCAGTTCTGTTACTTTCTGTGTTGCAATTCACTATTACTGTTTGAGGTAGGAGAAAGATTTGCTCTGGCTAGGTTTTCTCAGTGGAGAAACAAGGATCTTTGCTTACAGGTAGCTAAGCAGTAGGAAGATCTCAGCTCAAGGGATACGAAACTGGGATATTTGATACACAAACTTGCCTCTAAAAACTAATGTTATATTTTTGTCATTCACTATTCTCACCACAGCTATAAATATTCCTGGTGAACTAATGTTATATTCGCTCACAATGTCTCTTGACATATGCACTTAAGTTTTCTTCTCTTGTTATAATTTCGTGGCACGTTTTCTTGTAATTATTACATGAGACACTTATCACTCTTGCAGTATTCTTGCTGCATTAACCTCTTCAGCGATATGGGCGTGAAATCACGTCCATTTAAAATGACGGATGAGCGATATGGGCGTGTATACACGTCCTGTGCGTTTAAGCATTTAACCCTTATTTATCCCTTATCTAACTCAACTTATTTTAATTTTCCCTTTATGAAACATTTTAGTAAAGTCTATATACTTTACTGGATTACCTTAATATGTTCGTTCTGCAGTGATTTACCTCAAAACAGGGATAAACACACAAGGGTACATCTCCACATTTGCGAATTCCCTTCTTGTGGCACACGAAACACTTTCGAGATGGGCGGGACTTCTTTGCTGTTGGTGGTATCCTTTTAGGATAATGTTTTCCTTGAAGTCTGAGGGGTGCAGGGGTTTTGGATTTTCAACCCCCAACGTGGTATTGTTCAATTAAGCTGCGAGCTATTGATAGTCTGAAGTCAAGGTAGGTCATTGTCCTGTGTGGGTTTAGAGCTCTCCAAATTACCAAACAATTGTATATGGTTATATCCAGTTGATGCAAAAATACATTTTTATACCACTTCTCCCTTCAGCTACAAGCAGGAAAGTATATGTATGTATTTCAACAAAGAAAGAAACGGAGTCTACTAAGTTACGAAACTCGCGTAAGCAAAAGTTGCAATGTTGCTCTATTCTGATGACTCAAGAGACCACGCATACAGTAGTGCTTTATTACACAGTATGCTGACGCATAAGCCACATATACAATGGGTCAACTACTGTTTCTTTCAGAGAACTTATATTAGATGCATTCGACAGAGCAAAGTTGACTTTTCACCACAATGAAACAAAATAGTGCCATTTCAACGTTTTGTAAATACAACTCAACTTTGCTGATGACATACATTTATACTGCATATAACGAGTTTTATACCAGTTTTTGTTTCATTAAAATAACTTAATATTTACACAAAATACAGCTGTGTGTATACGAAGCACTTTAAATGCCCTGCGCTGGATATTGGGTAGCAGTTCTCAGCTCGCGGACGTTTTAAATGGCCATCACTCAAGAGGTTAAGCCAGTTTAAACACACATTGTTACTTTATTTCTGCAGAATCTTTTTTTTTACTTTTGTGCGCGATATCACCCCACAGACAGGCGTGAATTTTGGCTGCAAATGCCAGACCGTTGAAATGCAGTGTGTCCTTTGCTTTTGTATAAGCTGAGTTTGTCCTACACGACTTAAACAGCCTTATGCCATTGGCTATTTTGTCGCAATCATTTCATGCATAAACTCCGTCAACTTGATCTTTTTTAAATGCCATTGGCTAATGGCTGTGTCACATGACTTCACCCTGTTTTGGTGACAATTTGGTCTTAACTCTCTAAAATTTTCAACAGTGGCAACAGACGTGTTTCCTACAAAAGAACTGTTTGCTGGAAACTTCAACTCTTGGCTGTTTTTCAACTGCCATATGCATTTTTAAGGTTCCTAATTTTTTTCACCATGAAAATTTTAACATAGATGAATATTATTCACATAAAAAATTAACAAGTATATGTTTCATATTACATAACATCTTACAGATCTATATAAAAATTATCTCTATTACAAATTACTTTTGACAATAATATTTACAATGTAAATTACGGTCTCAAGATAAAGATGTGACTGCGAGCCATTTGAACTCCCTGAGTCACTTCTAAGAACAGCAATACCCTAAATTTTTGTTTGTTTAGCATGTGGCACAATGTGGCATTACATAGGTTGCTTATCTTTGAGAATTTGAGGAAGGAAATACTTTGGGTACCATGTACTGCAGGAGTGTAAAAAGTAATTTTCTCAGCCATTTAGCAGCAAAGGATGTCTGATTACCTTTAATTTATCTTGATAAAGTTATTTGGGCAAACAAAAACGTATTTTCATAGTGTGGCATTATGAATATTAGGTCATTATGTGCCTAAAGTATTAATTTCTCAGCAGGCGGTTAAATGAGAATAGAGAGATTAACAGTTGGTGTTGTAGGACAGTGTAATTCTGTATTATCATAACTGTGAAGGAGTTAGTTGTGCAATCGTATATAATGGAATCTTACTATATTGGTTGAGTGAGCGAGTGATGAAGCAAGCGAGCTAGGCTATTTGGGCCCAGATTTGTTGAACTGCTTGTTGGAAGAGGTCAGAAGGTCCAAAATTATATTTTTGAGATGGGAAAGAAAAAGGTCTTACTCCATGCATCATATTTTGTCAAAAACAATGCTTTTGCAGAACAATCTGAACAACTTTCCAGATGTTTGGTGGCCATTAATGCCAAACAGTGTGAAGTAGTATGACCTTTCAGTTGAGGGTCTGGGTATATTATAGCAGTTAGCCAGCAATAAGAAACCTTGACATACTTGACATAATTGGGCTTTTCCCATGTAACTTGAACAATACATAGATATTCTAGTTTTCTATAAGGGTTCGGTGGCATATTAAGTCTTGTTTAGGCATACTTGTGTTGTTCCTTGTTCCAATGTATGAGGAGAAGTTAAATGAAAACCTTAAACATTTTTTAAAATTTTTTTATTGAACAAAAGTGGAACACAAGTGTATCATTTTTTGATGTAGTCTCCCTATCAATGCACTTGCTCCAGCGCATAGGAAGTCCATGAATTCCTCTGGAAAAACATTTTTTTTGTTGTGTGCGCAGCCACTCGCCCATTGCCTGGTGCACCAGAATGAAATTTTTTTTTTTCCTGTCGTCTCCTTAAATGATCCAAACAGGTGGTAATCACTTCGTGCGAGATTTGGAGGGGATGGCGAATGTGAAAGTGGCACCCATCTTGTAGACACTTTGCAAAACTTAGCACGTTATGAATGATGTAATGTGTTGAGCCATGACTAAATGTTCTGATTAGCGTCTATTTCATCCACTGCCACTGGGATTTTCCATCACAATGGCTGCAACTGCTGCAGTATACTCTGGAGTCACAAAGTGATGTGCCTGACTGGGCACAGAGCATCTCTACTTTCTCTGTTATGTACTTACAATAAGTATAGGAAGTATCATGTTCTACCCAAAAATTTGAGCTGCATTCTACCCAGAAATGCATTTTTTGGGGTCATCTGGATTCAAAATAGTCTTTTTACTTTCTCTACTGGTAATTAGGGGAAGTATTGTATTCCACCCATAAATTCAATGTCGAGATTTCACCGGAAATATATGTTTTGAGGCCCCTGAATCCAAAAAAAACATTTTTAGAAAAAGGTCCGTGTCTGTGTATGTGTCTGTCTGTGTGTCAGTCTGTGGACAGTATAACTCAAAAACGAAAAGTCGGTTAAAAACCAAAGTTGCTATTTAAGTTTAATATCTTTCAAGGATGCGACACGAACATTTTGAAGAAAATAGCCCCACCCTAAACTACCCTTTACATGGAAAATTTTTCGAAAATTTTGATTTTCTTGAAAATGGCTCTAACGATTTTGATTAAAATGTCATATGTTGGAGATATTTTTGTGACAAATGAAATGTATATCTTGAATTTTCTGGCTATAGCCCCTGTAGTGGTATTTACTCTGGACGACTTTTGCATAACTGGTAAACCGTTAGATAGACCAAATCATACTATACAAAAAATGTAGATCTTGCTAAAATACACAATTTATGTCCAAATAAATTTTCTTGTAGGGTGAACCATTTCGGAGATATTCCTTGTTATGTGTGTGAGTTTCGGAAAACTTTCGTGAAATGGATCATCGTTGTTCATTTTTTTATATGTTAAGTGTGCAAAGACAACAGAATCTCAAAGCTTTAAAAGATTTGACTATTGCACAAAGCCTACTGTATTCTAACATTCCCCTTGCACCTACAAGGAAATAAGCAATAAGATAAGTTGTACAAATGTTTATCTTAACTAACACAAAGAAGATATAGGAATAAGAGTTTCTGAGAATGGTTAGTACAAGAGTAGAGAAAGTCATATGAGTGCAACACATCAGATTTTTTGGAAAAAGATTGCTCGTCTCTAGAAAGCATATTTCAAAACCAAAGATCAGGATAAATACTAGCTTGCTATTAAGTTCAGTATCTCCCAAATAATCAATAAAAATTTCCAAAAAAGCCACCCAACTCAAACTGCCCTTTGCATGAAAACTTCTTAAAAATTTTAATTTTTTGAAAAATGGCTCTATGATTTTATTAAAATGCCATATATTCAAGATATTTGCATGACAAATAAAATGTATATCTCAAATTTTCTGGAAATAAGGAATGAATTCCTCTTCATTTGCGAGAAATTTAGATAATTTAGTGAATGGATTAACCATCGGGTTTAGACAAAAACATATTGCACAACAATGTATATCTCTGTAAAACATACTATTTATTTATTTCAAATAAATTTTTCTGTGGCATTAGCTATATCTGAGATATTGATTTTTTCAGTACCTTGTCAACTTTTAAATACTATCACTATTCAATTGTTTTTGTGATGTTATGGAGAGAGTGTGGAATTTCAATGTCAGCACACAGACATCTGACTTGTATCTGCTTTCTGCATTGCTGTTGCACATACAATGAAGTGTGTGATGCAGCTATTTCTGGATAAAATTATTTTGATTTGCATGAAGTAGATTGAAAAGTAAGCTTACATAGGAATATTTTGTAGCAGCTATTTAAAAAAAATGATAGGTAGAGGAAGCCATGTGAATATAACACATCAGTCTTTTTTTAAACTGAATTGTTGCATCTGTTAATGAATTAATGTCCAAGATAAGCCTAAAGTATTCTTTTTATATATGGTATGATTAAGGATTACTGTAAGTCAGAAATAGAACAGTTATAAGAAAATTTATGAAAGATTAACAGATTGTAATATAAACTAATTTTCATTTGAAACATTTGGTAAAGAAAAGTTAATTACTTCCAGAGTTTTCATCGAGATCAACAACCTCCAACGTCTAACACCCAGCAGCAACAGCAGCCACAACAACAGCAGTCGCAACAACCACCTCCAACATCACAACAGCAGCAACAACCTCCACCTAGCTCACTTCATGTTCCAGAATCCAATGGAAAAGTATCCCCGCTGAAATCTTCTCATAGTCCAAGTGTTGTTCACTTAGATCATGATGGACCTTCTAGTGGACAGACAGAGGGTTCTAACAAAGCTATAACTTTAGGGGAACACATTGACTCAATTATTACTAAAGACTTTAGTGGTAGTAATACCACACCTCCAGGCAGTGCATATAATCAACAGCATCATCGAGGGATGTACACGTCTGCACCTCATCACCCGTATCATTTAGCACCTGGTCCTCCTACTACGGAAATGATGTCCGAACATCATAGTTGGAAACTGCGACGAGCGTTGCAGCAGAAGGAAATGGAAGCTGCCAGAGAGCGTGAACAAAGGGAAAAATCTGCAGCTTCTTCCAGGTAAACCCTTGTACTCCCGGGAATAAATCAAACATTGTGATCAACTTAATTTTTTTAAAATGGGCTCTCATCTTTAGTCTGGTGTTAACGGCTTGTACTTTATAAGGTAGGAATGTTGCTAGTACCTGCACTTTTCTTCCCCTCCCCCCCCTTTTCCCCCCTAATATTAAAATAGTCAACTTTGTTTTCTGTATGCAGTTTACTTCTCTTTTTATTCTTGGTATTGAAGCTTGGGATTATTAACATAGAATATACATACATAATACCGTAGAGAGACAAATATCACTTAAATATTTATAAGGAATTATATTTGAACACCAAGGAAATATTAGAAAATACGTTGGTTTAATCAGCACTAACTTGGTGCTGAACAAATTGTGGATCTTTAGAAGAATGCTATGAATGGCACCTCTACAGGAAATTTAAAAGGAAATAAAGCAGATGTAAGCTGCTTCTGGTGAACTGCAAACAAAGTTTTCAGTGACGGATCCAAGGAATTCTCCTTTGACCTCAAAAATGTTATGCTGAAAGTGGTAGTTCAGAAATTGAGGAGCTCGCTGTGAAGGAACAATGGAATACGATTAAAAAAAGAAAGAAAGAAATGTCAAAACAGATATTGGAGTTCAGATACATATAAACATATCTAAGAGCAATAAAAAGTAGCAGGCAGTAGTGACATTTCATTAATAACTACTAGAAAGGAAGGAAAGAAGAATAAGTAAGGAACAAAAATAAAAACTGGAAACTTTATATGGTTTATGTGCATTTTTAAATGCCATTAATTGCATGGCAATGCAAAGTCATATGAATGTTCCACGAAGAAATCAAAGAAAGAGTTAATCTGTTGTAAAAACTGTGCAAGGAACAAAACCGTTTTCAAGGCTGTTTAATAATAGTTTAATGTGCAACCAAGTTGTAATTGACTCATAGCAATATGCTAAGGTGACATTCAAGCAGAAGATCTGTTTATGACAACACAGCAGAAATACAAATAAGCTATAAAATAAGGTAATAATTATTACTTTGAGCTACAAATGAGCAGTGCTGTGGTTTTTGGATTGTTACAAAAAAGAAAAAAAGATAAAGGCTCTGAAGAATAAATTTTTCATACTGCAAAGTGGCTTGTTTCTTTACAGCTCAGCCCCAATACTAAATACGAGTGATATTGTGTATTTAAACAAGTTTTATTTGCATGTCACACTGATACCCTGTAGCCATTCCATATGCTTGCTTAATAACACATTACACTTCAGATAGACTAAACTGGTGTTTATAGCTTCTTTCTTTGGCATGATGGATCACTAAAAGCAGAGATAACACTCCTAGCAAGATAGTAGCTTAATATACAATCTTGATAATATTATTTTACAAACTGCAGTTGTAGTAATGGGATGGTAAAAGTGCTTCTCAACTGCACTGTTTGCTGCAATTCCTTTTAATGCTTAGATACTTGGTTAGATTTTCTTCTCAGGATTATGGTGATTTTCATACATATTTTATGGCATTTTTGTAATTTAATAATTTTATTTTCTGATAGTGCTAATTAGGCAAATACAACAATGAAAATCTGAGTTAACCCATTGGGTCTGACATTTTTTGACCTTGATATGTCCCTTAGGGCTGGGATATTTTTTCAGGAATGTTAAACATAAACTATTATTTTCTTTGAATTACATTTAAGCAACTCTATCATGAGCTTTTCGTACTAAAATTGTTTACATGTGTTCTGTATACATGCACATACATTATAAGTACTTTGGTAGTCCAAATTTACACGATAGGCCTCAAAGTACTTCATGCCGTCATTTTCGTTTTCTCAACTGATGCATAATTCTCTGCGTTTTCTTCTTCCATTTACTACTAGCAATTTTTTCATCATAATCATTACTATTGGAACTGGATTTACTAGAATCGAAGTTAAAATTTTCATAGTTGCTCTCATTACTTTCTAATTTTATTTTTATAATTTCATTGTCAAAACCTTAGGATGCAGCCGTTTTGCTTGGTATTTCGTAGTAAACAAGTTTGCAACATTAACACTAGGAAGTTGTTTTTGTATATTTATCTCTTTTAAACACCAATGTTATCAACAAAAAATGCACAGAGAGTCAATGCAGAAGTATAGCAAATGAACATCACGTGCTGTTTGTGTGATGACAGGAAAATACTATGAGACAGAACAGTTCTGTGGTTCAGCCCTGCATCCATGAGCTCGAATCATGGAACAATTCCATGCTCCAGGCCCAATTGGTTAATAGCCTATGTTCTTAGCACATACTTGTAAATTGGTTGACATTAGAAGCATGAAAAGATTTTACATTTGAGACACATCTAAATGTAATTACAAATTCCAATATTTTATTTTATTTTGATTAATTCTAAATGTATCAACATTAATAGAGCAATTGATCTGTTTGTTTTGTTTAGTCACTATTATTTTTTATATGGGAAGCCTTATTTCCATTTTTATTTTTATTTAGTAACCAAGTATTCTAATGGTAAAAGGAATTGCAATTGAGGTATCAAAAGTCATGACATTATCATGCCTTTATCATGCAGTTATTGTGCTGTAAATATCTAAAAGTGTAAATGAAAAGTAGGATTAAAGACAAACAATAAGAGCTTGTGATACAAGAAAGAAAGAGTCCAAAGATGTGATAATTTATAACACCAGGAACATGGAAGAATTAAACAACATATTACAAATTGTAAACATTTAGGGGCTTTCTTCAAAGATACTCTTAAAGAAACAAAGAAAGGAAAGAAAAAAGAAAGAAAGAAAGAAGCAACAAAACAAAAAGCTAATGGAACATAGAACTAAATGGGGGGGCAAAACAAGAACATCTTATAAGAACAAAGACATCAGCGGTTATTACTAAAAGTGATAATGGAATCATACAGTACTTTGTGTCATTGAACGGATAGTAATTTGAAAAGTTTTGAGTGATTAGTGTGGAAAGAAACAGCTTCTAGGATAAGCATTATCAGTAATATTTTATAAAATCAAAACAATTTAATATTGAAATTCAGCAGTGTCTTCTGTGCGTGAAAAACTGATATTTTCCAGAGTGTACCTATTTACAACTTTCTACTATTGTATTCGCTGTTACTTTGAAGATTCAAGACCTAGAACCTACACAGAATATAAGTGATTGTTTGAGAATATTTTGGTTTTCTGTTGGTATTAGTGAGGAAGTAATTGGTGTGAATTAACAGGCGAATGAAGTAATAAGTGCTCTGCAAGACTGAAGTGACCTAATATAATGCTAGTGCTTAAACATAGAGGCAAGAAATTTTAATTCTTAGAATAATTATGAAAATGGACATTAAAATGTACCTACTATACATTAAAATATACTGATTAATTTTTATATAGGAGCACATTTTTACTGTGGAGAAACAGAAAAATGCAAAATGCGTATCAGAAGCTGCCCTGATTGCTGAGCAGATTCAACTGGTTTACTTGCCTCTTGATTTAATTGCTGTATTGTAGAGCTTGGTCTGAAAACGAGTTTATTTTCAAGTTTTGAAACTTATCCAAGGAATTGCAACAGTAATAATATATGAAATGTGGACTGGATAATATATAACGGCGAAGGCCTTGTAAGTTTGCATGCATACACATAAAAAGAAAGATCCATTAATAATATATTAATATATTAAAAACAGAATGTATATAATGGTTATTTTATGGAATAATAAACATATGTGGTAAAGAAAGGAAAAATAAGCATATAAACTAAAGGAACATGATAGAAAGACAACAGAACGATGAAAATTCGAAAGGCTAAAGAAATATTGTTTAATTTTCTTTGCTGTGTTGAAAATTGAAAAAAAAAAAAAAAGCATTAGCCGAAGATTAAAACATGATAGTGTACATATATTGTGATTAAATGATCATGAAAAAGAAATCAGTAATAGTAATATTAATAAAATAAGAAAGAAAAGAAGTGTGTGTGATCAGAAAAAAAATTCAGTAGTACTTAATATTCAAAAAGAAATAATGTATTTCAAGAAAGCACCTCTGATGAAAAAAGGATAGAATAAAAGTGCATTATTTACCTGTGTATATTTAAAAGAAGAAAAGCAAAAGAAAATATTGTTAATAAACAAAATAATTATTTCCTTAATTGTGAAATTAAGAATACAAATGCAAATGGAAGAAAAATAAATACAGTTTGTATCTCATGCAGTTTTGGAAAATATACTCCTTTTGATAGATTGGAACACTTTTTGGGTGGGAAAAGGAAGAGTATAATCATCTTTTGATGGAAGTGTGGAGTACTTCAACATGAAATAAGGAAACTTGACCAGTGGCAATAAAGAGTAAAAGTAACAAATTAAAAAGGAGCCCATCTTGAAGTATAAAAGGAATCAAACACAAAGTTGATGACATATGAAGACATTCATATCAAGAAAGTAGTAAAATGTGTCTTCATATTACAGAGGGATTGAAAAATAAAATTAGTTTTTCCATGTTCATATTAAATTGGAATAGATGAAACATTTTAAGATAAACATAACATGATAACTGCTTTGGATCAAGCTCTTTGCATTTATGACTGAACTAGCATTAACAAAATGTAAATTGAAATGAAACTGCTGGATGCAGTCCATAGGATATAACATTGTTCACCAAAATTGTATAATTTGTTTATCTAGGTCTAGCACACCGTCCATGCAAGCTGATGAACGGCAGATCATCAGGATTGCTCAGCCAGCTTCTCCGAGAGGTGGTAACCCTCCCACCAGTAATAAACCTGCACAGTATCATGTAGAGCCTGTTTCACCTCCAGAAGCTGGAGGAGGTGCCACTAGTGGTGGAGGTCACTGGCTACCAGGCGGTGGATCAACGGCTGCTACTGACTCGGTGACATTCCTGGCTCCTCGTCGCTACTATCAACCTGAACCTGGAACTGCTGCTGGAAAATCCCCCATTTCTCCTCTTGACTATGTTAAGAACAGGATAGCAGAGGTGATGCGTACTTCAGAAGATGACAAGTCTGAGCAAGTCTCACAGCAGCAGAGGCACCATCAACAGCACTTTATGCCTGGAACAAAACAACAATCGCGACCTGGAATGCCAGAAAATCATGGAAGCACTGGTGAGGACAAGTCATCTTCACAATTTCCTCGCGTAGAAGACCATCAGCATAGGATAAATGATGATGATCCAAGGCATCAGACACAGCGCCAGGATAGTGAGTTGCACCACAGAGGTGATGGAGTCAAAGTCAGTGATCGTGAAAAAGGACGAGAGGAAGGAAGGGGTAGATGTGACAGTCCTGGAGAAATGGTGATAGATGAGGGGTCATCAGTGCCAAACCCTCAGGGTGATAGTGCAGTAAAGCTAGAGTCTGTATCTCCTCTAACGGGTGGGTCCTCGAAGGTTCCCTCACCAAATAATTTAGAAGGAAGAGTAGTGGGTGTATTTCCACACTCGTCGCCCTCCCCTGCAAGTAACCCAAGCAACCCATCATTTTCAGTATCAGCACCTGCAACAACTGTCTCTTCATCAGTTGCAGCAGCATTTGTACCTACATCTACGGCATACCCTTACCCTTTCTCAGCGCTCAACGTTTTATCCACTGCACGATCTCCTACTCCAGGGCAGCCTTCATCTCAGGCACAGGCAAGTCAGCCAGTTTCTTCTGCAAATGGAGTACAAGGTTCACAGCAGAACAAACCTTCAGCATCCAATGTACCAGGTCAAGTTCAACCATCTGCACCTACGCCTAGTTCCCCAGTGGATGGCCCCTCGTTGAGATCAGCAGAGCCTGCTCCTCTCCTTTCTGCTCAATATGAACCACTTTCAGATGAAGATTGAATCTTAGTGAGATGATTCACCTATGCTAATGGCAAACATTATAAAGCGGACAGGAAAACAGCTATGTTGATAATGATTGGCTAATTGCTTTTGGCTTTGTGTAATGCAGCAGCCTTTAATAACAATTGTGCTTCAACTTTTCACTGTGCAAAGAAAGTTAGGGATTGGGGCAGAAGAATTAGAAGTTTATAATAAGCAATGAGCAGTTTGTAATGTATTTAGGGCTTAATACCATAGCTGTAAATGAAGAGCAACAAGGAAGTGATAATAAGGATAATGATATTGAGGTCAGATTATACACTTTGCTATTACACTGATAAGAACTCCAAACAATTGTAGTGATTCCTTTAGAAATGGAGAACATTTTCTATTTGGGGAAATTGCTATGTGATATCACTTAACTCCAGACGAAACCGCCCGGCAGATAAAAATAAGTTGTAAAGTTGTGTACCTATCCAACTGTTGCTGTTGGTGGAAATAAATAAGAACAAACTGAAAAAAATTGCGGTGAAAATAGGAGTATATTAATGTTTTCTGTTTCACCTATGGTGGCACTAGGAAACAGTTTTCCTAGGTAGCAACATAAGAATTGATTGATAAGTAAAAGTTGTACATAATTCGATATTGGTTGGTAAAGATAATTTTCTTCTTTTCTTGTATTCTCCTAAAACACAAATGTGATGCAAGCTTAATATTATTAATATTGTAAATTACTTTTTTTAATGTATGACGTGCTGCAGATTAATATGACCTCGGAAATGTATTCATTTTATTCATGGTTCCAAGTGACCTGAATTCGAATTTCCCTTCTTTTTTAATGTTAGTAAACATGGGTTCTGAATGAGTTTTTTTCTTTGTTTGCAGAAGATGGGTTTGACGGGTGAGCTTTCACTAGGACTTCTTCAGACAAGATGTGTTCTGTTATTTTTTTTTTCTTTTTGTAAATTATATTTTGTGTCTGAATGGTGAATATTTCTTTAGTTGATGGTTAATAGTATTTGCATCACTTTTTTAATGGATATGAAAGGCATAATTTCGAAATGAGTGAATGTTACATTTACTTTTTAAGTTGTGGAGAACATTACAGTGGAATTTCAAATCTTAAAAGAAATAAAGGTGGATAAGAATATGTAAAAAAAATACAAAATAAAAAAAAATGTAAAAAAAGAACCTTGGGTTTTGAAGAATACTCAGGTCTATGCTATACTAGCTATTCGAATGTAATGTAAATTTAAAAGAAAGAAAATAAGAAAAAAAGGAAGAAAAAGTTGGACACAAAAATTTAGTGTTAACGATCAGTACCTTTGATTGCTCATGGTACAAACTTACTTCTCTTTATCTTGATTCAGTTTTAGATTCCTTTTAAAATGTGATTGACAAATGTGTGTCAGAATCAGATTTAAAAGAACTAAATGAAAATTTTCTTTTTGGTCCTATTTTTGTTCTTTTGTGTTTGCATTGCTTCCAGGAGTAGTGATACCTCTCAGCTATAGTGGATATTCATGACAGTATCATCAAATAATTTCATAATAACTGGAAGCAAAACCATCTTCAGGGTTGGTTGCAAATATTTGCTGTTCTTGTTGAGGTTCCCCCTTAAAGTCCTTGTTCACTGTTCATTACCAATTCCCATCGAATCATCATTTTTTTCCGTTATAAGGGGGAGCCTCAAGCACTCCACCTCACACACAGGCAGATACACTCATATACAACAGACACATATACAAAACACATCTTAGATTGTAGGAACTATTCTGTAGTAATCTTTGATGTATTAAAATAAATTGTTATTTTTGTTGAAAATAAAAATCACAAGTGTCCGTTAAAAACTTGTGGCCTTATTTGTATGTAGGTTTCTTTTGATCCTTCAGAAAGTTTGAAATTGTTTCAAATTTACTATAGAAGGAGAATCTTATAAGAAAGCCAAGAACAATTTATGCACAGTGTTAGCACCGACTATTTAATTTTCTATTTTATGAAGTTATAAGAATGGATGCAGGCCACACTTAAAATTTTAAACTGAGGTATGTGTTAAAAGTATCTTGCCTCCATATCTATCCACCATTGGACTGTATGATTTGTTCATGATTATATCCCTTTTAACCTTAAAAGCTGGTTCGCAACCACCCGTTAATGACAACAGACATAGATACGCTTACACAACAGACACTAACCAGATTGTAAAAGTTAGAGATGCACTGCTAAAATTCCTGCTGGTTCGATTTTCCCAGAATTGTAATTAGCAAGAGCTTTAGCAGCTGTTTATGTCACAGCCACCTTGAATTTCTACCTTGAAGGAAGAAGAAGTCTTTGATAATATGGTTGTGAACCAGCCTTAAGACACACAAATTCAACAGATAGTCCGTAAATTCTGGAGGCTTTGTAAACATACATATATACCACAGAAAACATTTTTGTTGTTTACACTCAACAGAACACATTCTTATTGCAGGGTATGTTAAGTTAGGCCTGTATGTATATCCAGGTGGCTACTTTACACACAATTTACTGAAAGGATAATACAGTAATGCACATTTCTCTCTGAGAAACTCGAATAATACCTAGTCCAAATATAATTTCATGGACTGAGTTGTAGGTTTGCTGTGTCTGCAGATCTGAAAAAATTAGTAGAGATAGAAGGATGCAGCATTGGTAAAATTCAAAGAAGTAATTATACAGCTCTTTTAGAAGACTTGTGTTATTTTGTCTTGTGCTAACAATTTGAAACCATAAATTAACAGTCAAAATAACTCTGGAAGTTCCAGGTTTGTAACCTTGTATTACATAATGTTGCTGAAATGTTTTTGCAATTTTCTTCAGTTGCTGGAAAACATTTTTATGAATTTACATCCCAAATCATTGCAAAACCATGAAGAAATTTAAAAAATACTGCAGCTATGAGTATATACTTCTTTGAATCCCAGTAATTTATATACAGTGTTCATTTTTATTTGTTCCTTCAATGGTCACTTATGATTTTACCACTGTCTGGTGAGCCTTTAGTTGTATTAAGTTGAAGAATGACTACATAGTGTGTGCCCAGATCAAATGCTGCAGGGGAGCTTAGTTCGGCTATCGAGTCCTATGCTTAGCATTTGCAAAGCTTCTTGTAGAGCATGCAACACTAGTGTCTTCTGGTAGCTTATTGGAAGACTTTCTGACACAGAATTTGAGAACTTAAGGACATGTGCATTCATATTAGAGCAGTGTCTTGGTCATCGATATAGTTTTAAAAAGTTAAGTGGGTAAAGTCTGGAGAGATTTCAATGAATATTTATGTATTACACAGGTAAAACAGAACTATACATATAAAAGAAATATTAAAAACTTAGTATTGTTTAGAAGGGGATGGTTTTAATTAAGGATTCGATCTTCCACACTGAGATATGTTTTGAAAGCAAGGAATGAACTTATTTTTGGTCAGGCATCGCAAAGGCACAAAATATCTGTGTGTGTTTAATTTAAAAGGTGAGTTAATTAATAACACTGAACAACACTTACAACATATTTTTCCGGGACGTGTTTCGAAGGTTAACTTTCCTCCATTATCAACCGGATAATGGAGGAAAGTTAACCTTCGAAACGCGTCCCGGAAAAATATGTTGTAAGTGTTGTTCAGTGTTATTAATTAACTCACCTTTTAAATTAAATTAATTACAACAACACTGTTTTCAAACTTCTATGAAAAGAAGATCTGTGTGTGCATATATATTGGTGTGTCATTTATATACACCATGCCATAATAAAGTACTGTAGAGTAATTGTGCCTACTGTTTAACATTTATCTTACAATTCTGCGAGCTGTTTGTTAGAACTTCTCATACCTGTACAGAAAATCATCAATGCAGCAGTTCGTATCATATGGATATCCCCCTTCATTTAGCAATCTGGTTCAAAAATAGTATTCCAACAGTAGGTGCGGTGGTGTATTGTCAGCTTCATATTGCCCTCTACCAGCAACAATATGCCTCATCATACTCAAATCTTGCTTAGGGTAAGTTATCCGGATAAGGTTTTTTTCCCGAGGTTTTCCCTACCCTGAGAAGACAAATGTCGGATAACATAAAGCTCCATGGACCTCGGGCGCATTTGAGCATCATTTCACCCATGTCATTTCATTTCATTTCATTCATTCGTCCGATATGACACAATGTTGGAGGACGTTAATTCAAAAAAAAAAAAAAAAAAGTCATCTCAAAGCTCTGCAGACATTTTCCATGACATGCAGAGAGGTTCAAAGGACACTATCATGGCATAGTCACGGAAATTCTGCAAACAGTTACTAGGGAGCAGCTCCAAGTTAAAAATACACTAAAAATCACACCTGATACCAGCCAGTGATTCAGCTAAAAATACGACAGCTATACATTGTTAGATGACACAAAGCAGAGGTGCATTTCTAGGTAACTAGCTTCAAAGAGTGACATGAATTGGAAAGCGATGGCACACATAAAAATGAACACTGTATTTGCAGAGTTACCACTGCTATTTTTACCAATGCAATTTGTTTTCAAACTATATATTCTGCGATCCCTTTAGACATTTTTATCTTTTCTGAAATGAGCCATTGTATATTTTGACTGATCACATAACCTCTAGATTATTTTAATTGCACTTAATGTGAAGCTGATGTTCTGCATACTTCAGTTTGAAAACAAAATTTTTGTTGAAACATAAGCACGCAGAAGAGATTTGCAGTCATGGAGCACTCTACAGCTGAAGAACACAGATTTAAGTTGTTGCAGTGTAATCTCAGTCTTACATTTTTGAAGGGAGACAGCTAAAATAATTTATAAATGAAAAAAACAATATTTACGTGAATTTTCTTATAAATTCAAATGGTCTTATTAGGTTATTACCTTTTATATCCTAGCACAACAGCCCTTCACAGGTCAAGGCTTACCACATGGCTGCTGTGTCCCCCCACCTCTGCTGACTAGAGGCATCATGAGTGGAGTGCAGAACTGGAGGAAGGAATGTGGTCAGCACACTGAGCCTTACTGGCCAGTTATACAGCCTTCATGTCCTGGGGTCACCACTTCTTTATTAAGTAGCTCCTCAATTGGCCCCTCCGGGACCTAACGAGGCTGAGTGCACCCTGTGCCAGATCTCCCAGTGGGGAGAAAATCCCCACGCCAGTACAGGTCCTCTGCGCCAGAGCAGGCTACCACTTTGCTATGGAGGCAATCTATTAGGTTATTACTCAGACTAAGTATGCATTACTAAATATAAGAGACAGATAAATGAAACAAATGCAAGTAATAAGGGTAACATACTATTCAGAGGACTTACAATGAGTACAAACAGTGTATACACCTTGGAAACTGTATCACAAGAGTGGATTGGAAATGTAAGAAATCAGCCTTGATTTGTTAAACATAAAAGTGCTACCTATTTCATGTACAGAAAGTAATCGTACAACTGTTGTTTAAATAGATTTTAACAAGATATTTGCATTATTCAATATTTAGTTGGAAACCCGTTTGCCTTATTATTGCTTTGAATCTGTGGGGCATTGATTAAAATAAGTCTGCTGTAGTTTTGGGGTCAATTGACCCCCATTTCTCCTTAAGGGTGTGTTTCAAACCAGCAATGGAAGAAAAGCTATGCTTTCTGAGCCCTTCTTCTAATACAGACCCCAGGGCCGATATCAGGAGATTGGGAAGGTGTATGGAATCGTTTGGGTGTGTTGTAGGTCAGCCATAATCAAGTATTTATAGCAGTATGCTTAGGGTTGTTATCGTGCTGGAAAATATAATTATCTTCCAGACCCATATTTTAAGCATTTAAGTTAAGGCTTGGTTTTAAAATGCCCATATTTATTTTCAATGAAGTGTAATTGGCCTACTTCTGAATCACCCATACAGCACCAAACTAGCACTGAACCACCTCCATGGTTTATTGTAGGCAATATATTTCATGGATCCAGCTCTGCATTGTTCTTCTGCTGTATCATTCACCTACCATCTGAACCAAAAGGATTATTCTTACTTTCATCTGAAGAAATTACCCTTTTCCAGAAGCCCATCCCTTTATTACAGGTTCTTTGGCGAATTGTAATCTATTTACATGATTTTTCTTGTTCACCCAAAACTTTTTATGTGATATTTGACCATGATAACCTTCTTGGAAAATGTTATGTACTGTACTGGCTGATACAGGCCATGTCTTTTCAAGTCTACTGCCAATTTCACAGCACTAATTTTTGGGTCCTTTTTACCCTTCAAATTGTTCATTTATCCTTCTCACTCAAAATTGATGATCTTCCCAATCTTAGCCTATTTTGCACTGACTTAAACACAAAAAACCTGTCAATTACTGACTGCACAGTTAATATCTTTCTAAACGACGTGCAGTGATTGTGCAATCTAATAATTATCTTTCTTAGTCTTTATATCAGCTTTCCTCCACTTGCCTTCCATTTTGACTGTACATGATGCGCTGCATTAATGACTGGCTACACAATGTGTTATCACTGCACAAGGTCAGACAGGAAGTGAAGGGTGACAAATTCAACCTTTGAGCTCTTATCTAGTATTGTATCTGCACGTTTACAATCACTTATTCTGCCTTGCCTGTATGCACTATCTGTTTATTTATAATTTACATACAATACGAGGGTGGGTCAATAAGTAATGCCTCCTATTTGTTTTCTCTTTTAATTGCCAAGAAAATTGAATCCAATTTACATTGCTTGAAAACTACAACATCGACGATTAATTTGTCACTTTTCAATATAATCTCAGTCCTTTTCCACAGTTTTGGTCCACCTTTTAACTAGGGCATATATTCCAGTGTGGTAAAACACAGGGTCTTGCTTCCTAAGCCATTGACGCACGGATGTTTTCACAGCCTCCTCATCTTCAAAATGAATCCCACGATGAGCTTCCTTTAGTGGCCCGAACAGATGGAAGTCAGATGGTGTCAGGTCAGGGCTGAATGGGGGGTGAGGTAAGACTTGCCATCCCAATTTCTGCAGTGGTGTAACGGCTGGTGTGTGGTTTTGCATTGTCATGCAAAAGAACAACATCCGCCATAGCTTTTGTTGGGCGAACTCGGCGAAGACGTGCTTTCAGCTTTTTGAGAGTTCTGACGTATTGGACAGAATTTATTGTGCATCCCTGCTCCGAAAAATCAATCATAAGCACACCCTCTGCATCCCAAAACACTGTCGCCATAACTTTCCCTGCTGACCGCTGAGTTTTGAATTTTTTTTTCTTTGATGACGTTGTGTGATGCCATTCCATTGACTGCCGCTTTGATTCAGGTTCAAAAAAATGAACCCACATTTCGTCTCCAGTAACAATTTTTTCCAGAAACTCCTCTCCCTCCAAATTGAAGCGCTGCAAGTGTTCAGAGGCTATTGTTTTCCTTGTTTCTTTGCTTTGGGCGGTTAACATTCTTGGTACCCAACGTGAACAAACTTTTGAGTAACCCAGTTGTTGAATAATCGTCATCACACTGCTTTTACTGAGGGAGGTAATGCGACACAATTCACCTGTTGTTATCCGGCGATCACCACGAATGATCTCATCGACTCGCTGAATGTTGCATGGAGTCACTGCAGTCACTGGCCTGCCACTTCGCGTTTCATCTGCCAATGGTGTTTGCCCTTCAGCTTCGTTACAGCGACGAACCCATCGTCTAACAGTGCTAACATCCACCGTTGCATCACTATACACATTTTTTAGCCGTTTGTGAATGCGAATTGGCGTTTCACCTTCCGCAATAAAAAATTCAATCACAGAACGCTGTCTAATACGAATGTCGATGTCAGCCATTTTGCAAGAGGATGCAGTGCTGCCACCTGTTGACTTAGGAAGTTACTACTGCAGGGGATTGGAGAAGAAGGTTTGAGGAATTGCGCCAAATTCAAATTTTTCACATAACTAACTTATTTAAGGAAAAAAAAATAGGAGGGATTACTTATTGACCCACCCTCGTATATTTGATTTATTGGTAACTAGCAAAAATATTTCTATAATTCACATTTCAGTATTCATATATAATGTATCATTACATTGCTAAGTCATTACATTTTGCCTTTTCTGTGAATATAATGCAAAATTATGTATACATTACAAGTGTACAAACTTTTTTGGCAGTCACTGTACATTCTGTACTGTATTATTCTTTGCTTATCCTAAAAAGCAAAAAATAGTTCTGAATAAGGGAGTTTTACACTTGAGTTAAAAAAAAATCACAACATTTTCTTTGATAAGTTAATGCACATACATCAATAATAATCTATTAAAAATATTGATGCCTCACAGAACCTGCATGCTTTTTTGTTTTCCAACAGCAGGGTAATGTATGAAACTTTACAGAAACACAGAAACTGTACATAATATACCTTGACTTAACATAACATATAAATGAGAAAGATAATGTATTTTGTACATGAGAACCACAAAAATACAGTATAGTTCCGATAACTCAACCTAATGTGGACTGGACTGAGAGGGTGTCGGGTTACCAAAATGTCCAGTTGTATCTAGTAAGGGGTCTGTTATTCACAACTTCTAGCATAATACTGCAAATTACATAAATGCATGTTTTAGCACAACTTCTTCTTTTCCTGATTACCCTCCCCTTATGTATGACTTACACCTCCTAGGACTTAGAACCCCTAGGACTTATAAGGCAGTACCTAGGGTCATACGCCTGTCGGGGAGCACAGGAACCTATGGACTGGACAGAGTGGAGACCTGGAAGCAGGTGGTCAGCCAAGCACCAATTATGGTAGTGAGGATGAGATGAAATGCAGGCAAAATTAATGATTGGAAAGGTGATAATGTATAAGTTGGTGGAATGAGTGGTGGGGGAAACTGGAGAACCCGGAGAAAACCCGCCCTGATGCCGCTTCGTCCACCACGAATACCACATGTAGGTTCCTGGGATTGAACCCGGGCCGCCTAGGTGGTAGGCGAATATGCTAACTGCTTGGCCATAGCGCCGCCGAAAAAAAGTATATATACTCAAATTTATTACATAGATATTCATATGTTCCCCTTTGATCTCTTTAATGCATCAAATTTGATTTCCATTGTCATGTTAACTTGTCTTCTTGTTTGACACAAATAACTCAAGACAACACTAACAGTAAGCCTGAAATCTGAGAAATGGCACTGTAACCAGAAATATGTAACTGAAAGTTTACCCAGTATGTATGTGGTAAACTAAAGAAATAAACCTTTCAAACAGTGTTTGTGCCATGTACCCACATTATTAGCAGCAAGCTTTTTATTTCACAACAATGATCCGCCAGCTGCTTATGTTCTGACTAGATATTGAAGGTCAATACATTGTCAGCACTTTTGTTACTGTGAGAGATGTCGCAGGTGTATACGAACACTAATTAAAAATTACATATACTGTCTATATCGCATAGTGGATTTTAGAAATAATTAGTTAAAGTTAATAAAAAATAAAAGTATTAAAATATAAAATCTGATGTGTTGCACTTGCATGACTTTCTCTACTCTTGTACTAACTATTCTTATAAACTAATTCCTATATCTTCTTTGTGTTAGTCGAAATAAACATTTTCAGAAATTAACTTATTGCTTATTTCCTTGTAGGTACAAGGGGAATATAGGAATTCAGTAGGCTTTGAGCGATATTCTAATCTTTTAAAGGGTTAAAATTCTGTTCTCTTTGAACGGCTAACGTATAAAAAAATGAATAACGATGTTTTATTTGATGAAAGTTCAAGTTTTTGAAAACTCGCACAAATAGCGTGGAATATCTCCGAAATGGTTCACTCTACAAAAAAATAGATTTGACATAAATTGTGTGTTTTAGCAAGATCTATATTTTTTTGGTATAGTAAGATTTGGTCTATCTGTTACAGTTTACCAGTTATGCAAAAGTCATCCCGAGTAAACAGGACTACATGGGCTATAGCCAGAAAACTCAAAAAATATATTTAATTTGTCATAAAAATATCTTAATATTTTAATCAAAATCCTTAGAACCATTTTCAAGAAAATCAAAATTTTAGAAAAATGTTCCATGTAAAGGGTAGTTTGGGGTGGAGGAATTTTCTTTGTGTTGCATCCTTATAATATGTTAAACCTAAATACGAACTTTGGTTTTTAATTGACCTTTCATTTTTGAGTTATGCTGCCCACAGGCTGATAGACACACACCCAGAGAGACAGACAACCAGACATGGACCTTTTTCTAAAAATGCTTTTTTTTTTTTTATTTAGGAGGCCTCAAAACATTTCCAGTGAAATCTCGACATCAAATTTTTGGGTGGAGTACAATACTTCCTCTACGTATACGTAGTAGAAATAAATAAATATTTTGTTGTTTAATGATGCTGTCAATTGCCAGGATCACATCAGCATTGCCGATGTACAGGAATTTTGTTCTGTAGGTGTTCTTTTACATGCCAGTAAATCTGCTGACATGGAGCACACTTAAAAACCATCGGCCTGGGCCAGATTTGAACCCCTGGCCTTGGGATCAGTAAGCCAGCATCTAACCAACTGAGCCACCCAGACCGAGTATACGTAGCAGAGAAAGTAAAAAATTGTTGAGTTATTGAGAGTCAAGTTATTGGGGTTCTTCTGTATAATATATTAACAAGAAAATATATAACTGAAAACTATGTAATGGAGTGAAATATTAAGGGCCATATGTTGAGTGCTTAACAAATTCAGCGTATATCTGCAAAAACCATAAAGTGAGGAACATGTAACAACTGTCTCACTGTTTTTGTAAATCAAGCTGGAACATTTTTTAGTGAAAGTAGATTGACACATAGCTCGACTTTCTTTCCCATAGGCCCAAATTTTGACAAGAAAATAATTTACAAATTAGAATGATTCCCTGATGGTGTGTAATTCCTTAATACATCAGTGTTTAAAATATATTGAATGAGAAAACAAAAGTGTGCAATATTTATTTCTTCAGTTCTTTTTCTTGAAGATGCGCATCTTTCGCAAAAAGAGTGAAATGTAACTGGAACCATATTGTCTTCACTACATACAATCTTAGTTACAAATTATCTGTAGTGTGCTCTTGTGTATAGTCAAAAGGGGCAGAGTGAATGATCTCTTATCAGGCAAATGATCATTGTGCGGAAGATATGCCTAAGCTGACTGTGAAAGCTTAAAACTTAACTTCTTCCTGCCAAATAGGGACCCTATGGGAGAGAAAGCCTGTATGCAGGTATTTTTGTTAAGTGTCTTTTTCACTCAATATGCGAATCAGTATGACAGTGGCCCCTTGTAAGTGAGGTTCGGTGTATTATGTTTAAAACTATAATTAATGAATATTAGCATCATACATGAACCTAAAGGTCCATCTGAGAAGTATAGGGGAGAGGGAAGCCAGGCAGGTCTGCCTATCTAAAATGGACAGGGAACAAAAGCAAGCAGGTTACTTCATATTTTTTTTAAATTGGTAATATTTTTTGTGCTTGTATGTAGGACCAGATATCCAGGAATTTTATGCCACTGCTCAAAGTAGGTTATTATAACAAAAATATTAAAGTAGTTGTGTGTGTTCGGTTTTTTGAGTCATTTGAGTCACTTTTTTACACTCGCTTTCATTTGAAAATGTTGGAAAGGCTGAAATGTTTTCAAGATCATTTGATCTCATCCTCAACTTTTGGGTGACTGAAGCTATCTTCTTCCTGCTGCCTCTCTCTGTTGCCTTCTGGTGTTAGGGTTACAAAGTTTTAACGCTTTGTTCAATGTCAGGATTTCAACATTTATATTACTGTTTTTATGTATATTTTTTCCCAAATGTACAGTTCTGTTGGTGAAGTAAGTGATTTAACAATTTTATATTATGACCAAAATAAAAATGGTGTGACACACTAGACTTTTCTGTTTTTTCAGTTTGAAGTTTTTCTGGTGTTCTCCAGTCTGATTTCCAAATTTCTATTTGCTTTTCCTATGTAAAGACACCTTGTCTCCATTTCCTTCTGTTACCAAATTGCTTCTTTGGTTTGCGATACAAAACACCATAAATATTAGAAATAGAATCCTATTAACCCTTGCAGCCGCACTGTAGCCCAAAGTGGCTGAGGTTTGATCTCAGGTAACTGCGTGTGGGATTTGTGGTGGACAAAGTGGTGCTGGGGCGGGTTTCCTCTGGGTTTTCTGGTTCCCTCGCCATCTCATTCCAACGGTGGTTCATCTTCATTCCATGTATCAATAGTGCCACCACCTGCGGTGCCATATGTAGTAAAAGTGGGCATTAAACCACTTGAGTCACTTTTTTACACTCACCATCAAAAAAGTGATTCAAGTGACTCAAAAAATGAAACTCAAACATGCTGAAGCTGGCCCCGTAGCTTGGTTGGTGGAGCATCTGCCTGCTGTGCAAGGGGTTCGATTTCCAGCTGGGAAGGTGGGAATTTTTCTTCCACTAGGATTATTCCCCATCCTCCGTAGAGTCTAGAATTATGAATGGGAGTGGAAGTGTGAGTGGCGTCTGAATTTAATGTAATAAAAGAACAAAGTAGTAGAAACCCAACGTTCAATACCACTGCTACGCGAGCGAACACCATTGCAATTGTTCCAAGAGGTTAAAAGCTGATGCTGTCACTTTTGCTGTTAATGGCAACATATAAATGGAACATATATTAAAAAAAGCAGATGAACACTTCACTGTTAATAGTGCTTCTATTTTTAATATTTACGGTGTTTGATATCACAAACCAAAGAAGCATTCCATTGATAGAAGAAAATAGAGATGAAGCAGGAGGTATCTTTACACAGGGAAACAAAATGAAATTTGGGAATCAGACTAATGAAACAGGAAAAATGAAAAGGAATTTGGAAATCAGACCAAGGGAACATAGGAAAACCAAAAATAAATTTGGAAGCCAGACTAAAGGAACGATAAAGAAATTTAAAACTGAAACAAACACAAAAGTCTGCTATGTCACACCGTTTTTGAATAGAAAACGATAACATTGGTTTTCTATCCAATATTTGTCACACACAAGACACAAGCACCCATGTCTGAGGTGGGACTTGAACCCGCAACTATCTACGTGGCTAAATTGAACCAAGTGTTGAAACTTTGCACCCCTAACACCAGATGGTAACAGGACCATAGCAGCAGAGAGAGGGAGCAGCAGGAAGATAGCTTCAGTAACCTAACGGCTGAGGGTGAAATCAAATGATCTTGAAAACATTTCAGGAGTGGGCCATGAGTCTAGATATAACGAAGGATACAGAAGTTCCCCAGTTTTCAAAAATTATAACAAAATAAGAGTACCATCAGGTTACACAAATATCTGCAGGTATTCACATATTTATTTAACTCAGCAATTATTCATCTGCTATTTCAAGCTAAATGCTGTAAATTACTCCAGATTTCATTAACACTATGAGTACAGGTTAGAAGGTTGCATTGTTGAACATAAGCCAACGTAAGAAAGGAAAACAGGAAATTCTAGATAATACTGTACTGATTTAAATCGGAATAGAATGCAATGCCCACACTGTGGTAGATATTTCCAAGGAGAAAGGGGTGTGAAAATTTGCAGTAGTCGCTCGCATCCTCAAATACACTGTACTCAGCTCTTAACCAATCATTCTGGTTCTCAATCAGTAGCATCTGAAATGGGCACTTTTTCTAATGAACATTATGATGGCTGTGAAAAGGTTAATTTTAAATCAGAGTTACGTGAATGAGGGAACAAATTTTCTAAACCGACCATTGAAAACAATTCTAAATTCAACACACTCATACATGAGTTTTCAAAATTTATGAGTAGTTCCATTCACCTCCTTCCTGGCCTGAAACACTATAAACAAAATACTATATAGCCAGAAGAAAACAGATCAGGGTAAAATGTACAGTAAGACATCAAATCCCTAACGTGCAACAGAAACAGCTCGTAACCATAGAAAATACAAGTACGACTATCAACTTGCACAATTTCAGTTTTATAATCAGAGAAGAAAGGTGGTACATAGAGTATTGGAATCGGACACCAAAAATTGTAAGATTGAACTTAACAAAATATTTGAAAACTACTCAACAATATTTTCCACTGAAAATACCAGCATACAGCATGTATACCCTTCTAAACTTACTGAAAGTTGTTGTACAGAGCTTGATGAAATTTACAACTCCATCATCACAAAAGAAGAAATTGCAGCCGCGGCAGGGTGTATTACGGTAGACACTGCTCCAAGGTCCAATCACGTTTTGGTAAGAGTTGTGAGGGACAACATGGTGTGTGACATTTTATCTGTAACTGCAACCCAAATGCTTGCAACAGGCAGCGTACCTGAATGTCTGAAATTAGCTAACACTGTGCTAATCCATTAAGTAGGGTGATACTAAGTATTTATCAAATTGGAGGCTGATAACTATCTGCTCACTGCTAAGACGTATTATTGAAAGGATACTAAATCAACATTTACGTTCATTTATATATTTTAATGAACACCAAAAAGGATTTAACAACCAGCATGGCTGTCTTATTAACATATCAGCACTTCAAGCGCTCTTAAAGACAACTAAAGCAGAAAAACAAGATATAACTGTGTTTTTTTTAGATGTTTCAAAAGCTTTTGACAATATTGGTCATCGCCTAACTTTATCTGCCAAATCTACTCCCTCTAAACTAAAGAACCTTGTATTAAATTTACAGAGAGACAATACTACACAAGTCGAGACATCTTTAGGTAAAACAAAGCTTATTCAGTTGCCATTATCACCGATGCTTCACAACTTAGATACTGATTTTATTTTTGATGAGCTAACTGAAGAAAGTCTGCTACAGGAATATGGTAAACCAATATGCGCAGAAGCGTCACCCCTCAGCATCAAGGGATTTTCAGACAACACAGTCATAATCGAAAAAAATAAAGAAGCAGCAATTGCATTAACACAAATTTCTCTCCAACTTTTCCAGGAAATTGGTCTGGAAATAAATCCAAAAAAATGCACAGGAATATGTGTTGAGAAGGGGCAGCTAATAAATGACACACTAAATATTGATGAAAATATCAAAATAAACACTATAAATAGTACAGAAGAAATTAGATACCTCGGTGTCTCTTTCAATGGTGGATTTAAATTTGATGCTAATTCTGCTTTGAAAGTATTACACAGTAAATTGGAATTCTTGGGATGTTCTCCTTTGCTCACAGTTGACTAGCAATTTATTTGTTAAATAAAGCTATCTGTCCCAGTCTTGTGTACACTTTCCAAACCACAGAGATCAAGCAAGTACCAGTCAAGTTTGTGAGCACCACAGATAAAATTATAAAGAAATTTTGCAGTTACCCACGGATACACCAGACAGTATGCTATCTGCTGATTTGAAATTCAAAGGACTTGGTTTATTTAAAGCAGTATGGAAAGTTTATCTTCACACATTGAGTAGTCGGAAGCTTTCATGGCCAGAGTTAGAATTAAGGCTAGAGATTTCCTCCGGGCTTAAAAACCGTGGCCTGCTGGAATTTTGAGGTCCAGACGTTTCATACACACCTGCAGTGGACTTCATCGGTGGCATAGTCTGAGTCTTCTCAGTGAAGGTTCAGTTACAACAGAATCGTTTAGACTTAGACTTATTTTATTAAGGGAATATTTGCCTGGTGCCGGCACAATGGGGCCCAGCTTACAGGCTAAAATTTACATGGACATATATTTTACAAGGTCAGAATCGTTTATGACTAGAGGTGCCTTATTTATATGTGGGCCGCTCACAGGGGATTGGCTGGGCTTGAGCGGGAGGTGTGTGGTAGATGGGTGGGCCATTCTGATTGCTGATTGGCTGGCTTCTTCTTCATTGCTGATTGGTTTACGTGATTTTTCTGCATTAGTGCTTTTTTTTTATGTTGAAGTATCGGATGCCAGGTTTTGTTCAATTTTAGAGTTTCTTCCTTTCTGTGAAAATTATTGGGGTGTTTGTAAATTGGGTGTTTGTGTATTGATAAGAACAGTAGTCTCCTTATACTGAATTATGTATAAGGAGACTGTTCTTTCATCTATGCTATACTACCATGCCAGACTACAAAGTGAAGCCATACAAATTTACAAACACTCCAATAATTTTAACAGAAAGGAAGAAACTCTAAAATTGAACAAAACCTGGCATCCGATACTTCAACATAAAAAGAGAAGCACTAATGCAGAAAAATCACGTAAACCAATCAGCAATGAAGAAGAAGCCAGCCAATCAGCAATCAGAACGGCCCACCCATCTAACACACACCTCCCGTTCAACTCCACCCAATCCCCTATGAGCGGCCCACATATAAATACGGCACCTCCAGTCATAAACGATTCAGTTGTAACGAACCTTCACTGAGAAGACTCAGACTACATCACCGATGATGTCCACCGCAAGTGAGGATGAAACGTCTGGACCTCAAAATTCCAGCAGACCACGGCTTTTAAGCCTTAATTCACTATCTCTAGCCTTAATTCACACATTGTTTACAGACTCTCAAACTCACATCTCCAGTGTAAGCAATGGGCTGCCACATATAAGAAAAATCTGTCAAGAACTACGGAAATGAGAGTTCGTAAACTGGTGCTCTTTACCACAAAAAGGGATAGATGTAGAGCTCTTTAAGGAATATACCCCAGCAAACAACTGGATTCGACATCACCACGGACTCTCTTCAAGCGAGTGGTGAGGAGCATTGAAAATGACTGGAAATGTATCTGCTGTACGTACTGTTCCGGGTAGATCTCAGAACGGAAACCTCTGTCATAGATGTGGCTGAAAGAAAGAAACACTGGCCCACATCCAGGATTCCTGTCCCCATGGTGAGGTACTCAGAAACTCACATCACCACCAGATCAGGTCACTCATCACTGAAGAACTGTGTGAAAAGAACTTTAAGGTGTACCAAGACGTCCATGGTTTATCCACAACAGGAGCACACATTGGATCAACATTATAGCTTACTGAGAAGACAGCAATAGGGGATTTATTATTGATCCAACCATAAAGTTTGAGTACCATCTGAGTCAACCTATGGAAGTCCATCTGGAAAAACAATCTATCTACACACCTACCATACCCTTTTATAAAAATACCAGCTGGATGACAGAAATTGTTGGTCTCAAGGTTGGTGCCCGAGGCACAATTCCAGCCCCTTTTGTGAACTTCTGGAAAGAATTTAAACTTCCAACTACCAGCATAAGGAAAATCGTTAATGCCACTATACATGGCTCTGTAAACATCCTTAGATCATGCTTACTTGGACCTTAAAACTGCAAACATGATATTTTTGTGTTTTAGAATCTCTATTCAAAAGTTTTTAATTCCATAAAACCATGTTATTATTAATTCTATCACCATATTATGACTACACTGTTAAACCTAAATTCCAATATTTGTCTATGACTTAGTAATATCATTTGTCTTTGTTTACTTTGTCAAATTTGGCAATGATTTGTTTCAATAAAATATACTGCTTCTATTTTAAATATTAAAGTAGATGTTATTTTATGTAAAATATAATCCTTGAATATATACATATAGAAAACAAAGCTCTTTGAAATAAGAATACTGACAAACATCTTAAAGATCAGTAGGATATGCTATTATAGTCATCTTTTCTTTAACCATATATTTGTTATTTTAATATAATTGAGGTTAAATAAGTGCTACTTCATAAAATCTAGGAAGAAAATACTATGGTAGACCCAAAATTTAATGCCGGCTGATACCTCACCACTAGTGTTCTTTTTCCTATTGTGCAAATAAATTTTGTGGGTGCAAACAATATTTATATCACTAGCTTTACAATGTGATTTCACAGTGTGTTCAACTATACAACTAGGCAAGGGTTGGCAGGCTTCTGATTGGATTTTGTGTTGACCAGCTCCTCCTGCCACCAGCCATTAAATGTTGTGTCAACTATAAAATATTCTACTCAAAAGGTTTACCCTTAAAGGATCAGAAGATAAAAGAAGACAACAAATAAAATGTCCCATGAAATTCGAGATGAGCATAGGAGAGGATGCAATGTGTGTGTGCGCGTGCGTGCGCCGTGGGTGCATGGGTGGGTGCGTGCGTGCGTGCGTGTGTGTGTGCGTGTGTGTGTGCGTGTGTGTGTGTGTCTCTCGCCTGCCTACTGTGAACTCAGATCGTCTCAACCTGGAGGATAAATAGACACAACTTCCTTTATCATGATTGTGTCATGCTGTAAGTTCCTTCTAACTCCAAACAAGCATAGGTATGTGTATAAGAAATGAAATGAAGAGAGACATTATAATTATTATCTTTAATTTTGAAGCATGCTTCCTCTTATGCATAATAACTATTTTATAAACTGTAAATCTACATGAACTTCCACTTCATTTCTTGACCATTGCAAATTTAGAATATTTCTTCACAAGCACTTCTGCCTTGAGATATGGATATGGGAGTGCATACTTCGAGTTCATGGAAATGTGCAAGTGTATTTAAATCTTTGTGCCAAATAGTCTTCTGCTAATGTTCTTATTTTGAAACAAAGTAAAATGAGATTTGTTTTAAATTAGAGCGTGAACAGTTAAATAAATCAGATAGTGTTAACATTTGATCTTTAGTGCACTGGAGACTTGCTCTTGCTTCATGTCTTTTCATACTACCTCCAACTCCATCACAGGCACCCTTCCTGTGCAAAGTTGTCATTCTGCCTTCACCACATATTCTTGCTCATAAAAGCAGAGATTGATGAAGGAGCACCATTACTAAAATAATATATTTGGATGCAGGTGTGAATGTTTCATGAAGGAATGAAATAAATACAGGGCATAAATGAATTACACAGCACAAAGTAATAGACAATTCATAGGCAAAATATGCCGAGAGCATCTTGAATAAATTCATAGGCAATCAGTTTGAGGTATGAAACCTATGGTATACGAATACTTCTTTCTTTCCTTGATTCCCTTCCGTTATGTAGGACTTACAAGCCAGCCTAGGGTCAGAGGCCTGTCGGGGAGCAGAGGGACCTCTGGACCAGACAGAGTGAAGACCTGGAAGCAGGTGGTCAGTCAAGCACCAGGTATGATAGCGAGGAAGAGAATGATATAAAATGCAGGCAAAATGGATGATTGGAAGGGTGATAATGAAGCAATTGGTGTAAAGAATGGCGGGGGAAACCGGAGAACCTGGAGAAAACCCGCCCAGATGCTGCTTCATCCACCATGAATACCACATGCGAGTCTTGCCTAGGTGGTAGGCGAGCAGTATAACCACTCAGCCATGGCGCCACCGTTATGTCTAGGAATACAAATCACAGAATTGTGCCTCAAAAATGCTTGGGTGTATGCACGCCTCTGATTGTGTCCACTGCAGCTGTAATGTGTGATGAGAAAATAATTGGATGAATTTTGTGGCCTGTATATTTAGCGTATTGGATATTTTGCCAGAATGGTGAAGATCTATAAAAGCTCGTGTTTAAATCTCCGTAGCCATGTATCTTTTTTATGCTCTATTTTCTTTCTTTCTTTCTTCATAAGCACATGCTTAATTTAATTTGATTTACAGAAAACATTTGTGTTGTATTGTAATTTTTCATTTAACCAATGTTTAAACTTTTTATTTCAAATTTGTTTAAACTTTATTTACACTTTTGTGACCTAAATAGTAAGTACTCACTGAGAACTTTATACTTTAATGGGATGGTTCAAGCTTAACTAGCAGCTTACTAACAAGTAAATAATAGATAAGCACTTGAAAAATCACTTGACTGAATTATTATAAACATAAGTTGAACTGATATTAACTTTACTCTAGATGGACACAAGCAAAACAAGGGTAAGGAAACAAATTTTGAGTAGGCGCAAGTTACAATATAAGTGCTCAAAATGGCTACCTCTAACATCAATGCATAGGCAACATCTACAAAGAAATGATTAGCAAACTCCATTCAGCATTTCTGGTGCATTGTGAATCTCATTGCTGGCTGCAATAATGCAGGCAACCAGAGTCTCTTCAGAAACCATTAATGATGAATACACCAGATGACTCCAGAAAAAGAAATCCATGGGATTGAGACCTGGTGAATGAGGTGCCAAGGTATTGTAGGACTGCCTCTTCTGATCCGAGTGGGGAAGACTCGATTTAAATGCTCCCATAATTTATAGGATAATGCGCAGGAGCTCTGTCATATTTCAAATGCAGTTGAGCACAAACATCAAGCAGCACCTGTTCTAAAAGGGCTGGCAGTACATCCTTCAGAAATGCTTTATAAGTGTTGCCGCACATTCGAGAAGGAAGAAGGTATGGCCCAATGACATGGTCAGAAACAGTGCCAGCCCATATGTTCACCATAAACTGCTGTTGATGGCTCTTCTGAATAGTGGTATTGGAGTTCTTGTATGCCCATGTGTGACTATTCTTGTAATTTAGAATCAGCTCATGCCTGGTAAATGTGGCTTAATCAGTGAACAAGATCATTGAAAACAGTTCCAGAGGCTGCCTTAAGGGCCATTCACAAACTCGCAACAGTAAATCACAATTCTCCAGAGTTAAGGCTGCACCTTTGGAGATGGAAGGGGTGGAGCAGCTCCTCATGCCAGACTTGCCATACACTTGTATGGTTGCTGTCCATTTTACATGCAATAGCATGGATGCTGGTTGATGGTTCCTCTTCCAGTAAATGCAACAATTTTCTTCAGACTCTGGGGTGTCATGGGTATATCTTGCCATCACAATCTGCTTTATTTGGCAGCATAGAACCACATTCTCGCAAGCACTGATCTACAGATTCTAATGTAGTCTGACGCAGCTGCCTGGGGTACCTTTAGCTGCGAATCCATGCAGCTATTACAGAACAACCTCCTGCTTCGCCATACACAAATTGCATGTCAGCTATGTGGCGAAAGTGTAATTTTGCTCCATGTTCCCAGAGTACTTATTTAACTGCTTAAACGCAATATTGTGTGTTGAAAGCAAATAGCAAATGAGACATGGGTGACTTGAGTAGGAAACAGTCACCGCATGTTGGTGTTAGTGTCTGCCAGGGTTGTTAAGGTCACCTGTTAGCAGTATTAGACATTTGTTATGCCACCACATAGGCACTCTGTGCTTCTTTGGGGAGTCGTAGTACTTTGTGCTTTGACTTGGTTCAACATTTTGTGAATTGTTTACAGCTGGTTAACTATTAGATCGAAAATTGCTCTTATTTACATGGACAGTTATAGCCAACTGATAGCGTCAGACCAATGTCAATACATCACCCTCCAGCCCAAGCCATCAGATGTGAGAAGAAGCAAAAGTGAACAATACCCTGTGCATTGCATATGATGGTGGTATTTTGCTATTTTGAAGCATAAGGACAACATTGCTCTCCAATTGGAAAAGGAAGGGGAGAGAAAAGGTTTACCCATCTCCAAGGTAGAACCTTATTTCTCGGGTTTATTAGGTCCACAGTCAGTCCACAGAAGCATGTGGCCAAAGCACACATTTTAGAACTTCCACATATTTCTTTAGCCGTTTGCCATAATCTGTTGTCCATCTCAGTGGCATGCAGCCACATGATAAGTCTACAATTTAAGCACTTTTGGTAATGTACACCCGTGGACAAAAAAATGAGTCATTTGCCAAATGAGAATGCCAAATTCGTGTAAGTCCTACTCGGTACAGCACTTTGTTTACATCATCCGTGATACAGTTATGTAGTGGCAGCAATAAGTTGTAACATGTTCCAAATCTTAACATTACCAACATATGATCAATTATCATACCAAATACCTAGCTTTAGCTTCTTTAACTACAAACTATCAACGTTAACTGCAAATATTAACGACACAAAACAGGATACAGTTTGGACTGCACAGTATTACTAAACCTGCCACCTTCCATGTGTGTTCACTGTAGTGTTGTGGCAAAACATAGGTTACCCCTGTGGTGAGGGTCGCAGGTTCACTTCTCGCATGTAGCAAATTTTTTTTCCTTCTCTTAAGGATGTTGAAATAATGCATAGTGGCTAGTTATTTTAAATATATTAATTTCATACACGACATTCAGTGAAGTTAATAATATGACAGTTATTATGATGCTTCTTTAATGGTTTATTGTACCAAACAGTAATATGCTGCACACGAAAACACATGGTGCGCAAATGCATCAGATAGGCACAGTTCTCTCTCAATGAATCGTACCATGCTAGCTGAACGTGTGCAGAAAAACATACAAAGTGATATTTTCTTCCTCACATAAGGGAAAAGCAATTGTCTATCGTCCAAAGGGGTCCCGATACTATGCAAAATATGTAACTTCACAAATTCATCAATGTCGCATATCTATACCGTGTTGGGGCTGGATATCAAGGGATGGCCTAGGTGTGCTGTGGCAGCTTGACAATGTGCTGCACAGTGCACAGTACACAGTAATTCTTGAGAATATTTTGGTTCCTTCTGTGAGGATGGGATATCTTGATGGAATTATTGAATTCATACAGGATAATCATCCTGTCCACACATTTTGAGAGGTTTCAAATTGGTTCTCAGAGAGGCAGGATATCAGAGTTGTAGACTAGCCTCCCTGTTCACTGGATTTGAGCTACCAGATTTGAACCCAATTGAGAATGAGTGGGCTGAGGTGAAAAGGGAGTTGTACTCCAATTTCCCTGTAGCTGGGTGAAAGACAAAATATGACCTCTGGGCACAAATTCAAGTAGCCTGGGACATTCTAGCTTCTCATCCGTATTACTGCAGGCATTTCATTTTGTCTATGCCCTGAAGGATGAGGGCAGTTTTATGTGCTAAGGGTTCATATACCTGATATTAATTACATTTATTTTTTGTTTTTGTTTTAGAAGAGGATAGTTTATTTACATATGTTTTTATTTATTTAACACAAGTATTAGTAGAATAATTATGCTTTTGTGTGCATAGATAAGTCTATAACTTCAAAGTTTTATTAATGTTATATTAAGTTATATTAATGCAGCATTATGTTCCACATGTGTTGTAGAACATAATACACAATATATGGTACAATGTCATAAAATTAACAAACATAAAAAAATGACAAGTGATGCAGGATTTTAACTTATGAGTGGAAGCAACACCTTTTTAACCTCTCGGCTACCATAATGTTATTCTGTGTTTTGTTTTCAGTATTTATATGTTAACCATTGTGCTATCAGTTACAGACCTTTATATAGTTCTTTCTTGTGCGTTATGAACACAGCTTTTACGAAGATACATGAAGCTCTACGACCAACACTTAGAATCTGGAGTTGACTAATTTTTTTTTGTCCACGGGTGTACAATTTAGAAATCCTTTTTCAGAGAGACAAAAGACAGACTTTACTAAGTGTCTAATAAGCACTATTTCATTTCCAATGGATATTATTTACATATTTCTTTCTGGTTATGATTTATTGATCACAACCTCTAATTACTTTGAATTGTATAACTTGATGTCATAGACCATAGGTTTTGTGTCTCAAATTGATGGACTAGGAGCCATCTGTTTCCAGTAAAATTCAAGTGGTGTTACTCATTTACATCCTGTAGCTAAATGAAAAGCTAGTGTATTATGCTTTAAAGGGTCTGATATTACAAGTGATGCACTATTGATTGAATAGTAGTGGTTATATCACAAGAGAATATAGTTTGCTTGGTTGTTATTCCAATGGAATCAATGGACTTAGTGTACAACAAAAGCATAGTTCTTCGAAAAATCATACACTACTGCAAATTCACCTGGATTTCAGATTTTCTTTTATTTCTTATAAAATGAACTTGGTTGTGTGATTATGAATGAATACTTTTCAGTGCATCCACTTTCTCCAAGCATTCTTCTATAAAGTCATCTTTATTCTGAGTATTTGACAGACTGGTTCTGTCCATTGCTAACCATCGTTTGTAACTTACCATGCCAACCATGGATTTCTCAAAAGCAAGCTCCAATTGTTTTCTTTTTTCTGCATTGTGAGAGCACCAAAAACAGTTAAGAAGAAAATAGTCCAGTTTTGGAGGTTTGCACATAATTTGTGCTACATAGTCATGATAGGTTTTCAGTGGTTTTTCTTGACTTTTGATCAGTTCTGCTATTTGTGAGCCATCCATCATGAGCTTTATATTGTGATGAATCATTCTCCTGCAAATAGTATGAGTATCACTGGAATCTGCCAGAACACAGTCGTAAATGTGAAAATCCTACTCTAATACTGGGATATATGTCTTTGAAATGCTAGGACAATTCCCTGGTGTTGCACTTTTGAATGTGTTCTTTTCCACCTTCACTCTTTATTGTAAAAAAACCATTCTTACCTTACATTGTACCACTTGTCTGTTTTGTAGAAGTTCCCTTTTCCAGTCAGGTGTGTCCATAGCCCTCTTTTGCTTACGTCCTTGGCTACAGAAATCACAGTTTTATGGTATTGAAGGTCTGCTGAATTTACCTAATTGATAAGGATGATGTAACAAACTTAATATTTAATTTTTTATTTCTTTTTTGACAGAAGAGAATGCATTTTTTTAGATTTACCATTATTTCTACTTCCATATCATGACCTCATTCAAATCTTTCCATTTTACCAAATATGTTATCTTGTAGTGACCATTCAATTTTTTAAACTTTAGATCTGATATAGTTTTTGTGCTTTTTTTTGTGAAACAAATTCGTGATTAGTATTTTGATCTTATGATAAAAGTCCACCAGCATCATATCCTTTTTATGTTCACATTTATATTTCAGTTTAGTTGTCCAAACATCCATAAATCTCAATAAATTCTAATCAGTGTTCAACAAAATCCACTGTATCCATGTGGAACACTCACTTTGTACAAAGACCGCCAAAGAAAATCTGACAGCACCTCCGGTCTGTTATATTTATCGTTGTACGAAGGCGTGACCATTTCATTGGTTGCTTTAGGCAACGTACCCTTGCACCGTCACCTAAAACTGCCAAAGAAAGGACCGTAGCTTTGTACAACGATAAATAATTAATGTGACAGACCAAAGGTGCAGAGAGATTTTTTGGCTGTGTCTGTACAAATGTCTGGAGTGATAGATTGTGGATTTCTTGTTCCGTCTCTCTCTGTCAGTGTAAAGTCTCTAATAATGGAAGAAAGCTATGTCCACTGTCCGTGTACGCGTGCGCATTTAACTATTGGGTGGAGTACAATACTTTGATTATTGAAAGCACGCAGCAGATGAGGAGGAGGAGGAGGAGGAGGAGGAGGAGGAAGAAGAAGAAAAAAAGATTAGTAGGTACAATGCCTGTATGAGTTCATGTCTTATTAGTTTGATGTTACCAAGAGAAATGAAGTTTAAGTAATAATTAATAGCTGGAATAGCTTTAAAAGAAAATCTGATGTGTTGCACTCCCATGACTATCTCTACTCTTACACTAAGTGTTCTTACAAAAGCTTACTTCTCTATCTTCATGTTAGTCGACATAAACACTTGCAGAAGGTATCTTATTGCTCAGTTTCTTGTAAATACAAGAGGAGTATAGGAATACAATAGACTTTAAATGATAGTCAAATGTTGTAAAGCTGGTGGCTATATGTTGGCTTTGAAATTTCGTTTTTTTTTGTTTTTTTGTTTTTGTCTTTTTGTACAATCAAGACATAAAATAAGCATAACGCTGTCACTGAGTGTACTGTGTGTTTTTAATATCACCAAATATATCACGATATTGGCTAAGAGAACCCGCAATCATTTTCACCGTTTTCACTGTAAAGGATTTCCTAAGATTAAGTTTTTTTGCAAGGCATTATGAAAAGTCTAGGAACACGGAGGTAAACAAATAACAGTATTATAATAAATACAAATTAAACTTAAATGAAATAAGTCTTACCTGGCTGAATGGCAGTCCCTCGAAGTTCAATGCGCTGATGGAGAGCTTCCAAAATATATCTTTAATTGCTTTACTACTGGTTTTCACAGGAATGTAACAAAAAATTCAATAGCAATATCTTTCGAAAACAGCATTCAACTTTTTCCATCATGGTAATAAGCACATGCGATGAAAAGAAGGAAAGGGGAAACGAAAAAAAAGAAAAGAAATTAATAATAAATAATAATGATGATGATGATAATGATAATAATAATGATAATGACAATAATAATAATAAATAATAATAATAGTAATAATAGTAATAATAGCAATAATAGCAATAATAGTAATAATAGTAATACTAGTAATGATGATGATAATAATAATAGTAATAATAATAATAATAATAATAATAATAATAATAATAATAATAATAATAATAATAATAATAATAATAATAATAATAATAATAATAATAATAATAATAATAATAATAATAATAATAATAATAATAATAATAATAATAATAATAATAATAATAATAATAATAATAATAATAATAATAATAATAATAATTAATAATAATAATAATAATAATAATTAATAATAATAAATTAAATAAATAAAAATAGCGCTTGCAATTAAAGAAAAGTGCAATAGCTTGAAACTTGAAATTAATTACAAGGAATATCTCGGAAATGGTGAACTCCACAAAGAAAACTAATAAATAAATCTGTGTTTTAACGGATTTACATTGTATCGTAAAATTTGGTCTATGCCTTATAGTTTGCCAGTTATACAATGTCGTCAGAAGTAAAGAGAAATATAGCCAGAAAATTCAAAACATACATTTCATAAAATAATATATAAATGTCATAAAAATATCTTAATCACATAACATTTTAATCAAAATCGTTAGAGCTTTTTTTGAAAAAATCAACATTTTCGAAAAATATTCCATGTAAAGAGTAGTTTGGGGTAGAGGAATTTTCTTCGAAATCTTCTTGTCGCATCCTTGAAAGATATTAAACCTATATGCCAACTTTGGCTTTTAACCGAGTTTTCGTTTTTGAGTTATGCTGTTCACGGACATAGACACACACACACACACACACACACTACGGGTCTTTTCGTAAAAATTCTGTTTTTGGATTCAGGGGGCCTCAAAACATATATTTCCAGTGAAATCTCGACAGCGAACTTTTGAGTCGTACACAACTCTTCCCCTACTTTACGTAGTAGAGAAAGTAAAAAATGGGTTGCCACAACATAATTGATTTCTGTTCCAAAATCAGACGGATTTTTTGTTATAGAATATTGTAGGTTAAAGGGGAATTAGAATGCGATGGAATATAAATACATTCATTTCAGGAACTTTATTTCGTCAAGGTCTTTAAGATACGCGTGCCGGAAAAAGGTTGTTCACAATAACACTTTATAATGTTTGGTTTGCATAAATAGTTTTTCTGTATAGTATTTACTTCACCTTTCATGGAAAAAAGAATGAAAGCTAAGCACGAAATTGGAATAAACCAGGTTGTGCAATTTCAATTCATCTAAAAGGAAGGGAGGGTAAATGACGTCACTACGCTTTATTGGGTTGATTTTACCTTGAGGAGCACATGAATATTTTCTCACAATATCAGAATGCAGCCCGTACATGCAATACATTGTGATGAAGTGACCTTATCCTTGCTTGCGGGACGTTTTGCGCATTTATTGTTATCGCTAGCAGTATCATCACTTTTAAACAGGTACTTTTTATGAATTCATTGCGCATGAAATGGTTTGTATTGTGCAAACAAAAAAATAGCAGAAACCAGAGCTTTTTATGACTTTTTCACATGCAATATCACTATCCCAAGGCCGTAAACTTGTGATGAACATTGAGTATAACCCAATAAAACAAAAATCTTGCGTGTGTCCATAATGTAGATTTGTTGCAACATTTAAACATAGTTTCCAGTTTAAAAGCAATTACTTTTGCATTTACTAACTGATTAATTCTGTTCAAAATAGTAAACATTTTCATGTGTGATTTTCTCTCGGCTTCCTCTGCTCACTCTTCCACAAAAGCTGATTATTCTATTTCTTTAATGTATTACTTTCCCTACTTATAATAAGTAGGGGAAATATTGTCCCCCCCCCCCCCGAATCCAAAAAAAGGCATTTTTCGGGAAAGGTCCGTCTGTGCGTGTCCGTCTGTGAACAGCTTAACTCAAAAACGAAAACTCGGTTAAAACCAAAGTTGGTATTTAAGTTTAATATCTTTCAAGAGTGCGCCGCAAAGATTTTGAAGAAAATTCCTCCACCTAAACAACCATTTACATAGAATATTTTTCGATTTTGACTAAAATGTCATGTGTTTAAGATATTTTATGACAAATGGAATGTATATTTTGAATTTTCTGGCTACGGCCCATATAGTCCTGTTTACCCATGACGACTTTTGCATAACTGGAGATAGGCCAAATCTTATCTACTATGCAAAAAATGTAGCTCTCGTTAAAACAAACACCTTATGTCCAAATGAATTTGTTTCAGAAGTGAATCATTTCGGAGACGTCCTCAAATGGTAGGCCGTTATTTATTTTTTATCTCTTGGTCATGCAAAGAGAATGGAATTTCAGTCATCATATGGCGACCGCTCTTAAATCATTTGATTATCGATTAAAGCCTGCTGTAAGTCAATTTCTACAAATGTTTATCTCGATTAACATGAAGTAGCTAGAGGAATAAGTGTTTGTAAGAACAGTTTGTGCAAGAATAGAGAAAACCAAAAAATTTCAAAACATTTTAAAACAAAATCTTACGTATCTCAACTAATGCGCCATGGTTTGTCAGAAACAGTCAACTACACAGAGAAACTGGAATCAGTACCATTCAACAGTCAATTTTTTCACAAGCCGAACAGTTTTACAGCAATCTAAAGAACGTTCCTGGATCTGTTCACTACTCTCTTGGCAGAAAATCCAACTTTCCAACACGCATCAAGAGTCGGCTGCCACTGGACCAGTTATCACAGCAAGACCTGATTTAAGTTCAACTAATACTGTCAGTGAGGGGCCCAATGGGGTTTACCTCATTTCAATGTTATGTTATATTTTATTTATTGTTATGTGTATTCCAACAATGGTCTGTGGAGTGCACATGCGCTGATCGATCAATAAATCAAAAAAAAAAAAAAAAAAAAAAAAAAAAAAAAAAAAAAAAAAAAAAGAAAAGAAAAGCTAAAGCAATAGTCAAATCTTTTCAAAGTCATCGCTATGTACGGTTTTAACATTTACTTGTATTTGCATGGATATGAAAAGAAAGAAAGAACAAACAAGTAGAATTACCCGATTTGCAGTTGCAGGAAATGACCAACGCCACAACTAATTGTATAGTATTTGTTTAGTAGGTTTTTATATATCTCTTACGTATCACCACTCAATAAATTTGTCCTTAACATTTCTTAATCATATGGTATTTTAATCAAAATCATTAACATCAGTTTTGAGAAAATCAAAATATGTGAGCAATTTTCCATATAAAATAGTTTGGATGAGGGAATGTTCTTGAAAATCTCCGTGTTGCATCCTTGGAAGAGGCTGAACTTATATGTACCATATTTAACCGACTTTTCGTTTTTTGAGTTTTGCTGCTGAGAGACACAGTAAATCTAAATGCTGTCTAAAAATGCTGTTTACTTTATTTTTACTTTCTTTACTACCTATAATGTGTGTGTGTGTGTTTGCGCGCGCACGCGAGTATGTGTGTGCGTGCGCGCGCGCATGTGCGCATGTGTGTCTGTGAACAGCATGACTCCAAAACGAAAAATGGGTTAAAACCAAAGTTGTATTTAAGTTTAAAATCTTTCAAGAATGCGACACGAAGATTTTGAAGAAAATTCTTTCACCTTTACATAGAACATTTTAAAAAAATTTAATTTTCTCGAAATGGCACATGAAAATGTTACTATACAAAAAATGTAATCTTGTTATATTAACACAAGTTATAACCAAGTGCATTTTTTGTAGAGTGAACCATTTTGGAGATATTACTTCTTACTTGTGTTAGTTTTACAACACTTATACTTTCAACAAATGGAAGATCGTTATTAATTTTTTTCTCTCCTTGCAGCTACAAGAAAATAAGCTGCTTTTTTTTTTTTTTTTTTTTTTTTTTTTTTTTTTTAATTCAAGATTCTCAAAAGGTATATTTCCAGTAAAATCTTGGTATCCAAGTTATGGTGACATGCAATACTTCTACTTATTATAAGTAAGTTAATTATCTGTGCGTATTTTACGTAATTTGGATGTAAAGTATAATGTAAAAACTGTACTCTACACAACGTGAAGAAACTGACTGATTTCCACAAATTGAAGTTCAATTATTCCATTCTTTTAAATATGCTGACGTACAAAAGGTCCAATCAGCCCTCCATCCGAGCTCCTTGAAGTTTAATCATTTAACATGTCGTTTGGTACATTATTACATTAAATACGTTATTCAAATAATGTATATTAAATTGTTATACTGTAAAAAGGTCTTTATCATTTATTGGTTTGATGTAAAATCACTTGTTTATCCTTTGTAACAAATTACGTTCTTTTCTGATTTGTTTCTCATAAAAATGACATTTCTTTTAACACAGAACGCCCGCAAGTATTTGGTCCCCTTTGCGTTTCAAAACGTACTATTTTACATAAATGTTACCTAAACTCCAGCATTCTGTGGTTGTGAATTTAAACAATTGATAGAACACTACGCATTCACATTATCTAGCCATCACACGCTTGCATTTTCACTTTAAATGAGTAATAAATAATATACATCGGCTTCTTCGATTATTAAAATGAATACACATTAATGCCATGATGTCTATTAGCATTATGGAAAATACCCTCTCTGGTTGTGTAGACCAAGGTGAAGTGTTCAGTAATTTATTAGCCAAACCTATTCGTCTCGAATGTTGTCTTTTAGGAAATAACCAGGGCGTTTTGGGCGATGTAATACCCTTGTCCAAAAGTTCACCAAATATTCTTCCTATTTCTCGACACTGTTGAAATGTGATGGGACTTAATGCATGCAATATTTCCTCCTTTCACCTCGTCTTGACATGTTTCTCTGATACTTTGAGCTAGGTATATTTGCTGCTAAGCTGTATACATATATTTAGGCTATTTTCTCTACTCCTCAACATGACCACCAGTTACTATAGGACTGTTGATAATTCCGCTGCATCAGGAACACTACTTTGTGACTTCTAACAATTTATTGATGATCTGGTTGATAGGATCTAAGATTACAACTGTTTCATTTCTTTGTGTAAGAGGTTTTTTTTTTCTTCCAAATAAGGGAGATTCTATTAATATTAAAATTGTCATTGACTTTATCTTTCACAAAGACACATTTCGCTGGGAACATCAACAGGTGTCCACAGCAAGACTAATTATAGAACCACCATTAGATAAAAATTGGTGTTGCTGATCTGCTTTTGGTGAGATGTTTGTTGGTAGCAAGTCTTTAGCAACTAGGTTTGCAGTGTTAGAGTTTCAAGTAGATTGTCATAATGTATGATCCTTGCCCACTTTTTATCAAGTTACATTATCGGACGCGACTAGATTACGTTTGTGTTTCTCAGAAATAGCACAGCATAGTCTCAACAATGATCACAGAATTTTATTTGATGAGGTCGTGGATTTACATCGCAGTAGGCGACATTGCGGCAGACTCATAAAACCAATTGAAATTAAGTTAGAACCACATAATTTGAATAGGGACAACGGCCTACAACTGCGCACAGCTTGGACAGTGATATTGAAAAGAAGGCAATGACTTTGGGATGGCCATTTATTACGCATTTCCTGATGATGGCCAGGGGCCCTAATGACCAAGTTGTAGACGGGCCCTTAAACCCGACACTCACTCACTCACTGATGATGGCCATGGAGTTTAGTATGGCCAAAAGCTCCAACATTTTTATATATATTACACAGCGCTAACCCGAGAAGCTCTAATTAATAATCGCCGCTGTGAAAGCTTGAAATCTCATACTAAAAACCTAAGTTCACCGTAAACATTTGAACTTATCTGCCATCTAAATTCAGAATGAAATCTTGGTCACCAAAGAACAAAGGTATATGTATACATATTGGATAAGATTTACTTAGTTACTGAGTCATTCCATTAAGGTAGCTTGTATTTATACCTCCCAGTTCTCAGAAAAATGGCTGTAGATTGCTCTATTCTCTGACCTGATTGTGTAAATTTCTAGGAGAGAAAATATATATTAAGAAGGATATGGATTGTTTCAAAAATAGCTTAAACTTTGCCTCTGCTTGGATCAACATCCAGTCCGTGCAATATGACTAAGTCTTTGTGACTCAATTTATGTTTATAGCTTTATGCATCAATGATCAATTCTCATTAATTTTTTACATCACAATTTATAACAAAACTTAAAATATTTCAAGACCACCATCAAATCCATGTATTAAGTACATTTCTGCATTAATAATTTCTGTGTTTCGCATTTAAAATATGTACTGCACGCAGGCTATAAGCTGTAGGGTTTTGCATGTGCTACATTTATTGCGTTATTTAGGACTATTTACTGTAATATAGATAGCCTTTTTTCGCGTAAATGCCTTCCTGGCATACCCACTGGAAGTTCTGCACACCAAAACTTTTTCATAGGTGTGTATCTATTATTATCAGCTCATTTTCTGTGTAGCATTAGAAAATTGAACAGTTTGAGATGGCGTTATTAGACGCTAAAGCAGTTCACGATGCCAACTGCATGTCTAATTTTAATACAAATCAAGTGCCAATTTACTACATTCGATTACTAGTTCCCCGAACTAGATAATTGCGTTTCCGGATGAGGTCGTGTACGCCACTGCACAAGAAAAAACAATGGAATAACTTTCTGTTAGGTGTATGGAGGACAGGGGCGTATGCAGAGAATGCATGTGTGTGTGTGTGTGTGTGTGTGTGTGTGTGTGTGTGTGTGGGGGGGGGGGGTGCTGAACCACACGCAGTAAAGTCATACTTCCGTGATTACTTTTAGAGATTTATTCATGTAATAGGGATACCAACTAGATCATTGAACAGGATATATTGACTAAATAGAGCTAAATATTGATGGATCAGTTTGACCAACAATAAACTTTTTAAGCATTTATAAGACCAGAAGGCAAACGGGAGTAATCGGGTTAACTCCTACCAATATTGTGATGAATTGCTATGAAGTCAAGGACCGTAATGATCTAGTTGTCGAAGGGCCCTTAAACCATACACACTCACTCACTTGATATGAAGTCAATCAGTCAGGTCTATCCATAGTCTAGTGGTAAATTATGGGGATACCCACTCAGAAGTTCCACTTCCACTTCACTTCTGCAGGAGGTAATGTGTAGCAATTATAAGCAGACACAAAATTTAATGGCGGGTGGTAGGAGGAGCTGGTCAACACAGTATCCAATCAGGGACTTGCCATGTCTTGCGGTGTTGCATGGTTAAACACATTCTAAAATTACGCTATAAAGCTGGTGATACCATTCGCGCCCACAAACTTTATTTGCACATCAAGAAAAAATAATCAGATCGTGAAGTGGTCAGCTATCAGCCGCCATTAAATTTTGCCTCTGACATAACAATAACTACCTATGTGCAGATAGTAAAACGAATGAGGCGGGCCATTTAACAAGTTTGCCAATTATGTTAAGTAGATTTTCCGGGTTTGTGGGCCGTGGTCGAGTTGGATTACCTTCCTCCGACGTTTCGCTGGAAACTGCGTCCAGCATCTTCTGGATCAACCTCTGTTATTAGCGGCTGCACTAAATTAAAGTTCACTACAAACTTTCATATTCATCTATGTTTGTTATTAGTGTCCATGGTAACAAATTTTCACGATCGCTCGTTCTCATAAATACCAACATGAGATTATCGATCTCAAAATGCCGGCAAATGGGACGTCTCTGATCATGGTGTAAAGGAGAAAGCTTTCGGTGTTTCGGGTTTTCTTCTCCCTCTTATTAGAGCCGGGAGCCAAGTTTTGCTTATCTGCTGTCTCTCTTCTTTTCGATTGTAGGAGTTTTTATGCATAAAAATCTCTATCGCTTCCCGAGTCAAGCGAGCCTGGTAGTGGCTTGTCCTTGAGAGTACCTCCGTGTCTTTGTAGTTCACGCCGTGGCCGAACAATAGAGAGTGTTCTGCCACCGCTGACTTGTCCGTCTGCCCCAACCGGCTATGTCTTTCATGTTCTTTTAGTCGAGTGCTGATACTCCGCATGGTGGTGCCTATATATACTTGTCCACAGCTACATGGTATTTTGTAAACACCGGCTGTGCAGTGTGGATGTCTTTTATCCTTAACGGAGTTAAATAAATCTTTGACTTTCTTTGTTGGCCTATAAATAGTCCTAATGTTGTACTGTTGCAGCAGTCTTCCTATTCGGTCTGTTACCTTATGGATATATGGTAAATAGATGGTACTCAGGGTTTGCTTCCTCCGGTCTTTTTGGACTGACGGGTACCTCGAATGGAGAGCTCTTGTAATTTCCTTGTGTGTATAAGCGTTGTTGATGAGGGCCTTGTTAAGATGTCGGATTTCTTTATTCAGCTTTTGTGGCTCACAAATCTTCTTGGCCCGTTCGGAAAGGGTTTTGATTATGCCCAATTTTTGTCTTGGATGATGGTTCATGGTTTTATGGAGGTACCTATCAGTATGAGTAGGTTTGCGATAAACTGTGTGACCCAGACGTGAATCAGCTTCTCTTGTCACTAGGACATCCAGGAAAGGAAGACTGTTTGTTTCCTTTTCCATGGTGAACTGTATGGCACGGTTTTGGCTATTTAGATGATGAAAAAAGGCTACTAGGTTTTCCTCCCCATGGCTCCAAATAATGAAGGTGTCGTCCACATACCTAAGCTACTTCCAGTGGAACAACACTTTCTATGAACAGATAGACGGCGTTGCCAGGGCAGCCCTTTAAGCCCGGTAGTTGCAAATTTTTTCATGGTGAAGTTTGAGGAAGAAGCGCTAAGAAGCGCTACATATAAACCAAAAACCTGGCTTAGGTATGTGGACGACACCATTATTTGGAGCCATGGGGAGGAAAAACTAGTAGCCTTTTTTCATCATCTAAATAGCCAAAACCGTGCCATACAGTTCACCATGGAAAAGGAAACAAACAACAGTCTTCCTTTCCTGGATGTCCTAGTGACAAGAGAAGCTGATTCACGTCTGGGTCACACAGTTTATCGCAAACCTACTCATACTGATAGGTACCTCCATAAAACCTCGAACCATCTTCCAAGACAAAAATTGGGCATAATCAAAACCCTTTCCGAACGGGCCAAGAAGATTTGTGAGCCACAAAAGCTGAATAAAGAAATCCGACATCTTAACAAGGCCCTCATCAACAACGGTTATACACACAAGGAAATTACAAGAGCTCTCCATTCGAGGTACCCGTCAGTCCAAAAAGACCGGAGGAAGCAAACCCTGAGTACCATCTATTTACCATATATCCATAAGGTAACAGACCGAATAGGAAGACTGCTGCAACAGTACAACATTAGGACTATTTATAGGCCAACAAAGAAAGTCAAAGATTTATTTAACTCCGTTAAGGATAAAAGACATCCACACTGCACAGCCGGTGTTTACAAAATACCATGTAGCTGTGGACAAGTGTATATATAGGCACCACCATGCGGAGTATCAGCACTCGACTAAAAGAACATGAAAGACATAGCCGGTTGGGGCAGACGGACAAGTCAGCGGTGGCAGAACACTCTCTATTGTTCGGCCACGGCGTGAACTACAAAGACACGGAGGTACTCTCAAGGACAAGCCACTACCAGGCTCGCTTGACTCGGGAAGCGATAGAGATTTTTATGCATAAAAACTCCTACAATCGAAAAGAAGAGAGACAGCAGATAAGCAAAACTTGGCTCCTGGCTCTAATAAGAGGGAGAAGAAAACCCGAAACACCGAAAGCTTTCTCCTTTACACCATGATCAGAGACGTCCCATTTGCCGGCATTTTGAGATCGATAATCTCATGTTGGTATTTATGAGAACGAGCGATCGTGAAAATTTGTTACCATGGACACTAATAACAAACATAGATGAATATGAAAGTTTGTAGTGAACTTTAATTTAGTGCAGCCGCTAATAACAGAGGTTGATCCAGAAGATGCTGGACGCAGTTTCCAGCGAAACGTCGGAGGAAGGTAATCCAACTCGACCACGGCCCACAAACCCGGAAAATCTACTTAACATAGTTGATAATGCCGGCCGTGAAAGCCTCAAAGTTTGCCAATAATGCATGAAATTATAATTTTTCAAAAGAACGGATTAAATTCTTGTCTTCCTCCACTATTTGTCATTGTTTTAATGTATATACATATATACGTAGTATTTGTGCTTCTTCACTTCAAGGATTAGGCGAATCGCCTGTTCCGAATTCACATTGATTCATTCCACATTTTCCTAGGTCTTCCCACATCCCTTAGACCTCTTGGTTTATATAGATATGCTATATTGGATAATCTTGTTTCTTCCATTCTCTGAACATGTTGCTCCCAACCAACACGATGTTGTCGAATTTTATCATTTATTGAATATATTCCCAGTTCTCTTCTAATTTCCTCATTTTTATGTGGTCCAATTTCGTACATTCTTTGGTCCTTCTTAGAAAATTCATTTCTACACTTTGTATTCTTCTCAGAACTCACTGCCACATGAGAGCACGTGTACCACAATTGTTTTGTAAAACTTCAATCTCATATCCTTCCTTGCTTTCAATCTTAATGCTCTATGAGTAGTGCCACATATCATTTGAAATTAATAATTTGCTGTCAATATCATTTCCTGTTCCATATTCAGAGGACAATTCGCAACCTAGATAATTAAAATAAATAACTCTTGCGATAGAGGTTTATTTTCTAATATTATTTTCGACCTTATTTGTGCGTACCCTATTTGTTATGTAGCATACAACATCTAGGTTTAAACGAGTTACAGAAAAGAAAATGTGTGATGTGTCGCACTCTCATGGCTTCTCTACTCTTGTATTAACTATTCTTACAATCTCTTATTCCTCTATCTTCTTCGTGTTGGTTGAGTTAAACATGTGCAGAAATTATTGCTTATTTCCTTGTAGGTACAAGGGGAATATGGGAATACCGTAGGCTTTGAGCGATAGTCAAATCTTTTAAAGCTTTCAAATTCCGTTCTCGTTGCATGGTTAATATATAAGCAAATGAATAGCCATGTTCCATTTGACAGAAGTATAAGTTCTGCAAAACTTACACAAATAACGAGGAATACCTATCTCCGAAATGGTTCACTCTACAAAAAAAGTATTTAGAATAAATTGTGTGTTTTTAGCAAGATCTACATTTTTGTATGACAAGATTTGGTCTATCTCTTACGGTTTACCATTTATGCAGAAGTCATCCAGAGTAAATAGGGCTTCATGGGCTATAACCAGAAAATTCAAGATATACACATAATTTGTCATAAAAATATCTCAAACATATGTCATTTTAATCAAAAGCGTTAGAGCCATTTTCAAGAAGATCAAAATGTTCGAAACATTTTCCAAAGGGTAAAGGGTAGTAAAGGGTAGTTTAAGGTGAAGCAATTTTCTTTAAAATCTTCGTGTCGCATCCTTGAAAGACGTTAAACAGACACACACACGGACTTTTTTCTAAAAATGCTTTTTTTTTTTTTTTTTTTTTTTTTTTTTTTTTTTTTTTTTTTTTTTTTTTTTTTTGGATTCAGGGAGCCTCAAAATATGTATTTCCGGTGAAATCTCGACATAGAATTTTTGGTGGAATACAATACTTCCTCTACTTTACTAAACGTAGTAGAGAGTAAAAATGACACTACTGGTGCTTTGATATTATGGTTTTGAATAGCTAGGTTTGGAGGGTGCTTCAGATTCTTGAGTCTCCTTTTGTGTACGCCACTGATGACGCAGGTTGCTAATCTAAAACAGGAAAGAAATATCATCCATGATTAAAACGTGTTAGGGAGATAAAGTACACCAAGGAATACGTAAAGAGCGAAGTTCCTCTTACCGCTATTTTATTTACTAGAGTTTAAAGTAATACTTATTAGGTTTGTATTTCTAGCATTGATGATAATTACTCAATGACAACTTACGGAGAGGGACTTAACACCTCGACTGAAAGGCTATCTTTAGTGGCTATGCCCCTGACGGGACACCCACGGAAGGATGGATGTGACAAATAGATCCTAAGGGCGGACAGAACGTTGTCACGACAGAGCACATGGCAGGGTCCCTACATTTTTATCAGTTAGAAGCAACCCGACGGAGGCTGCTTAGCTCCTGTCCCTCCTTGGGCTTGTATCATCCCGTGGGGGCTCGAAAACCAGTGGCTTGCCTTCCAATCCGGGGAAGATATTTCCAAAGCTATTTGTTTCCCCCTGTCGTGCTGCTGCCGCGACGCTCGCCGACGCTTCCAACCCTGAAAGAAACCTGTCGGAATGGAGGGTAAAATGAAATGATTAATCTAACGAAATGGAGGGACAGGAAATTCGGAGGTTAAGGGGTAGGAAAGTTGGCCACGGAGATCGAACCCGCGACCTCCCGAGTGCGGGCCATAGACTTACCGCCTGAGCGTCCCTCTCGGTCTTCTAGCATTAAAATAAGTCTTCGAATACTTCACTGAAAAAAGAAACACACTTATTATTAGTTTTAAATCATAGGACATAGATTCTCATTGGAAGTCCCTGTTTCAAAGGGGAAACAATTTATCATTTTAAAGTAGTATTTTAAGACAACGACAAACCAGAAAGAAAAGAATGTGCCAGTTATAAGCGGTTTTATTCGATAATAATTCACGGGTGTGCAGAACAGGACATTTATCTGATGATTGATGTAGCTTTTTCATGGATATAAATAATGACACTGTTACAAAATGTATGCATAAAAGTACTTTCCTTTTATGTTTTGTCTAAAAATAAATCCCACCGATAAGTAGAGTCAACAGTTGAATCACAAAACAATTCTTAATCATTATCTAAATTCAAACGCAAAGCTAAAATGTTACACGAATTGAAAGTGCTTCCCGTTTTTCCCAATTAATCTTAGATAAACATAAGGTTTGACTTTTATGAGCTAAAAAGAAAGTGCCAGAAGTCCTATGTAAAATAAGACAAAGATTCATTGAAATTCTAAGGCTTTCATGGCCGGTGTCAATACTAGAAACAATATATTCCGGACTTATGGGCCGTTGTCTACTAGACTTCTTCCCAGACGTTTCGTCTGCGGCTACGGCAGACATCATTAGTGGCGGCGAGATCCGCAGTAGTTTTAAATTTCCTAAATTTGAGATTTTCACACATCTCTCCCCGTAAGTCTACAAGCAACTGGAAGAATTAGGGTAGCAATTCAGTTGGAGAAGTTAGATTTAAACACCTCGGGCTTAAAATATCTAGATCCGATTATATAGTGTGATCAATGGGCCATATTTTCTCTGTGAAAGCTCGTAGGAATGTGAAATTGTTTTAATAGCCTCTGTGGCTCTGGGAGAATTAGCACCACTGCTCATTGTGCTTATTTAGTTGATTTCTATGGCAATTACGAGCACTGTTGACATTGTTGTTGACAATTTTTAGTTGGCAGTCATAGCAGAAACATCGAAATCGTATTTTTATTGTGAAAACATATTGGAAGAACCAGCGAGAATCTCCAAGAGAATTCAGTGCTCCAACAAAGACAACACTTTTATCCATAGTAAGAAAGCTTTAGACAACTGGCGTACTCGTCAGTGAGAGTGGAAAACAGAAGGATTGCGACCATACAGAATGCATGTGACGCAGCAATTGAAAGAAGCATGATTGGCGAGAATGTTCTTCGTAGAACGTCACAGAGTGTAGATATGTATGGATGTCGTTGGAGGACACTTCCCATATTTTCTCTGAGAAACAATGAACAATGGAATCTCCCAATTGTGTATTATATTCTCCCAAAGTTGCATATGTGTTTATTGGTTTAAAAGTTATGGTCGATGAAAGTAATTCAGGTCACACTGTATAATACACAAGTATAAACAAGAAAACAAAAGAGGGCCTTGGTAAAGAGACTTAATTATTTGCTTAAGTTGGAGACGGAACGGCTCGTGATCATGTAATTGCTTCTGCTGCTGATTACTACAATCATTGACCTATATAATGACTCTAAGATTAAAAGATGATATTATTCTAATTAACTTTCTTCACCAATTCTTCAATAAGATATTATTTTAAAAATTTATTCTTCTATCTACTTAACGTAATCGAGATAAGCATTTATAGAAATGCTTTTACTACATATGAAAGGAAACATATAAAGAAAGGGGATAAAACATAAGAAACAAATAGAGAAATAGAAAAACGAATAACGACCTCCGATTTGAGTAATGTATAAGCATTTTAAAATTCAAATCAATAACAAGGAATATCTCAGAAAAGGTTACCTTCACAAAGAATTCTGACATAAATTGTGTGCTTTAAAGTGATCTACATTTTTTGTATAGTAAGTTGATGCCTATCTGCAAAAATTCAAGATATACCTTTATTTGTAATGAGAAAATTGGTTTCTTAAACATATGGTATTCAAATAAAATCATTAGAACCACCTTTGAGAAAATCAAAGTTTTCGAAAAACTTTCCATGTAAAGGGTAGTTTATGGTGGGGATCATCTTGAAAATCTTCGTGTCGCTTCCTTGGAAGCTTCTGAACTTAAATACCAAGTTTGGTATTTAACCTAGTTTTCGTTGTTTAGTTACATTGCTCAGACACACGAACAAAGATCAACCTTTTTTTTTTTTTTTTTTTCTAAAAATGATCTTTCGGATTCAGGGAATCCCAAAAGTGTATTGTTTTAACCTCATCTTATGTTGATGAGGTTAAAGAATCTAGCTGCACTGTGCTACAGATGCGCAGCAGCATACGTAATTTGACAAGAGCGGCTATTCAAATATAAAAAGTGGCTGATTCTCGCTTGGGTGAAACATCTAATGCTGAAATGAAATAATTGGAAGAGGGAAACCTCAGAACAAGGATACAATAGGAAATATGTTTGGAATCAGTTTGACACATTTTGTATTGAAAGAAATTATAAACTAACAGCAGATACCTCAACTTCCGACATTGCTAACATCTTAAAGAATTGGAGCATCAATATGAAATCTTGTAGGTCGTGCCAATGGATGCTGATGTATGTATTAATGCTACATGTTTCTTTTAAGAAGTTGATAGGCTATACCATCCTATTATTCGTGAAATAATCTTAATAAATGCTATCACGTGATAGTCAAATTCTCTAGATAAATTGACAATCACTCGAGACGTTACTTATAATAATTCTTAAACGTTTATAACATTCTTATCCAAATTATTTTACACACTACTCGTTTTTTTTTCTGTCCCTGTACGTCATAGCATCATATATTGCACCTATATTTAGATGATAATACTAACATTGGAATTTTCCATTTATGTTCCCATTTCCGTGATGAAAGGAACTGTTTTTATGTCGATACTATCTAACCACCGTCCTCTGCTCCTTTGTTATACGCCAAACAATTACGCATCTAGTTTTGTATGCGTGTTTCGCGTTTTTTCAAAGGGATGGGTCTGTGGGACCTTGCAGTCTTCCTCTGCAGTGATATAAATGAACAACGCTCCTACACCTACGCTATTAACAACAAGAGTTCAAGATGGCGAGGTTCACTGTTGTGGCGGTGCTGCTGCTTCTCTTTGTGGTAACGTTTCAGTTTTATTAGTTTTATTTTTGTAGCCATAGCTTTCAAAATATATTTAAGGAGAGATTAAAAGTTCTATTCGACCAATGTTGGTGGATAACTTCATAACTTCACGCCTTATTATCGCAGAAACTATTAAACCTATTATACAATAATGTGATTCATTAAAAAGACTAAACTCCTAGCGATACAGACCAGGTAGGGCCTTGGCTTGCCGCCCAGCCGCTGCGTCCCCTACCTCTGCCCACTACAGGCGTCATTGGTGGTGTGCAGTACTGGAAGGTGGGACGTGGTCAGCGCCCCGAGCCCTCCCAGCCAGTTATGCGGCCTTCACGACCTGGGGCCACTACTTCTCCATCAAGTAGCTCCTCAAAGGGTCCCCCCGGGACCTAACGAGGCTGAGTGCACCCCGTGCCAGACCTCACAGCGGGGGAAAAATGCCCATGCTGGTACCGGGGATCGAACCCGAGTACTCCGCGCCAGAAGCAAGCGCGCTACGTTCTTCTTTTCCTAAATAAGTGTAAACGAACATCCAGAAACAAAAGCAAAGTATCTAAACTTTTGTTAATAGTGCTACAAACTTTCCACGTTGCAAGGAAATTTGTTGCCAACTTAATGAGAGAATGTAACTTCATACAACAGGAATAGAGCGCAAGTTGCCCGATCCAGAAATAGTCGAAGTCGTTGCGTGGCTGTGCGTAGGAGTTGAAAGTACTAAGTGTCGGTGGTTCAAACTTCGCCTCCTGCATACTTATTTTCTGAAAGGGAAAATTAACCAGCGACCTTAGTTCTCCAGAGCTTTTTGTCAGGAATTCAGAATCAGGATAAACGCACACTTTTAGAAATTGAGTGAATGGGCACATGGCAACATTGCGTAGTCGTTGGAAATAAGCGAAATGACAACTCTGCCAGGTCCAAAGGTTGCTTCAGGCTGAGGTAATCTACAACTGTATTGCATTCTGTTTAATACATCATGAACCACTTTAATCATTGGCGTCAAGTTCTTTTAACTGTCCATTTTTACTTTCTCTACTGGTAAGTAGGGGAAGTATTGTATTCCACCCAAAAATTCGATGTCGAGATTTCACCGGAAATATATGTTTTGAGACCCCCTGAATCCAAAAAATGCATTTTTAGAAAAAGGTCATGTGTGTGTGTGTGTATGTGTGTGTGTGTGTGTGTGTGTGTGTGTGTGTGTGTGTGTGTGTGTCAGTCTGTGTGTGTGTCTGCGCACAGCATAACTCAAAAACGAAAAGTTGGTTGAAAACCAAAGTTGGTATTTAAGTTTAATGTCTTTCAAGGATGCAACACGAGGATTTTGAAGAAAATAGCCCCACCCTAAACTACCCTTTACATGGAACATTTTTCGAAAATTTTGATTTTCTTGAAAATAGCTCTAACGATTTTTATTAAAATTTCATATGTTTGAAATATTTTGATGACAAATGAAATGTATATCTTGAATTTTCTGGCTATAGCCCCTGGAGTCATATTTACTCTGGACGATTTTTGCATAACTGGTAAACCGTTAGAGATAGACCAGATCATATTATACAAAAAATGTAGATCTTCCTAAAATACACAATTTATGTCTGAATGAATTTGCTTGCAGGGTGAACCATTTCGAAGATATTCCTTGTTATGTGTGAGTTTCGGAAAAACTTTCGTGAAATGGAACATCGGTTTATGTTAAGTGTGCAAAGAGATCGGGATCTCAAAGCTTTAAAAGAGTTGACTATCGCACAAAGTCTACTGTATTCTAATATTCCCCTTGCACCTACAAGGAAATAAGAAATAAGATAATTTGTACAAACGTTTATCTCAACTAACACGAAGAATATATAGGAATAAGAGTTTCTATGAATGGTTAGTACAAGAGAAGAGTAAATCATGTGAGTGCAACACATCAGATTTTTGTGATCAGTGATACCCCAATTTTCTTTCGTATGATATGTAATACACTAAATTCATTTTCCTTCGATGTTTTGAATGTTATCCTCGCATAGTATGATTCTTGTGTCGTATTACTGCATAAAGAAGTATAAATTAATGCAATCATGCCGAGGGATTTAATTTTCTAAAATAGTTATTTTATTGTGCCTGAAAAATTTTAGTTCTTGTGCATATTTTTAACATGATTAAGATATAGTGTTTTATTATATCCATTGTAAGCTAACGAAGCATTGACAGTATACGACAGAAGTAAATTATTTAATACGGTAGTAACCGTCGAGATTTATAGAAAAAAGTCTTTGAATGTGGGTTATTTAAAGGAAATTATTAGATAGTAATTTGTAGAAGAATGAGTGATTGTTGAATTAGGCGTATTCCCTGTGTTGTCTTCAGCAATTGTAATCGATATCTTCTAAAGCCTCCAGTTCTAAAATTTAATCGTATTGCAGCAATATGATAATATTGCATAATAGTATATTTGGCTCAGTTTATATAAATAAAGATGCTCCCGTTAAGATAGAAAGGGAGGGTAAAAAAATTATGCGGTAATTGGGAGTCGACCCACGTTCACGTAGCTAGTCTGGTCCACGTTAAAGCTTTTTAACGCTCTCGGCTAACACTTGAGTACAGAAATTGAGTGTGGATTATTAAGGTTACATTGGTAAGCAAAGAGCTCAACGCGGACATCGTTTTTGCTTCTGGCCCACTATTTAATCAGAACTCTGAAGTAACATATTTTCTACAGGCGTAATATCGTTGAATTTTGCAATATTTACGCTTTAATTTAGAGTGATTACTGAAATATCACTTTTCAAAGTTGCGAGGTGAGGCAATGGTTGCCATCCCCTCTGAACAGCTAAGGAAGCATACGTATATGACAAATTTGATTCTCATACCATCTATTTTGGAACTCCTGAGGATTAGGTGACCCTTCATGCAGGTATCACTGAAAGTGGGTATTTACTTTTGTGAAAGATAGTATATACATACATATGCACGTATTTCCTTGGTAACTTCGAGTCGGTGATTACATTTCCTATTATGAAAATGCCTTGCTTCGAGCAATAAGACTAGCATTCATTAACTACAGAGTGAGTCAGAGAAACACCGAATAATTTTAAGGCGGATTCACGGCTTATATTTTCTTATGCCCGTAAAGGTCTTTTTTCTTTTTTAAATTTATTTAGAGTCGCTTTAACAATTAAGTCATATCGCGACTATTCTATGTAATACAGCGGTATACAATAAATTTGATACAATTATTTAACCAAAAACATGAGAATACAATCAAATCAGTACAACAAAAATATCCTTCATATTATATTTTCGCATGCAAGCCCGTACCTTTGAGAAATGATAATACCCTTCTGTAGTTGGATGGCGTGTTCAGAGTGGTGGATAAGTCTCCAGTGATGTGATGAAGCTGTCGTTGTGTAGCGTATTGCTTACATTCTGTGAGGAGATGTTTTACTGTGAGGCGGGTGTTGCAGACTTCACATTGTGGTGGCTGGCCTTTGCTGAGGAGGTATGAATGGGTTAACCTTGTATGACCAATGCGGAGACGTGAGATAATTACCTGCTCTTTCCTGCTAAGAGAATAGACAGGGGAAGAATTGGTGACTCCTCTTGTTATCGAACTAGAGGACATTAACATTTTCCAAACGCCGCGTCGGATTGGGTGAAATTCTATCACAGAGATCCTTGTTCCCCACTCGACATTAGAATATCACTTATGTTTTGTTTTCTTTGCATTTTGAAATATCGCTTGTGTTCTGTTTTAACATTGTGTGTCTCACCATTAACCTTAAGCCTGCTTGTGCACCGCTGGCTGGTATATTTTACTGCATATTATAGTAGTGTTCACATGTGATACTGAGATATTATTACATTTTCGAGGCAGAACTTCTGAGAACGGCACAAACATTATTGATAGTAGCACCATCTTCACGATGTTTGAAATCACAATCATTATTTCCCACTCATGACATTGATTCTAGAACGCCATTCTCTTTGTCACATATCCACAGGTCCCCGAATCACGTCCTTAAAAACTGGCAAAGACATCAGGTGATAAACAACTCAATAAAGTTTCATGATCAACTTCTTTATGAGCCAATGGCGTCACCTTTGGCTTTACTGCAACTCCTTTGTTTTGTGCACGAAGCACTTCCACTTCAACCACTCAGGTAACCAAGCGTTTTCGAGTCCCAGGAATGGTACAGCTCGGCGAACAGCACAGGGAGGCAAATCCACCTTCCCCTCTTCCACTTAAAGTTCATGATTCACTGTTCATGATTAACACTTGGGAAGTAATATATCTTGCGATTCCTTCAAAATATTTTTTTCTAATGAATCTTCAAGCCTACGAGCAGGTTTATGTTGCCTGAAAATGTAGACGTGTAATGGCTGGATGAATTTAGTGGTTCGTGAGGGGATTATTCCTGTGTGAATGCTTTTTCCATTTAAGGATTTCCGAAGTTCAGTTTCTTGAAATACAACTCCATCGATTTGCCTTGTCCAATAGTCAAGCTACAGTAACTCGTTATCTTTTAAATCTGGAATGAAAAGTGTTTTAACCAACGGATTGCATGGTTCTGTGTAATTTTACCAGAGGGGCTGGCATCAAAAACCGTATTAAAATGAGCTTCTCTTGTTATTAACTGTCTAACCGTTGGTCCGAATTGTCCAGCTTGTGGGCAACTTTCCAGTAGTTGTATGTATTTGGACAGTAAGGGATATATCACAGATGGAATCGATTTCCTACAGCATTGTAAGCTTTTCTCCTGCATTCGATACAGATCGTCTACTTGCCATTTCACATTCAAATGGTCATTGATCTGCATTGAAAATACTGTTTTCTACCATACCTTTCATCTGGGATTAAGACTTTGATCTTGTTTACAAATGCTGCAGCAGACTAGTCATGTCTTTTTGCTTTCTCTACTATGTGTAATAAGTAGGGGAAGTTTTGTATTCCACCAAAAATTCGATATCGATATTTCAGCGGAAATACTTACTTGGAGACTGCATAAAAAAACATTGAAAAAATTTGTGTGTGTGTGTGTGTGTGTGTGTGTGTGTGTGTGTGTGTGTGTGTGTGTGTGTGTGTGTGTGCGCGCGTGCGTGCGAATCTGTGAACTGCATAACCAAAAATGAAAATTTGATATCTAAGTTCAGCACCTTCCAAGGTTGCGACACGAGGATTTTCAAGAAATTCCTGCCTCCATACCAATCTTTATATGGAACATTTTCAAAATTTTGATTTTATGAAAAATGGAATAAGGATTTTGATTAAAATACCATATATTCCGGATATTTTCATGTATATATAATATATTATTGAATTTTTTGGTGAATCTCCATAGAAGTGCTCTTTTTTCTGGATGGTTTTTGTATAACTGGTAAAGCGAAATAGTGAAAATGTAGTTCACGTTGAAATGTACAATTTATTTCAAATACATTTGTTTTGTGGAGTGGAACGTTTCCGAGATCGTATTTTTTGATAAATGATTGAATTTTCCAATACTTATACTTTTCTCAAATGGGAAGTCGTTATTAGTTTTTTTACGTTCCGGACATGCAAAGAGAATAGAACGTCAAAGCCATCACATAGAGACCAGCTGTGCTCTTAAAATATTTGGCTATAGCTTAAAGCCTACATAATTGTTACATTCTCCTTGCAGCTACAGAAAATTAACTATCAATTTTTGCAAATAATATAAGTTTGAGAGGTAGAATCGGAACTGAAAAATGTAATACCACAGCCGGTACGGCGGCGCCGTGGCCGAGCGGTTAGCGCGCTCGCCTACCACCTAGGCGGCCAGGGTTCGATCCCAGGGACCCGCATGTGGTATTCGTGGTGGACGAAGCGGTGTCAGGGCGGGTTTTCATATTTATTATTAGTTTCGAAACTTTCATACTTATGACAAAAGAATTTTAAACATTCTTTTTGTTCCTTGTTTCATCGAGAAAAATTTAAAATGTCCCAGTTTGTTGTTTAAAATATAATTATTTAACCGACTTTTCATTTATGAGTGTTGTTCGCACATAGAGGCAGTCACACAGGTGCACATTCACATACAAAACCTTTTTTTAAAGTTACTTTTTTGGATTCAAATATTATCTCCTGTGAAATCTCGGTATCGAATTTTTGGGTGCAATACAAAACTTTCTCTACTTAAGTACGTAGCAGAGAAATTAATAAACAACTCTTTTTACCAAATGGATGCAAGGCATTGTTGCGTAACGTCTTGTGAATGCTGCTTAAAATGTTGAATAGAAAACAAAAGCATTAACGACAAATAGTGAAAGTTGGTTTTACGGTATCATTGTTGTTGAAGTATGTATTTATAAAACGAAAACTGATGTATTACACTCACATGACTCTCTACCCTTGTACTAAATATTATTGCTTTCTCTATCTTCTTCATGTTAGTAGAGATAAACATTTGTAGAAATTATTTTATTGCTAATTTTCTTGTAGGTGCAAGGGGAATATAGACTTTGAGAGATAGTCAAATCTTTTAAATCCAGTTCTATAATAAGGATTTGAAAATCCGTTCTCTTTGCACGGTCAAAAGATAAAAAGTGAACAACGACGTTCCATTTGAGAAAAATTTAAGTATTGCAAAACTCTCACAAATAACAAGGAATATCTCCAAAATGGTTCACTCCCCAAAAAATGCATTTGGACATAACTAGTGTTTTAGCGAGATACCATTGTTTGTATAGTAAGATTTTGTGTATCTCTTACGGTTTACCAGTTATGCAACAGTCATCAAGAGTGAGCAGGGCTGCATAGGCTATAGTCAGAAAATTCAAAATATACACTTCATTTGTCATAAAATATTAAACATATGGCATTTTAATCAAAATTGTAGAGGCCATTTTTGAGAAATCTCCCATGTAAAGGCTAGTTTGTCGTATAGGAAATTTCTTCAAAATTTTCGGGTCGCAACCTTGAAAGATGTGAAATTCAAATAGCAACTTTAGCTTTTAACCGACTTTTTATTTTTGAGTTATGTTGTTTACACACACACACACACACACACACACACACACACACACACACACACACACACACACACACACACACACACACACACACACACGGAGCTATTTCTAAAAGTGCTCTTTTTGGACTGAGGGGGCCTCAAAGCGTACATTTCCGGTGAAATCTCAACGTCGACATTTTCAGTTGAATACAATATTTCCCTGTTTACTATACGCAGTAGAGAATGTAAAAATAATTTATTAAGCTTAGGCATTGAAAATCTAGAATGTGTGTATGTATATGCTAAATATAGTATTGAAAACTGGTTGCAATAGGCCTAGTATCATGGGCTCTTACAGGTTTACAGCTGCATATATCTGTTCTTCATTAGGTTGCATTAACCAAAGCCCAGAGTAAAGACCAGGCAGAAAGTGGAGGCGGTGAAGCAGCAGGTAAAACCAGTGGCGCAGCAAGTGACGGCGCTGGCCAGGCAGAAGGGGGCGCCGGTGATGCCAAGGGTGGATCAGAAGGCAAAGCTGGTGATGCCCAAGGTCAAACTAGTGATAATGCTAATAAGGGCGGCGATCAAGCACAGGGTGCTGCTGGCAGTGGGCGACGCAGAAGAAGCCTTGTTCATCACGTGAGTCTTCTACCTTATATGTATTAATTAAGAATAAAGTAATGCACCTCCTGAACTATACGTGTCCCTATTGCAGGACTCAGACGTCCGGTCTCCTAAACAAGCCTTTGTTATGCAGTTCCCATTATGGTGCCATCATAACGCATTCTAATGGTATATTATGCAACGAGAGTTTAATGGCACTGATTAAGATACGAGTATGTTTATAAAACGAGATGTAGTGAGTTTCATAGTATTCATGTAAGCATGTTAATACCCATTATACTCAAGTTTCATAGGGATATTTATGCTCGACCATGCTATGCTCTGAGTTTAAAACATTCATAAAATATTTCTGATATCCTACGCTGCACGTTATTGTCCGACTGTTAACTATTTGTTACTCAATTAGATTGTACATACAATCGATAGATGCACCAACTTTTGTTATGTTGGTCTTGACACAATGATAGTGGGTGAATCAGAAAAACACCGAATAATTTTAAGGCGTGATTCAGGGGTTATATTTGAGTATTTTCTTCCAGTGAATGTATGTCCGCAAACATCTTATTACCGAGCTAGGGGGGCATTAACGTTTTTCAAACGTCGCGGCGGGTTAGACGAAATTCCTCCGAGCAGATCCTTACGCGTTTTTACTACAAGGCATTAGGAGAGTTTTGAAATAAGAATAGCCGTGGATCTTTAATTTTAAAAAATACAATAAAAACTCTCTTTTAAATCTTGGTTTAATTATTGGAATTAAATCCATGTGCTTTAAAGTAGGTCAAACCTTATAACCGTTCAACAGTGCATTTATTGTCAATAATATATGCAAATTCTACCACTGTTCAAATTTTCTCCACAGTTAAAACGCTTCAAACATACTTAAAATAAGAACAAAGCAAGAAATAACCAACTGCATAAGTGTTTATAGAAGATGTTCAAAATGACGACATTGGACTTAGGATAGTTGATAGCATCAATCAATGATCTTAGGGGTCGCGAAGGGAGGGAGGCAAGGGTGGGAAGGGGGGCGTGACCCCCTTGGAAATTAATGCATTTAATGTGTAGTCAATTACTGAGTATTACACTACTGCTTTAATTTTGATGTAAAGAACAATTTTTATTTAGCACAAATTAATACAGTTATCCGCAACAAATACTATAACTTTTGACATCAGAATAACGAATTCATATTGTTTGATAGCAAACTTCCAACATGCCCCCCCCCCACCCCTGAAAAAAAGTCTGCCGACATCCATGGTAACGATTGTCAGCTTCTTTAAAAAAATACCTGGTATATCACCAATAGCATCAAATGCTACAAAAACCGTGGTCATTAGCTCCTCTTTACTACTGACCGCCGCCGTCTCCTACACAAATCTGAACATGTCCAGAAATAAAGGGAAAAAAAAAAAAAAAAAAAAAAAAAAAAAAAAAAAAAAAGAAAAGCAACAAAAAACAAAAGGTGTTAGATCTGGTGAACGTACCGACCACATTATTGGTGCACATTTACTAATCCAGCGATCAGGATACGTTACACTTAAGAAATCCCTATTATCATCGGCGTAATGCGCAGGTGCCCCATCGCCTTGGAACCACATTAACTGATTTATTCCTAAGGGAACATCTTCCAGAAGTACTGGCAACATGTTATAAAAACTGCAGGAAAATGTGGCCCGTCAAACTTGGAGGAGATAAATAGGGCCATGTGAGTATGTCATTCACAAAGCCAGACAAACTGGTGTTGATAATTTGGAACTCTAATAGCCCTAGGATTATCTATTGTCCAATGTGACTGTTATGCGTCTTAACATTCTATCTGGTGCAAAAACCTCATCCGTCTACAATATGGTTGTAGGAAATCTTGGTTAATCAATGCATTTTTACACACAACCCCCCCCCCCCCCACACACACACACACAACCACAAACACCCATGCCCGAGGTGGGATCCGAACCCGCAATTCTCTGCGCGGTGGAGCGCCAAAGACACGCTCTCGCGACCACGGGTATGAGTGCCGGCATCAATGCGTTTATGAAGCTGGACAAACTGTAGTCTGGGTGAACGGTTATCTGGCCACAGTGCTTGACTGACTTGTATGCATTACATATTTTATAATGAACTGTCAAACTGAAAGCCCTTCCTATAAATGGAGCAGTTTAGTATACGCTGATAGCCGAGATTTATCACCGGAACCACAGTCACAAAACCCTTAACACTTGTTTTCTTCGTTCCCTTTACCTGATTACCCTCCCCTTATGTAGGACTTACACCCCCTAGGACTACAAGCCAGTGCCTAAGGTCAGGTGCCTGTGGGGGAGTAGAGGGACCTCTGGACCAGACAGAGTGAAGACCTGGAAGCGGGTGGTTAGCCAAGCACCAGGTACGATAGTGAGGAAGATGATATGAAATGCAGGCGAAATCGATGATTGGAAAGGTGATTGGTGGAATAAGTGGCAGGGGAAACTGGAGAATCCGGAGAAAATCCACTCTGACGCCGCTTCGTCTACCACGAATACCAATGAAGGTTCCTGGGATCGAACCCGGGCCGCCTAGATGGTAGGAACAAAATTCAGATTTTAGATAAATGATATAACAATGTTAAAAACAGAATACTGCGAAGAAAACAAAACATAGGCGATATTACAATACCAAAGGGAGAACAAGGAACTACGTGACAGAATTTCATCTAACCCGATGCGGCGTTTGGAAAACGTAAATGCCCTCTAGTTGGATAACAAGACGTTTATGGACATACATTCACTGGAAGAAAATACTCAAACATAACCCCTGAATCACACCTTAAAATTATTCGGTGTTATTCTAACTCAGCCTGTATATAATATAAAATTTAAAACAGCAGACTTTGAAAAACAAGAAGACCAGTTGAATTTATTACAATGTTGTTTACAACATTAACACTAATTATTGAATAAACAGAGTAGCTTTATTCCGTATACGCTTTCAGCTGCTTGGGAATGTGCGCAGAGCCCGAAGTATTGGTCGCTGCATGCGGGTCTTTTCTTTGGCGGCTAGCAGTGTCGTGATGAACAGGCGCACCTTTGATTGGTGGATTAGCAGTGGCATTATGAACAGGTGTGCCTTTGATGGATCGATTGGCACTATCATTATGAACTGGTACACATTTGATTGGTGGATTAGCAGTGTCTTTATTAACTTGTGCACCTTTGATTGGTGCATAGCAGCGTTATGAACAGGTGTGCCTTTGATGGATCGATTAGCAGTGTCATTATGAACTGGTACACTTTTGTTTGGTGGATTAGCAGTGCCTTTATGAACTTGTGCACCTTTGATTGGTGGATGGCAGTGTCGTTATGAAGAGATGGATATAATGGGGTCTATTACAGTGACGTATAGAGGCTACATTATGGCGTGGTCGAGCATAAAGGAATTTACTATACATGATTTATTTCTCATCCAAAAATCTTAAACACAAAATGTTAAAGCCATTTTTGAGGAATCAAAAATAATGAAAAATGTTCCATGAAAAGTGCGTTTTGGGGTAAAGGATTTTCTTGAAAATATTCGTGTCGTTTTCTTGGAAGATATTTAAGTTTACTATTTATCCAACATTTCGCTTTTGAGTTATGTTGTTCATACACATACATATACCCCTTTTCCCTAAATAATCTTTTTCAGCTCCAAGGGCATCAAAGCTGAAATTTCGGTGTAGAATTTTTAAGTGTAATGCAACATTTCCTGTACTTATTATAGGTAAATACTGCCTGACTACCAGAATAAGGAGAGTTTATGTGCTACGTAAACATTTCCTACGTCCTCCATTAGAGAATGGAGAATGGTATACAATACACAGTGTTGTCAGATAAACGTGTAATACCTAACACATTAATTACATTACAGTTATTAGAGGTGTCACACATCGTCTGCATGATTTAATTGTGTACTCCCCACATATGCAGCGGAAGTTCATTAGGTTATTCTTAAGAAATCTACCTAATAGCTTTAACAACCATTCTTATATATTGAGGTATTTTTAAAACTAAGGGTGCTACAAAAATTAATGCTGGAGGGGTCAAAATACATAAGATATACACATTTCCATTCCTGAAAATTTTTCATTCACCAGTGGAATAACCAATGAAAGTTTTCTTAATATGCTATCAACTTGTATGTAATACCACGGAAATAGTAAAGTCAAGCGACACAGTCTAGTTCGCATTTGGCGGGGTTATGGATCTGCGCTGACGCTGTAGTCTCCAAGACGTTGTCGTCAAATACGAGTTAACTTGGCAGTAGCCAAGAACAGCTAAGCCCCTATGACGGAAACATTAAAGAATCAAGCTGAGGTCATTTCGCGTCTAGCAGAGTATTTTGTATCACGTTGAAATAATATGGCAGAAATGATACCTAGACATTGAAAATAATCAGCTGTGTGCTGTGGTCAAACTGCCATCGGCATGACAGAAAAACAACATAATTCCAGGAGCATCCGTTTAATGCCACAGGAACGACAAACAGGGAAAATCAAAGAAAGATAACAAGATCACTAATAGCCCAATGAACTAGGAAAAGAAAAATTAAGGGAGGTAGAAGAAGATATATTTTGGTGAAAATATCTGATGAATTTGGAACAATGAGCATAATATTATTGTAGTTTAATAATATAATATCTCAGTGTTATTGAAACAGGAATTAAGATTAACGAATCCGAGGTTCAAAGAAGAACAGTTTTTTATTGTTCCATTTATTACCATGCCTTTAACTTCAAGGGTCCTATGTGACACCTTTCCTTCGAAACACATTACCTGTAGTGAATGGTGTTAACTCGTATATGTTGGTTTTTGGGTCTTTGGGTCTTTTGTACATTAGATCACACACCCACATTCACACTCTGTTCTTTTTCCAGACTTGGAGGGTAGGGAATAATCTAGAGTAAACTTCCCACTCCCCATTCGGGAATCCAACCCGGGAATCTTTGCACAGCACGCAGGTGCTCTATCGACTGAGCTACGGGGTCATCCGTCAGCCGAGTTTTGTTTTCTGAGGAAAATTTTGAACTTTCGTCATCCGGATTAATAACTACAGACATCTACGAGTAGCAGTTAGGGCTGTACGAGTATTAGCACGCAATGAAGAGCTCTGAACTGAGAAGTTCTACGCAAAAAGGAGCCATATTCCTTATTTGTTTTTCCTTTGTTGTTGCAAAGAAACTGCAGTCAACATGAACGAAATCATCCTTATTTTGAGCATGGTTTCATATAAAAGAGATGCAGCTCTTATAAAGAACATTTGAAATTCAATTTAGGAATAAGAAATAAAAGCTGCTGTTTTCCCGGGAAAGGACTTAATGTGAAAGTCACTGCTGTACTACTTCTTTTAGTATAGACTGATAGTCGAAGTAAATAAAGCTTTTGCAGAGTCTGAGTGCAAATTTATCATTCGCAGCTTGTCGCACGCGATGTCGCCGAACATCATTCGGGAAGGCGCCAGTTTAGTGATTCGAGATACCCAGGTTGCAGATCATACGAGGAAGAAGAGTATACCGTCCGCAGAACTTTACCTACTCGTGGAACTTACTATCCTTAATCTTCCAACAGGTAAATTTTTGGCTGTTCTGGTTTTCCTTTCTCTATGAATCAGAAGCTCGGGTTGTAAAAATGGAATCATTATCTTTTCATATTTCTGATATGCACCTATCATGCTTAACAAACCATTCTCGTTCTATGAATCGAACAAGCTGGCTTCGCTGTATGGTATAAGGCCCACATTCGGAAGGTCCGGGGTTCGATTCTTGTCGAGTCGATCTTGACCATAGGTCCTTCGTGTTTTCTTGTGGTCGATGGCGAATGCTGGAGAATTTATTCTCCCCATCCTTTCCTTTCATCTTATCTTTATCAGAGTTGTAGGACCAGGTGACGGTGGTTGGTATGCTACGGCAGCAGGTGGAATTTACGCTAAAGAAAGATTTGTCTCTGGCACTTGGTGCGACTGCTGAGAGCTGTCTCGTCTACACCAGGGCCCCCAGGTTACGAGCAGTTAAGGTGCAAATAGTAGGCGTTAGGATTACTGTCTTGTTGGAATCATTAGGGACCTCGTCCTTACTAGCGTACATCGTCGTCCGCATCTGGTTGTCCTTCGAGTCCCCCCTTGGTCCCTTTCTCCAGGGAAGCGCAAAGGGCCCACTATGGCTTACCTGCGGTGTTGTGTTCCAATTATTGGAGACCTTTTCTGACTCTCGCTCATTCCATTGCATATACTCTCACTTTTATACACACATTACGGATGCTAGCTCCCTATTCTGACCAGTTAATTACTTTTTACCCTTTATCGGTTTAAAAGGAAGGCTGCCATATAATCAACTACGTTCTTGCGACAATTACCTGGTTTAGCGAAAGATGGTTCATTACCGAAAATTAAATATTTTCACTTAATAATACAATTAATACGAATATAGGGGAGAGGGGCCGAATATCGGATACTTTTCATAAATTGGCTATAATTATATTTTATTCTATTAGTACATGTCAACAGACCATTTTAATACACACTGGGAATGCTACAGCAGAGTAACAGAGAAAAAAAAGTTTATTAATTTGAAATATTTCTTTTCAAAAATGTCAAATACTATAAGAGCTGTATATATGCTTGAGTTTTTTAGGGTGCGTAATATCGGATTAAAAATAATATTATTCACTCCAATGCATTTTATATCAAAATATTTATTATTCTATATTTCCCATCTGCATGTTCTTTCTTTTTTGATTAAGTGATAGTAAGTAGGCCAAATTACAGAAGCTCAATTACAAAATATAAATTATTGACAGATCTTACAGTCAAAAGATTTCCATCCTTTCTTTTCTACACCAGAACACAATTTATGAACCCATCTAAGGCATTTGGTATCTAATGTTACCCACATTTGTCTAAGCGATGGGGATGATTACAACAGACATTCGTCATCTGCACTGTCCTCTTCGTCAGTTGAGACCAGGGGGATAACATCCTCAGATGAAGAGGAAGATGAGCTACGGCTTCTTTTCTTTTGTTTTCGCCTATTGCGTTGGGTAGTTGACGTGGATGCTTTAGGAACAGCTATTGCAACATTCTTGGATGATAAGGAGAGGCTTGCCAGTGACCTTGAATTGTTAGACTAATTTGGTTTGCCATTTCTTTGCAGTCTTTCTTCAAGGTTCCTTTTGAATGGCGAACTTGTTATAGTAGCTGCTGTACCGGAAGGCGTCCTGCTGTATTATACCTATTACACTGACCTAATGTCGGTGGCGGACAAATTTGGAATGGTGAGACATTCACCTTGCTCATAAGCCTACTTGTTTCTTCAGGTTCATTCACTTCTTCAACGTCATTGTCAGTTTCTAAGGGAAGGAATTCCAACTCAGCGAAGACATGCCTATTGAAGGGAATTATGCCACACCACCCTTTCATAGCAATTTCAAGGGTCGCACATTTAGAACAGGCCTTTCCCATCACTTAACTTACCTGATGGGAAGTTAAAGCTCTGAAGAGGTGATGAGACATCCAAGACTCTGCAGCTTGGCTAAGTAAGCTTTAAATTGACCAATGAAGGTCACGTCCAAGGGGTGCAACTCGTGCTTCTTATGAGGTAGGGACACAATGATAACTATATATTGTCGTGCTAAGTGAATGCCATCAATGTTCCTTGTGTGGGAGAAATGCCCATCTAAGATGAGAACAACTGGATTTTCTGGAGTCGACTTTGTGTGCTCCAAGAAATGATGAATCCATTCCGTGAATATATGGAGCTGGATCCATCCAGAAGGGCGACCTCTAGCAATCGTTCTTGGAGGACAACCATCCAACAACTCAGCCTTCATGATCTTCCGAGATAACACTGTCCAAGGAGGAATAAACATACCGGCCGCACTCATGCAGGATACCATTGTCGTAAGAATTTCTTTTTCTTGAGAAGACAGACGTCCAACCTGTTTCTGCTTTTTAACACTAATTATTTCCGACCGTCGACTCTGAACAACAGTTATTCCAGTTTCGTCCACATTGAACACTTTCACTGGATAAAATTTACTTTCGCCAGCTCCGGTTCTTGGATGTCGAAGAAAAAATAACTCTTTCCCTTGAAAAGCCTTTGACTGTAGCTAGCGACACTGATTCTGGTGCCCTCAAACTGAGAGATGAATGTAGCATTAAAAATGTCTTTATCATTTTTTCCCTGTTGTTCCTTAAGAGAGAGGAAACGGATGATCGATATTGTTTCTCTCGGTGATCTGGAAAGCTAATTGCCGGATATCGGAAGATTTTAGTCCAAAATATCTGCTGTCCATGACCTTACAGTACCTTACTAGATCTTCCTCCACTTGATCTCCTAGGATACACTTTCGTCCAAACTTCGTATTTATTAAAGAAGTTATGGCATTTGCTTTATGGTATACATAGTCTTCAAGAGTTGATTTCGGCACATTGTACACTTTGGAAGTTCTTTAATACCCCATATTTTTTTCCTTTACAGCATTAACAGCTTCCATCATGGACTACGGTTTCCAGTTTTTCCGCTGCTTGGCATTTGTCAAAGCTGACGTCTGTAAAATAAGTATAGTGCAACAGTTATAAGCAAGGAAATCCAACTATCCAATAATGGGCCACCATTTGATAATCGGCTTCTCTCCCCTGCTATGCAACACACTAATCAACAAAGTGAGGCCAGATACTGTTTTGAAATTTTACGAAGTAATGGAAATCCCAACTTTACTTTACGGCTCAGAAACGTGGATTTTAACCAAAAACCAAATTAGACGAATAGAAGCTGCTGAAATGAAATTATGAATGCATTTAGCAGGTTATACTTTGTATGATCACAAAAGAAATTAAGAATTAAGAGAACTACATGTCACACTCTTAACAGAAACAGCAACCATCGGCACGTACACAAATAACTGGTATCAATACATACTACGAATGTCGGAAGACAGATTACACCAAAGGCTCTACAACTACAGACTGAAAGTTGAAAAGAGATCTTGGACGACCAAAGAAACGCTGAAGAGACCAACTTCCAATCTGAAGCGGCACAGCTCTAAAGGCCTAATCCTCGAAAGTTATTGATAATGATAATAGAAATTTTGAGACTCCTTGAATCCAAAAAGCATTTTTAAAAAGATAGGTACCAATTTAAGTGGTATGTGTGTATGTGTGCATGTATGATTGTATGTGTAATTAGCATAATGAAAAAAAAAAAGTCAGTTAAATACCAACTTGCTGTTTAAGTTCAGCGACTTCCAAGGATGACACAGCGATTTTCATCCCAAACTACCTTTTACAGGGGGAAAACTTTAAAAAATTTTGATTTTCTCAAATATAACTCTGATGATTTTGATTCAAATACTATATGTTTAAGATGTTTTCAGAAAAAATGAAATATATTTCTTGGATTTTATGAAAACAACCTCTGAAGTACTCCGAATGTGAATATTTTATTTTTTTTGAAAATGTCTAACGATTTTATTAAAATGCCGGCATTCATCATGATAAATGAAACGTATATTTCATAATTGGTAAACCATAAGATATAGACAAAATCTTACTACACAACAAATGTAGGGCTGACGCTGTCCGTAGAGCCCTGCCTGGTGTGTAAAGTGTCCTGGGGCTGATTCCCGACTGGGGACTGGGAATTTTTCTCTAGCCAATATTATTCCCTATCTTCCCAGAGTTGGAGCATGAATGAGTAAATGAGCTAACTTCATTGCCTATTGTGTAAGTGTAAAATGAAAGTTTATCTGGATTAACAAGAAGCAGTTAAAATATGCTTTTGTAAAAAGAATGTCTGCAAGAGTGAGTAGAGAAATTCATGTGAATCTGACGTATGAGCGATTTTGTTTTCCACTTATATTCCTGTTAGAAAGCGACATTCTGGTGTTAATATGGCCTTTAAGAATTATTTTTATTGTTGTTTAGAAAATAAGTAATTGACATTGAGTGACATAAACAAAAAACGTATAATTGAGCTGAATATTAATAGACAAAGTTTGCTGCATGGAAAATTTAGCGAAAAACGTTGAAATGAATAAGCTGTATTTTAAATCCTTCCTTAGTCCCCTCGTGGAGTCCTACAAACACCAATTGAAACTGCAAATCGAACTTATAATGTGAGACTCCATCGTTGAATGCAAACCATGAGCATGTAAAGCAACAACCTGATGTTACTAAACGCAAGTTTTTAATTAGTAATTTCTGTTTTGTTCTCAGGTGATCTGAAAGCCGCTGATAAGTGGAACACACTGATGGGATCTGACTTCTTCTCAACACTTCTTTGGCTGTAGTTACTGAAGCACCACCATTTGTGTTGTAATTGTAAATCTATCTTAATGTAAATTTAACCCAAAGTGTAAATCCTATCTTATTGCTTGGTAATTAAAGTATCTTTAAATGTAATAGATTTTCCTGCAATAAATAAGCTCTACAGAAATCATGTGAACTAAGTTGTTTGTTTCTGGGAAATTCGATGAGGTTTGGAACTCCAATAATATTTTGTATTTACAAACTAGCTGGCTGCGAGTTAGTATAGCTAGCTCTTTAACCTCGAATGCCAATTAATTAATTAATTTCATTTGCGTCCTCTTTTACGACTCAGTAACCATTGATCGAAAGGAACTAGAACAGGCGTGTCAATAAGGAATGCAGAGGGAGGGTAGCAATTGCTCCCACAACACATTACAGGATGTTCAAGTCAAAGTGTAGGTACATTCGCCCTCATTACACCGTGGTTTGCCCGCACAACTACATGACACATTGCAATATTAAAAATGAGGCCCATTTGTGCAGATATTTTAAGTCACCTCCTAGGAGACAGTTAATGACATGCCTGATGTAGAAGAATTTGTTTACCTTAGCCTGCTCATTAACATGTCCAACAAAATGGGGGAAAAACTTCAGTAGACATATAAGTCAAATATGGGAGGCCTTTTGGGCAGCCAATTCACACTCCGGGAGCAATCACTAAACAGAACGCTCAAAATCGAAGTCCTACACAGTGCAGCACTCGTGTGCTACCCTATGCGTACCAGATTTGGTCCCTAACGAACGCTTACTACAGATACAGATAAAGGTCTTTACATACTTCCTGAAAGAGTGAACGTATGAAAAATATGACCATTTACTTACCAAAATGTGGCCTGTCAGAAATAAATGGCCATATGTGTATAAATGTGAATTAAATTACTATCCTTCGACTAGTTTTTTTTCACAACAAGCATTTATATATACTCGTATTTAAAGGACATATATCTTACCAAGATCTGTGCTCCATCATGAACATTCTAGACCTAGGTGTCCCAATCAATCCTATTACCAATTGATTAAAAGAATATCTCCCCCCCCCCCCCCAACTCCCAAATCCCTCTTCAAAACATATCAGTAAGTGGTTTTCTTGCTTCGCTTTGGGAGCCGGGGGGCAATTAATCATCACACACCAGCAGTGAGCAGAGAGCAAGTAGCTTCGAATGAGCCAGTCAGGGAAGGGAAGGGTTGAAACCTCTTCGAAACATTGGCTTTAACGATACTAATAGGAGGTGGTTTGAGCCATAAGATACTTGCCCAGGTTATGAAACACAAACATGTCGGAAGAAATTAGGGACCAGCTGAATTTTTGCCAGTTGTTAGGGATACATTTTCTCAAAAAATCGCCAGCCTTTCCCCTTCTGTTTCCTCCTCAACCCCTTAAACATAAAATTGCAAACGTCTGATTTATCGCTTATATCTTCACCTATATTCAAACCTGATAAACGGGGTATCATTTAATCCGTATAATATTAGGGGGGAAAGGATAACTTGACAATTTTTCAAGATTATTACCTTATTCGCGATTGGTTAGTTTTATTATACATTAGTCAAAAAAGAAAGGAATGAAACGTACAGAGAAGTTCTTAAATTTTTCAGTGACACGCACACACACATACACACAGACACACAAATAGAGAGAATTGGATGGTCTGGTCACATGTTGAAGTCCTAACAAGAATAAAGCGCGAGGCTAACAGATGCCCGCCATGCATTGTTCTCGCAAAACCTTCACTCGGACTGGTTGTTTCGTGGATGTTTTAGTGTCAACTTGTAATAGTTTTTTGTCTATGGACATAGACAGAAGGTGGTGTACCAGTGATTTAAGGAGCAAAAGATATTCGCGATATAAAGCCATTTCAAAACATCGCTCTCTTACACTGAGAATTCCACCAGGTTCCTACACAATGTATAAACCCTTTTTTAAAGTATACATTCTACATGCACCCTCCCAAAACTCCTGTTAAACGAGCATCAGTCGTAATAGACGCACTTTCAAAATGAATTAAAACGAAATGGTGGATCGGTACCACGGAATAGGGATAGGTTATGAACAATTAAAGACGCCCACATTCATAATGAAGTTGTACAGTCACATCAACAAATGTTAAATTCTGTAATAATAATTAAATGTTCGCATAAATCACAGCACTTACCAGTTTTTTAGCAAGCGTTATAGCTTGAGCCATGTTATTAATGAATATAATCTTAAATTTGCACTAAGGGGTTATAACGCACTATAATCCTCGCAAAAGTTAAAGGCATATGGAGGCGGGCCGTACTGCAGACTCCAGCGAATCCCAAGCTTGCACCTCCTACCAGCGCTGCCGAATGTGGTACACGCATTTCACGTGCTCTTATGTACATAACCTCTGCCGGTACACGCACTACGCTTGGCAACAGCGCTTCGCTTGAGCATTGGCGAGCGTTCACATGTCTTTAACTTTTGCGAGCAGCTTAGTAAAGTTACGAAGCGATGCATAGTTCACGCATACCTCAGATAGCATTGGAGTTTAAAAGTATGGTCATTCTTGGGTTGTGGTGGTCGAGCGGAATTATTACGTTCAGGTCGCACCAGTGATCTCAGGACACGGGTTCGAAACTACGGTAATGGGTCAACTTCTAACACTCAATTTCTCTTCTTCCGATCAATGATAAGGTATTAGGAAGGATATTATAAGTAAATCGCATTAAACAGGTGACAATGCGTTTGAGCACTTGCTCCATTAATAAAGTACCTTTGAACTCGCTTTATTCTTACACGTGACTGTAAATGTGTGAAAACTTAATAATATAACCATTTTTCTGTGGGTACTATGTTTGATTTTTCATTTGTTTAGTACATTCAATGTGATGATTACTGATTGAAAAAAATGCCTATAAGAAGCTTTGAACCTACGAAATGTCCGTTTAGTTCACGGCAAACTGACGTCGAGGCCACTTGACCACAAACCTCTACTGACCTCTTTCACCCGAAACATGTAAGTATCAAGCTGCTTGCTTGTCTACTAAAATATATTTACATTTTAGCATGGCAGCTTATCAGTATTCACGGAACTTTACGTCATGGCTATCAGAATAGGCCCAAGAACGATCAACTGTATTTGACACAATACAGCTATAAAAAATTCTGGCTTGACAAATAAAACGATGTTTTCAAATAAGATTATAGTCTACGGGCTATGTAGATACGAAAAAAGTAGGATCGGCTGGTTCACCTGGCATTAATGATGTTATTTTTGACTCCGTTAAAGGTGTATAATCATAGGCAATTACTGCTAAGGCATCGACACCGTTTGATAGCGTTTACTACAACAAGAATAGAAACATACCTTAGTTCTGTTACCATTTACGTCGTGAGTAATTTTCAATAGGTCAAATTTATTGACATACGAAGAAAGTATAAGGATATAGCTGAATTAACATTAAAGCAGTTATCTTGCAATTCGTATATGTTAAATTTGAACAATTATGCAATTATAACTTGTAACAAATTGATATATTTGTTTTCTTGCCCTTACTTTGATATCGCGAGTCAAAAGTGTGTTATTACGTTGAAATGTTGCAATTTTTAACCTTCGATTTAACTTTTTAAGTCTTCCAGTATCTTGCTGGTTTAAAATTTGCTGCCTTCTTTATATATTTAGAACAATTATCACTCGCCCCATTTCCTGTTTTAAGTCATGGAATTTGTCACGTTCAAGGTTTAGAAATTTTACTTATGGACCAAATGCAGTTGCATTATGAATTTTGAAAAATCTGAAAGTTCAACTTGTAGCCCCTCCTGCACCACAGGTTCCTCAGCGAAATGTCCTATTGTATGGCTAGTGGTGAATCTCTTTTTCGTTGGTCCTTAACACGTCACCCCGAGCTAGCCGACGGTAGAGGACACAAGATGCTCAGTCGAGCTGAGTTGACATCTTCCACCGCCTTCTATGTTAAGCAGGCACAAGCCTATTCTTGCTAGAATACGCCTTCTCGAAGAATAGTAACTTTGAGAGATGGAATCAATCTTGGCACAAGCACTAGAGATGTTTGTTATTGAGTTCCGTGAATGTGTCGTAGCTCAATGAAGAGTAGGTGGAGGCGAATCCGTCCTCTCCTCTTTTGCATGGATTTAGGTATCGCTGACTTATACTTTAGTGCCAGTGCACTGTCAGTTTATATGAATTGGTATTGAAAAAGTGTCCTTTTACTTTAGGTCGCTGAAATTAACCAATAATTTCTTTAGGCGAATCTTGCTAGAATTATTATTGTTATTATTATTATTATTATTATTATTATTATTATTATTATTATTATTATTATTATTATTATTATTATTATTATTATTATTATTATTATTATTATTATTATTTTGTTCCATAAGAAATACACTGCGCCACGGCAGTGCTTGTGCTCTGGAAATACTGTGCTCGGCTGAGGGGAGGCGCTATGGTCTGCCGTCCTTCCAGGGGTACTGATTAATCAGACGGACCTGGCTGGTTATGGTGGGCCCTCTGCGGCGAACTGAAACTCCCTCGGGCTGAAGAACTGCCTTCATCTGTTAGCAACCATCTGTGAGGCGTTCTGGCCTGTAGGGTATTTTCATCTCATCCTTCCTCCTGGGGTCTGATGCACAATAAGTTATCGGCTGGCATGCCAGAATCCCTGCAGTGACAAACAAACAAACACGATCTCTCATGCAGCCCCACGAAAATAAACAATGAGATAAGATCCTGGGAACTTGGAGGCCGCTCTTACAACTGGCTGTACAGAGCAATCCATCGACCGAGATAAGTATATCCTATACACTATCCCCCGCATCTATTCCACCGTGTATGAGGAGGAATGCTTGTTTTGTTTAAGGAGCATATCTCGATGAATGTCTAATGGTTGGACCATGTAGTTACACAAAGACAAAAGGTTGCAGCAGTCACGACGAGTAGTCAGCTCGATGGAATTCCAGATTCACAGAGACAGAGCCCGCCACCAGCCAGGTCCGACTCATCAATCAGTTCCCCTGGAAGGATGGCCGACCACAGCGTCTCCCCTCAGCCGAGCACAGCATTTCTAGAGCGCAAGTGCTATCGTAGCACAGCCCATCGGCGATCCCGCTGACTCTTACAACCTGGAAAGACCAGATAGAAAAAATGAAATGAAAAGAAGTGAACCGGCGGAGGCAAGGTAAATTTCCTTCCCAGCATTCGCCTGAGTGACCCGAGAAAAACCCGAAAAAACCCCAAGGTCAGGAAAGTGGACCGCGGGAATCAAACACGCGACCTCCCGAATGTAGGCCACAAACGTTATCACCTGAGCCATCTCATTCGGTTTCAATGGAATCACTGGAGAATAAATGAGTAGAGAAATCCAGGTGATTTTTATGCGTTCGCTTTTTATTCCTTTTTGTGGTTGTGACACTATGTTACTGTACACAATAGTTTTGACATATCCTGCAGAAATTATAATAACGAGCTATAAAATAGTAGTCTGTTTGGATCACAATGACCCATTGTTTAGCCTTATTCCATCAAGATCTTAGGGAAGGTCAGGTTTATTTATGTACCACAAAATTCTCTGATCCTATGCTCTTAAAGCTTTCTTTTCAGCGAGCGGGACAGTTGAACTGGTGCTCTGACATACGACAACGAGGTGCTGTGACATTTTGCAAAAATTTGCTATCTTAATGCATTTCCAAACTATACAGTTAAGTAACTTCTAAAACTTTGACAAAAATTATGGAGTGGTTAATACAGTTTATAAAAATTATACTTAGTATAATTTTCGCTCTATTCTAGTGCTTGAGAATGAAAATAATTCGTTAGTGAATCTGTGAGATTTTGATTCATTCCTGAAAGTTCCTGCAACAAGTACGTGAGAAGAATGAAGAAGTGACGGTGTTTGTTACGGTATGTAATAATATGCACTAATTATCTGCAGACTGAGAGGGCTTTAATATCTATTTTTAATTAATGTATTCTTTAATTCATCGGGAGTGTTACGTTTCGCATACATCTAACATTAATTCATAAGTACTGACATACAATAGAGCACGTAGGTTTTCATCTGTCAATCACGATCTGCTTTTAGATTTTACGATTTTCAGTTTAGAACAAAATTGCTCACGCATAGCGCTAATACGCACAGGAAATGAACGGAGAAACGGAAATATTGTCATATAAAGTTCCCTACAGAAAAGTAAACCAACTTTGTTTTGTAATTGTGATTTTAAAATTGTGTTTGTAAAGTTGTAACCTCAATTTCTAACTGTGATTTTACACAACAACCATTAAGGTTTCATAAACCTAGTGTAGGTACGTTGCAGATTCTACTTTCTTACTAGACTGCGAAATTTCATTGAATATTTCAACTTTGTTACATTTATAGACTAAGATTGTAATATTATTTTAAAATATCTTAAGATTTCGTACTTGTGCCTTGGTTGTAGTCTTTGTGATAAGTTCGTAATGTCGTTTAATGTTTGACTTGTGAACACCAATCAAAACTTTCAAACACAACAGACATTTCACATTTTCACCCATAAATCAGCAAAAACACTTATCTTGGAATAAGAAGGTTGCTTTGCGTTTTCGAGGTTTGGAAAGAGCCGTGTCTATCGATGCGGTGGCCACCACTGCTTATTTTCGTTTGAACGCCTGTTAATGAAGGAGGTAGGATTGTAACAGCACGACGTCCTGCTTGCCCCTGACAGTGATATTACGTCATATCATCAGCTGGTACAGGTTTGCCGACCCCTGATCTATAGTATTATAAAAATTCGTAATACACTATGACTAGGTGCATCACCTCTCCAAGGCCTCCTTTGAAATTATACAATCTGTTAAGCGGAAAGGTCAGCTTTAGGCAGTCTTCGGCTAGTCTAGATACTCAGTGAAAAAGGGTTTAAAGGACCCGTTACTCTTGGGTGAGGTGTATCTCAAACTCTCACTTCGGTAAATAACCAATTTTAAGACTGTTCACTATGCAGTTCACTTTGCTACCCAGTTCCGAAACGTCATAAGTGAAACGTGCATTACATGGATTCAATGCCAAAGTTACCATAAATAAAAAGGTAGATCTAAACAGAGAACCGAAAGGTTTCTACCGTTCAGGAACTATGTACAGTCGACTACAGGGAATCGTGCCGATATAATGCGCAGTAGTTTATGTCGGTAAGGAAATACTAAACTGCTTCAGCCACGCACAGCCTCCATCCCTTACATGGTTTTAGCACTTTATTTAAAGTTGTACTCCCCCTTTTCCTTAGCTTCTAGCCAGAAACCGAACTTTCTTCATACAAGGGCTGGGTAAAAAGTGATGAGAAATATTTTTTTTCTCTGAAATGACTATTGACAGAGTCACTTATAGTTACACACCTTCAATATAATCGCCCGGTTATTTATGACCTTTTGCCAAGTGTTCGGAAGGCGTCGTATACCATCTGCGCATCTATTTCTGTTGATGTCCCGTATTGACTGCCCTATACTATGGACAATGTCATCTCTGGTGTTGTGCCGGATCCCTCGCAATGGTTCTTTCACTTTGGCAAAGAGATAGTAATCACAGTGACTCGCATCAGGTGAGTACGGTGGATGTTTCTGAATCTCCAATTGCCAGAGGCACAAGATGTCCTGGATAGCAGCTGCGGTGTGGCAGTTCGTGGGTTGATACCTGTGTCATTTAAGGGGTGCTATTTTAATTATTGATAAATATTTGTTTGGGCAGGCAATTGGCAGGGAAGGAGTCATTGATATACAAGTGATAAACGGGCTAACATTTTACTTAGGCCATAGAGTGGTAAGGGCAACAATTAAACAACACAAAAAGAAGAGATATGCTAGAAGAATCCCTAGACCTATAGTAGAGAGAATTAACAAGGAAATATTTAAAGAGAAGATCCACAGCAAAATGCAGCAGACGCAAGGAGACGCAGAAAAGAAAGTAGGTACAAGAACTATATGACACACTACAAAACTACATACTTGATTCGGAAGAATCTGCCTTGAGCAAACCAGAGATTAGGAACGGACAAAAATTATCAGATGACAATCAGCTTATTGAAACAAGGAGAAAGGGTGAAACAATTAATGCTGCAAACAGAAAGTTTCACAACAGAATACTCGGAGCTAGACAGAAGAATGAAGAGGGAAGTAAGAAAAGACAAACGAGAATACAACCTCAATCAAACAAGAAGCATACTCGAAAGTTCAAAGTCGACCAACAGAGCGAAGAAGATGCTGGGAAATGACAATTTCTGGATGATTGGTGCCAAAGACAATAGTGGAGAGGTAACAAGATCAAGATATGAAATAAACAAATCTGCTACAAATTTTGTAAGCAGATATATGACACCAATAATTCACAAGAATTTTCAGAAGTTGAAGGGAGAAGAAGATATATCACCAATAGTGATTAGGAAAGTAGAGAATGCGATAGCACAACTAAAAAGCAACAAAATCCTAGGAGAAGATGATATTATAAATGAATGTTTGAAATTGGGAAAACAAGAAATAACCATAGAGTTGCCTACACAATGGGAGAAAGTACAAAGTACAGTAATCCTCATGCATAAAATGGAAATCGAGACGATTTGAACAACTATAGGCGAATAAGCTTAATGTCAAGCACTTATAAAATATTTACAAATATATTGACAAACAGACTTTCCAGCATAATAGATGAAAACCAAACAGAGGAAGCAAGATACAGCACTATAGGCTACCTACAAACAATAAAGCAAGTCATTGAGAAGGCACAAGAACATAATCTAAAGATATACATCGCATTCATTGATTATAGAAAAGCATTCGATTCAGTGGAACATAACTATTATAAAGGCAATGAAAGCAATAGCCATACACCCAAAATATATAAGGCTGCTAGGCAGAATATAGGCACATGAGAAGCAGCGCGAAAGTGAGGACCGAAATTGACGGGGACCTTTTCAGAATGAAAAGATGAATCAGACAGGCAGACCCTCTATCCCCAAAATTATTTACATTCACCCTCCAAGTGGACGTCCTGTGTCATCCCGATTCTCTTATACGGAAGCCAAGCCTGGACATTCACCAAAGCACAGATCCAGACGATACAAGTGAGCCAGAGAAAAATGGAAAGAAGACTTCTGGGTGTTAGTCTCAGGGATAGGATGACGGGCAAAGAGCTGAGACGGAGGAGTAGATATAGAGAACGCGATCACCAATGCTAGGAGGACCAAATGGAGTTGGGGAGGCTACGTAGCCAGAATGCACCAGGATAGGTGGGCCTATGCGACAACGTTATGGGACCCAAGACGAGGGAAAAGGAACAGAGGATCCATTCAGTGATGGGTGTGCAGTGGATGAGAACGCAGGAAACCAAGTGAAGTGGAAAGAAATGTGGGAGAGGATAAAAGCGTAGCGATCGATAGTGCAGTGGGAAGAGTAGAACGATAAGTCTTTTTAACTCACAGAGACTAGCTCACTCTGCGAATACCATTGAGCTAAGCTTACCATAGGTGGTAGGAGGCCCTTGCCCGACAGGGATCCAACAGGCTTGTTCCATGGACTCCACCTAAAAATTCGAAATAGTTCGCATTAAGAAAAGTGTCTAAAATTCGTTTTTCTGTTTACTTTGTAAGTATGATCGATTATCGCAAGACTCTATCAGGGCGATATGTGTGAATATCATTTCTAGTACACACTATTTCGTGAGTAATGCAACTTCCCGGAAATGGACTTATTGTATAACATTTTGCTGATGCTCTACTGTTATAAGGACATCTCATAAAACATACTTCCGTCCATTCATACAAACGTTTTGCTAACAGCATTAGTTACCAATTACAATTTTAATTTCAAACAAAGTTGATAATAGTTACTTTCCCGACTTATGGCTGAAGTGGGCTTTTATTTACAAACCAAAACGAAAATTCACATAAAACAGTTTTGACAAATCAAAATGAAAATATATTGTGTGATTTAAGCATAGGACCCAAATTGATCATAAATTGAGTAGCACACAGTAAACCTTAAAGTGGAAGTTCCTGTTTAAGATCTCCTTTTCGAAAAATCGTACTTCTAGCAATTGATTTGTTTAGTTACGTTGTTTATATTATGGTTATAAATAAAACCGTAAAACACATACATTTTTTTAATTTTCAAGGAGTTTAATAACATAAATAGAAGTATAATAATACTCTTGTTGGACTTTTTAATATTAAGGCAATGCAATGCTGAAATCTGTAAACAAAAAAGAAAAGAAAGGAAGTGAAATTTTCTATCTTATGTTTCTTAAGATAACATTCTTATAGTCATTAATTTACCACTAAGATAAAGCACCGCCTTGAACTTTAAGCTCCACTTTGTTCAGCTTTTTTTTTTTTTTTTTTTTAATAAGCATTTTGCACTCTTCAAAATGCTCCTTGGGCCACAGTTTATAAATTATTATCTTGAACATTTTAGGACGAGCTTCTGGAGATAAGACTTAAACAAATTGTTGTTCACTGGTTAAAGCATAGGAAGCAGTTTTGCTGAAATTAAATGTTTCCCATAATTCAAACATTATTCAGGGAGTATTAAAACGAGTGTTTCCTGTTCAATCTTGGCATAGAAGTTTTGGATGAAATACAATACCTCCTACTACCTAATACACATAGGTGATTTTTTAATAATCTGCAAGCAGTTCTAAGAAGAAAACGACGACACTGAATAACCATGAACGACAATGCAAGAGCACATAAATTGTGACTGTGACTGATTTGTTCAATCGTCGGGGTTGGGAAGTCCTTTACCACCCCGCTCCCCTTATTCTCCAGATCTGAGCCCTGTGACCTCGATCTCCTCCGTAAAGTGAAAGAACCATTCCGTGGGAGCCGCTTTCGCACACTTGACGTTCTCCAGGCAACCGACCGCTCCCTTCACAACATCCAGAGACTGGGCAGCGCCAACGTGTTCCAAATCGCTGGGAACGCGTGATACACAACGGGGTGATTACGTTGAAGGCTTGTAGAACGTATGCATGCTATATATCTAAATGAAAAATAGTTGCCACTATTAAAAAATCAACCCATGTATATTGATTATTTATTTGTGCCAACAAACTTACTGTTGATGTTTTTAAACACACAAGCCGTGTGTGGGCAATGTTTGAGAGGCAGAATTGGAGGTGGAGAATTCAATGCCACAGCTGGGATTTGAACCACAGGCCCTCCGCTTACCAGGCGATGGTTAGAGTTAGAGATGGTTAATGGTTAGAGCACCAGGCAATGGTTAGAGTTAGAGAAGGTCAATGGTTAGAGCACCCGCCTGGTAAGCGGAGGATCTGTGGTTCAAATCCCAGCTGTGCCATTGAATTTTTCAGTTCCAATTCTGCCTCTCAACCTAGTATATTGACTTTAAAATATATAGCTATGTTATAATATTTTGGGATGTTTTTTTAATACAAGTATGTTGGTATTTTGACAGAAAGATAAATATTTTGACTGTCTCTAATTATAGACTGCAGGTTCAAAATTTAATACCTATAACTTTCACTTCACTAAACACAAGCGCACCAAATATTTTAATCTGCAAAGTCTCTACCTGGTTCGTATATGGTTACCAAACTTTTCATAAACTAAAATCTACACTCACATAGTAATAACTGATTTAATTAAATACTTAAAGATGACCAGTCCCTTATGCACAGTCTGTGACAATATAAGGCATATGCTATATACGGGTGTACGCCGCACAATATCAAAACAGTAGAAAAAGTTCATAACAACATGGCTCATGGTTTGTTAGAGATTATTAAAGGATTTGCCCCTTAGTTCAATCCATAATAATTAACTACATTAACTTCTAGTCCATTGATTGTTTTTGTTTGGTTGCTTGTTGTATAGCAACCAATTAATAATTAATGAATTAAATTGTTGTTCGTATGCTTTTTGTTTGATTGTTTGTTGTGGGACGAACAGACCGATATCCACTACATGCATGACAAATGGGAATACATTACGAACACATGAGTTTTATGCAGAAATGAACAGTGACAGGCAATTTACCTCGCTCACGAATATTCTTGTGAATAAACCAACGATTGAAAGAGAGTGGCTCATTTCTGAGGGGTGTTTCGGATGTTGGGAGACAAAGAGAAGTACGAGGCATTGACCGTGAAATAGAGTTCTTCGTGACGTGTGCGGAAATCCATCACGTAGAACAAGTAGTATTGAAATAAGAGAAGGCGTAATCTGCCAACAGTGTAAAGTACAACTGATTCTCAAGCATATCACCACCGAGTGCCAGCTCTTCAACTGATGGCGACAGCACTACAAACTATCCAGTGAACCTCAAGCTATAAGTATCAATATGTATAACAAAACATAATGTTGTGTTATAATTCCAATATTAATGTACATATAATTGTAAAGTCGCGATATGACTATAAGTGAAAGCGATTATACAAATGCTACAATAAAAAAAAAAGAAAAAAAAAAAAAAAAAGAAATGGAAGACGTTAGTCATATGACTATCTGGAGATTTTTTAATAAGAGGTGCATGTGGTGAACTTGGGTCAAGAAGAGCTTTCCGACGTCGTATTGTTGTATCATTGTATTATATTCATGAATTTCATAGTATATAGCTCACTGATGAGGTTCGGTTTACTGACGACGGTACTTTCAATTTTCATAATACTCATAACTGGTTATATTGAAACCCTCATGAAGTATGGAACCGTTTCTTGTCTAAGCCTTCTAAGACATCTGCGCTAAAAGACCAATGAAACAGAGGCAACAATAAATCGTGCTTCACTTGTTTCCCATAGTTACGGAAAACTAATTGTGAAACTTTTTTTCTCCTGCAAGAGGAGAAGATTTCAGAATTGTCGTTCTGTGTATTAGTGATGTCTAGAAAAGACATTCTTTATACAGGGAGATCATTATTATTTGAATATTGTGTTACTGAAATTATTTGTTCTAATTGGATTGCAAAGGAATGTGCTTAAAAAGCACAATATTTCTCGTGTAACTATTTGTACTTGTGTGAGTCGAAAATATATTTCGAATACATCGTTCTGCAGTAAAACAAGACAGATTGGATTGCAATTCCAGTATTTTACAGTCATTTCTCTGCACCCATACGACCCTGAGATACGACTCAGCTGACTAGCTGAACGGTGAGTTTACGGCGAGAATGCGATCACCAAGCGTTTAAAATATCAAATGCGGGGCATACCCAGCTTCGATCACCACATATTTGGGACTTCCGAAGTTGGCGAGACCAACCCGAGTTAAGACAGCTACATATTTGGCTCCATCACCCGGGACTACCCAGCCTCCTATTTGGCTCCCATACGTGTGTCTTACCAGTTTCGATAACCTCAAGTATAACGCAATAGACATCAATAGAGGCTCTGTCTAAACCCTATATATTTGGGTTGATCACCTTAGTGGTACCAATTTCTGTCCTCCGCGCTTTATTGCAGATACGGATTTAGAGTTTCTCAAAAACGAGTCATTTAATCGAAGATATGCCTCTGAACGTCTTCCAATAAATGTGATATTTACATAACTGTGCGCCAACTTATTTCAGTCGGATAATGTCATTTTTTGAATGACAAATTTCCATACAGATGGATTGAACGAGGGGAATTCATTGCAATGTCTGCTCGATCTCCTGATTGAGCCCAATAGATTTCTTCGTCTGGGAGAATTTGGGTTTATGCGACTCCTGTATCAGATAATGGCTTTTAGAACGGTATCCACATTGGATTTGACCAAATGCGAAACGTTCCAGGAAGTTTCTGTGAAGTAGGGATGGTTTTATAGAATTATTCGACAGAGTTTGTTGCAAATGGTGCCGAGGAGAAGAGGTGGATCACGCACATTTTACGTGAATCCATAGAGAATCCATAGAATCAAGAAAATATACTGAGTACTGAGAGATTATAAATCAGTGGCTAACGTACACGTTCGCAGTCACTCTTAATGTTACCGGCGTTTGAAACAAAGAATATAAATGATTAGTAGTGCAATCCAAAAGCACAATAAGCATAAAAAGCATAACAGAGCTTTTGACATGTGATTACTACCCAGAACATGACTTTGGGGGTCTAAGATTTAGGAATAAATAAGTTTTAAAAGCACAATCAAGCAAGAAATAAAGCTTAAAAGCACAATATGTAATTTAAAGTACAATTCTTAGATTTTACACTGACAGTTAACTTCCAACAATAGATTCAATGCAGAAATTAAACATTGTTTCCCTCAAAAATTCCAACAATAAACTTGTGTGTGAACTTAAATGGTTTTATGGTCAGTATACAATCTGAATCATGGCAGTTGATATCTGTTGAACATCAGCATGCCAAAAACTGCTGTAAATGCAATTCAAAGAGTTCGTGAGTTTCCCACAGATCATTTTGTGGCTGAAAAGGGGAAACTATTGTGTGCCTCATGTTCAGAGAGCATTCATTTTGAAAAGAAGTTCATTGTGCAAAAGGATGTGGAAAGATTTAAACACAGATCTCGGAAACAAAGTTATGGGCATTGTTCAACCTCAGGCAGTCCTAGCAGCATACGTACTAGTACTATACCTCAAGTGTGGCAGCGTGTGGAAAATTCAAAGCATAATGTGAAAGAAATGGTCAAAGCATTCACTTCTGCTGGTATTCCATTTCATGTCTTCCGCAACGAACAGTTTCGTCAGTGGATAGCAACAGCTACAAATATGAAACTGGCTCCCAGTGAAACCACTTTCAGAAGAAAACTTGTCAAGTGTGCTGAAGAAGACCTTCAGGAAACCAAGTCAAAATGTGAGGGAAAATCTGTTTATCTAGTGGTTCACGAAACGACAGATATAAAGAATCGTAAGGTGGTTAATATTCTTGTTGCTCCATTGGGTGTTTTGGGCGAGAAACCCCGTCTTGTAAAAACCAAAATTGTACAACATTGCAACGCTGATGTAATAGTAAATTTAATACTTGACGCACTAGATGTTATTGATGTTCACGGGTCTAATTTTATTGCTCTTATTTCGGACAGTGCTGGCAGGCGATTGGCTGGAGTTGCACCTCAGCTTCAACATTCTACATGTTGGGCGGATGTGTTGCATCTTTGTGCTGAAGAGATTAGATTTGAGCCCAAAATTACTGATGAATTCATTGCAGCTGTTAAGACAGCTTTAGTGAAAACTCCAGCCAGTAGAGAAAGATTACTGGGATGCTTAAAAGAATCAGAAACACAGAAGAAACACTTGATCTACCCCCAGTTCGTGTAATCACTCGTTGGGGCACATGGTTGAAAGCAGCAAAACATCATAGCATTAATTTCAATGCAGTTACCCGTTGGATCAATCTGGAAGATGGTGAAAGTAGTGCTGCTGTAACAAATTTAAAATGACTAGTTGGAAATAAAACCCTTCAACTTCAACTCAGAACTATATATTGAAATATGTGATGGTATTTGTAAACAAATTCAGGTCTTGGAATCAAACAATACTGATGCAACAAAGAACTGACTTAGTTTGTCCTCAGTTCTGCACTTCTTCAAAGTTGTGGCGTATCATGTAAAAAGCTTGAGATGTATATGAATGGACGTCATCCTGCAAAAAGCTTCAGGAAGGAAATTCAGAATTTGGATCCAACATTAGCCGTTCCTGAGCAGATTTATTCCAACTTCATTTCAAGTGAACTGAAACGCTTCTCAACACTGATGTTCCATTGGAACGTATGCAGCAATGGTGGAAGAAGAAAATTTGTATTCTACTTCTACTTTATCCTTCTGGCAGAAACATTCCACTAAGATGCCTACACTAAGTAAGCTAGCAATGAGGGCAATAATGGTACCCCCGTCATCTGCTTTGTTTGAGAGAAAATTTTCTAAGCTCAATTGGATTTTAAATTCTAAACAGTCATGTCTCACAAAAGAAAATCTTGAATCTCACCCGAAACTTGCAATTAACCAACCTCAAGAATGTCGTACAGAAACTGAGAGTGACACAGATGACTAGATTTTCATTCTTTATATTTGTTCTCAAATTGTAGTGTATTCTTGTATAACTTCATATAAGAAACTTGGTCTACTGTCCCGAAAAAGAAATAATTTAAGTCACTGAAGTTTATTTGTATGAAAGGGATACATTATAAAAAATAAAGCATTATAAAGCATAATCATCAAAAAGATAAAGCATAATTATAAAAAAATACAGCATAATGTGGGTTGCTTTAATGATTAGCGAGTACAGTTGCAAGATATTTTGTGCACAGGCAGAGTAAGCAAAATAGATCCTCGGACAAGAGGGTAGCTCACACCTCTCTGGCTGAAATACATTTCATTATTTGTGATCATTCAGGAAATATTATACTCACTATATGCATATTTTATATTTTATGTATCCCCAAAAACCCCTGGGATTAAACTATGCTCCGAAGTTGTATTTACGCCATGAAAATAACCTTGTATTCCAAAATCATGGATAGCAGAGTTACTACAAGAGAAAGGATGGTATCCGAGCGTATTTCCCGTTTGAGACTAAATAATACGCCTTCGTGTGTGTTTTACAAACAGCTTTTGTTCGGATCCAACTGCGTTTTTAGCTCGATATATATTAGTACATTGACTTTGGAACTTTCCACTAGGTTACAACAGGACTTTTTATAAAGCCTATATAAATATGTGCGTGTCAGAAATTGGAAGCTACTTTAAGCCAGCAATAGTGATGGAACTGTCCACAATGAAGCGCTTCTCGGTGGCGTTTCTGATACTGATACTTTACCTGGTAAGTTACGACTTACTGTTTCATTTAGCTCTTCAATAGCAATACTTTATCAAAGTAAAAATGAAAAGAGTTTTTATGAAGGTATATACAGTACTGAAATTAATATAAGAAGGATTAATATATCAACAATTCAATAAACTACATTTCGCTGTTTTGCTTTAAAATTTGCATTTGGTAACAAATGCAGAAATCCAATCAATTTGCAGTTAGTTTTCCTAACATAGCAGGGCATTTATATGTAAACTGTTGGCTAATACCATATGGTATCTATCTGTTTCAATATAACATGTCTCTAGATAGCTAATTGCTATGGAAAAGCGTAGGGTAAATATTTTTACTTCCTCTATTACGTATAGTAGATGAGGAGGTATTGTGTTTCACCGGAAAATTCGATATCGAGATTTCACCGGAAATACATATTTTCAGTATGACCCAGCATCTCACAAGGATGAGGCAGGAAGATTCTCAGGAAGATCTCTTACCCCAGGCTATTCTTTACTTGGAACATTTTCGGAACTTTTTATTTTATCAATAATAGCTCTAACGGCTGTGATAAAAATAAAATATGTTTAAGGCATTTTATGACAAATAATATGTACCATATCTTGAATTTTCTGGGAAAGTCAGGCTTCTGCAGTGTGATGACTCCTCAGTAACTGGTTAATCGTTAGAGAAAGACAAACTCTTACTACACAAAGATGTACATCTTGTTAAAACACGCAATAAAATTTACGATAAATGCATTTTTTGTGGAGTTAATTATTTCAGAGATGTGCCTTGTTATGTGTCTGAATTTTGCGATATTTATACTTTCTCATATGGAAGTTCGTTATATGTTTTCTTATTTCTTGGTCACTTCACAGAATGGAATTTCAGAACCATCACATAACGACCAGTTTTAAAAAGTTTGACTATCGCTTAAAGCTTACTTTTTCCTTTCTGTACTACGAGGAAGTATTGTATTCCACCCAAAAGTTCGATGTGGAGATTTCACTGGAAATATATGTTTTGAGCCCCCCCTGAATCCATACAAGAATTTTTAGAAAAAGGTTCGCGTACGTTTGTGTGTGTGTGTGTGTGTGTGTGTGTGTGTGTGTGTGTGTGTCTGTGTCTGTCTGTCTGTCTGTCTGTCTGTCTGTCTGTCTGTCTGTCAGTCAGCCAGTCTGTCAGTCTGTGCACAGCATAACTCTAAAACGAAAAGTCGGCTAAAAACCAAAGTTGGTATTTAAGTTTAATGTCTTTCAAGGATACCACACGAAGATTTTGAAGAAAATTGCCTTTACATGGAAAATTTTTCGAAAATTTAGATTTTCTTGAAAATTTGTCTAACGATTTTGATTAAAGTGCCACGTTTGAGATATTTTTATGACAAATGAAATACATATCTTGAATTTTCTGGCTATAGCCCCTGTTGTCGTATTTATTCTGGATGACTTTTGCATAACTGGTAAACCGTAAGAGATAGACCAAATGTTACTATAGAAAAATGTAGATCTTGCTAAATTACACAATTTATGTCCAAATGATTTTTTTTGGTAGAGTGAACCATGTCGGAGATATGCCTTGTTATTTGTGAGTTTTGAAGAACGTATATTACTGCCAAATATAACATCATTATTCATATTTTATATGTTATGTGTGCAAAGAGAACGGAATCTCAAAGCTTTAAAAGATTTGACAAATTTGAAAATTCATATGCATACACTCCTTGAACCCCGAGGTCGCGAAAATGTAGTGTCCTTTTCCAGCGCTATTCTTTTGCTTGGGAGGAAAAAGATCAATAAACCACGTTAGATTTGAAGGTAATATATTTTATCTTACTATGGGGATGCGTCACTTTTGCTTAAGACTCTAATAGAACACCTTCGTTCTCCATAAGGAAAGCTCTAACTTAAGGCTCTCCGCTAAACTTTGCAGTGTTCTTAAAACTGATACAAAACCGATTAGGTTACCTACTGGGCCATTTGGGTGAAATCTGGTGTCTCTATACCTATAATGCAATTTTTGATATTATCTATTTGCTTGTCACTTTCCTGAAGTCTTCACCTTTCTTTATATTAGCCTGTCACCATTTGTAGCGATCTCATCTCCGTAAACGTTTTTGTTTAACATCTTTCTTTGTCAAGAATCTGCATTTACATTCCTACATGAGAGATAGGCCAGCTATTATTTTGCTTTTTAGCAAAATTATTAAGTCTTTAAACATGGTGTCACTCAATCACCTTCCTCCGATGGCGATCATCTTTAAGGAATTTGCTAGTAGGGTTCAAAATGGGTACTCATGTATCTCTTTTTCCACCGACGGACAAGCCTAGTTGCTCAGACCAATTTGGCCTTGTGTTGCCCCTAAATAGGATTGTATTTGTTTCAAGGCTGAAAAACTCCTTTCTGTGCTTGCAGTAGTGGAAGGAAATGTTAGAATCGGTTCACATAGTTTATAAACTTCACTCTACACAACATCAAGTCCATTTGATTTCACATAATTTGCAATAGTTTTAACGGACTTGTTAGAACATTTTTGAAGTGGATATAACACTTTCAGTTCGTTTTTCAAAGACATCGAAATAGGAAACATGTTTCTCTCGGACACACAATGCGCTTGTTGGAAAACTTTTATCGTTACTCGCAAAATGTAATGCCATAAATTTCAACTGTTTCTATGACTCAAATCCTAATTTAGTTTGTTATTAATGTGTCCAGAACTTCACAGAAAATCCTTAAGTACGAAGAATAGGTTTCATCTTCACGACAATTTCTCTTTCTAGGACTTTCTTCGTTCTCTTCATCAACAACCCTCATACTTTCTGACCATATTTCTTCAAATCCTGTATTTTTAATATTTTACAGTATGGTAATAAATTCGCTTAATTTTTCCGTAACATATCCATACTCTTGTTCTGCAAAATTAAAAAAGAAAGAATATCTGAAAATGCAAAAACTATACTGAACAGAATGAAGAAAAACTTGGTTCGAGTCCTTGAGGGAAATCGCACAAAGCCTGAAGCCATGCTCACTTCTTCACCAGACCAGTCTCCAGATTCCACTTCCATTGAAGTAAATTAACTGATATGGTGATGAGCTCTGCATGCAAAATTTCAACGTGTAGGTGTGAATTTGGCATTTTACTTTTACCGCTACGGTTTTAAGAGAATCTGTACGTGAAATAGAATGTGAGAAAAAATGCGAGTAAACCATGAAGATAAGCAAAGTATTGTTTGGTTTACGTAATCAAATTCGCAGATTGGGAAAGTATGAGATTAAGTCTATGGGTATAACAGTTGATGAAGATGAAGTGAAATAAAAATAGCCCAAAATGTCCCGTGAAGGGCAAAGGCTCCTGTCCAAAGGGAAAGTTCTTTCATTCTATGGTGGTGAGCTACTCCACGTTAGGTGTTGCACATACTTATTGTCCACTATTCACTATTTAGTCTCTACACATATGCATCTCTAAGGATTTCCAGTAACTTTTTCGCCTCGCTACTCGTGACTACTGCTGCCCTGCGTACTCCTTGAAGATGTTTTCCATCTGCGTCCTGGTCTTCCTTGCAGTCGTTTTCCTATACGGAGTATGTCCACCTTGTCTTGTAATCTCGCCACGTGGCCTCCCCATTTTCATTTTATCTTGTGTCAAGTATTTTGTCTGTGATAACTGGTTTAATCTAATGTTACAGATTCTATCTTTCAGAGATACCTACAGGAGTTTGAGTTCCATCTTCCGTTGGCATATTTGGACTTTATTTTTCTGATGAGTGACCATGTCTGACACCCGTAGAGTAATACAGGGTAGAGACAGATTTCCAATACGAGAAATTTAGTTCCTCTGGTTAGCCTTTTGTCTAACAGTATGAAATTTCCTTCCAGGCTAGAGAGATTTTCCTTTGTATTTCCTTCTCCATTTTGTCCTGAAAGTATATTATTCGTCCGAGGTATGTACATATTGGTTTATCTATGTGAGGGGTATTCCGTCAATCAATATTGGTGTTGTCGGTCCATTAGACATGATCTGCGTTTTTACTTAGTTTTACACAGACTGCAGGTTTACTATGTTCACATAGTTGGTCTAGCATTTTTTGTAGTACTATTGGTGTCTTGGAGAATAGAACATTGTCGGCAAATCTTAGATTCGTTAATCTGCTTCTATTCAAATTTATTCCGAATTGTTTGCTTATTTCATTTTTCGAAATATATCTTCCATCACACAGGTGAAAAGCTTAAGAGAGATTGGCGAACTCCTCTTTCTAGGCGGAATGGTTGACTTTCTCGTTCCGTTTTCACCTTTGCAAAATTGTGGCTGTAGATTTTTTGCAGTATCCTCACGTAACTTGCACCCATCCCTTGAGCTGTAAATGCTTGTAGGTGTTCAACAGAGTCAACCTTACTATAGTCCACAAAGGCTAGTTATATAATGAGATAGCATAGGCTTTCAAGGCTAGTTATATAGTTAGGTAGAATTCCCCTACTTTCTCGGTAGGCTGGTTAATGGTTTGTAGGTGGTCCATTGTGCTAAATCCCTTGCGAAAGCTCGCTTGTTCTGGTGGCCGGTTTTCAGCTAGGACCTTAGTCATTCTTCTTGTTATAATTTTGGTGAACAGCTTGTAGGTTATTGACATCAGATTGGCTATACGATCCTACTTTACTATTTAAATCACCAATTATAAAGTTCTTCTGTGATCTGTTTTCATTTAATGTCACTTGTAGGTTGTAAAATTATTCCAGCTTCTCGTCACTACTGGCATCCCTTGGTGCATATACTTGTATAATTGTTATTATATAATGTTTCATTTTTAGTTTTAGGACCGCGATTCTTTCTGAGACTCCGACGGGCTTTAAGACTTTTTATTATGAAATCCACCCTTTCTGAACAAGAGTTGTGGCCTTGTAGTAAAATAGATCTCCATTATGCGTTTCAATTATGGCTTCCCTGAGTTTTCTTACTATGCACACCCCTAAAATGTCAAATGTGATTGATTTCAGGGCATACTCCAGAAATTGTAGCGGTTCTATATTAATTGCCTTTATTTAATGACTTCTCACTTTCATTGTGGCCTCTAAAAGAACATTGTTGTTTTACAACAGGTAAGGGCACGAGAGAGAGGTAGCGATTGCACTTGCCGTATCCACCCCAGGTTGTCTTGCCGAGTGACAAAGGTTGTTTGGTTACAACACGTGCAGTGGCTGGTTCGTTCCACTTGCGCGACAGTAATAATTTCTACGCTGTTATTAACTATTTTGATTAAACATATTTTGCATACAATATTATTACAGCCACCTACTGTGATTAGGCAAATTACATAAACTTGAAGTTTATAACCTTCCTTATCTCATGCATATAATATCCTTACGCTGCCTTATGATTAACCTACTAAATTGTTTCTCATCCACAATAAATAAAGAAGTAAAAGTTCCATTGCTATTTAGCCTTAAACATATTTTAAAACTACTTGATCAACATAATAAGTTCTTTGGTTTTAAACTTAGTATGTTCAAACTTTTAAACACAAAATACATATTTATATTAGATAAACGAACTAAACCACTAAACAGTGGAATCATATCGTCACTTTTTTATGTATGCAAATACGAGTATTCAAAAACTACCTTTTGAAATTCTAAATAAATACCTGTGAGATCACCAAAGTTTGGTTTATGCTTCTGATCAAAGTTGCGTTTGATATTGTAACGCTTTATATTTGCAAATTGAAATTCGCACATGTATCATTCATCATGAAACAGCCATACTCGCCACTGAATGAGGCGTGTCGGAACCTGAACAGCAGTGCAGGGAAGGATTGGCAGGTGGAATGAGGTAAAAACGTGTTTCAGAGGAGTGGCCCAGTTGAGCTGATTTTGCTAATGCCTGTTTTACAAGAAGCACTAGTACTGCATCATTCAATCTATGCAATGCATTCATTGTGCAAATGGTCAGTATTTTTGTCTGAAAGTTCAATGAATGGTCTATCGTTGAGTGCCGAAGGCTTTCGATGCTGTAAAAAAGATGCAAAGCTGTGATTAAATAGCTAAAATTGCAAAACTCGTCGTTTTCCAGGAGATTTTCTCAGTTGCAAGCAAGCATGACTATGAATAAAGTTTATTTAATTCCCATGAACCAGTCAGCCACACACACTCATCATAATTGTTTATTTTAAAATACCTTTTCTAAGTATTCTTATTTTTTTTCTTTCTGCTCACACTGCAAGTGCGGAAGAGCTAGAGTAGACCATCCCTGTTTTACTATCACCAACTTATCTTCGTATTTCAACTGCGAAAATTAACATTTCATAATTTTTTTTATTGCATATTGCTATCCGTTTTGAAGAACTAACACTAGCAGCTGTCTTGGTACATGTACACTATGAAGTAAAGAATAAAATGCAGCTCTTGAGGACCGCAACAATCACTATTTCCTGCTTTTAACTCCATGTGCTATTGCTATGCAGCCAGTCGTGACTCGTGTGAGTATAGCGACGCGGGATTCCGAAGCCTTGATGCGCCTATTCCTGTATCTCTCCGCCTCACCTCTCTTTGCTCATATCATAGTGAAGGCTGCGGGAACAAGCATCGGAAGCTCTATTCTCCCCTCTGCTCAGTATTCCATCCTACGCTCCAATTCTTAATGAGGGAAAATGACTAGTATTGCAATTATTAAAATTACTTATTCATTTCCAATTTACTTTAGACATGGGCTTCGTGATAACCCACAATATACGCCACTTCTTTACTTGCATCTATCATATGGATACGAAATTTACTTATTCTTAACCCTAGTAGAAGAAGCATTGCTGGCTGTGCGCGCTCCGTGGGATTCTAACACAGTTGACTTGTTATAATTGATTTTATCATGGCAATACTTCGCAGTCCTGATCCAATAAAATAGATAAACGCTGTGGGGCGTTTGCACATCGATGCTTATGTAAGGAATCACTAGCATATTTTTTGTGGAAAGAGGTTAGTTTGGTTTTCATTACTCCTTTGTTTCTAGAAAATATCAAATCAAAGGAAATTCCAAATGTAAAGACCACGAAACGCGTACTTCGTATTCAATCTGCAGCGTTTATAAATGTTTCACTGCTGTGGGGCGAGTTATAATGTATGTATTGTTAAATCTATATGCCCTTACCCATTGTATACTTTATGTTAATAGGGATAAACCTTTGCAGAAATATTTTTATTACATATTTCGTTATAGGTACCATAGAGATAAGAGAAACCAAATCGATAGTGATTTAAAAGCGTGTCATTATATGGTGGCCTTGAAATGTTATGCTCTTCGCCTGGACATCTTGAGAAATAACTGATCAGCAGCAGTACTTTAAAAGATTCTCCATACCAAACCGTTTTCAAAATATATCATTTTATCTATTTTTATTTAGGCGATCTCCGCTGAAATCTTAAGAGTCCGATTTTTACTTGGAATACAATAGTTGCTTTCACTACTAGGTATGTGTTAGATACTAGCGGCATAGTATTAAATCACAATCCTTTCAAACGAAATTGTCTCCTATTCACAGACAGTACACTTGTATCACATATAAGGGATTATTTAAGATTTATAATCCTTTTCCCATTTCTCTAAATCTCTGCAGGTCAGTGAATGTCACTCTCAAGGAACAGGTGGAGGCAATGGTGAAGGTAACGCTGGCGGAAATGCTGGAGGTAACGCTGGTGGAAATGCTGGGTTTGGTTTTGGTGCCGGTGGAAATGCTGGTGCTGGTGGCAACGGTGGAGGCGGTGCTGGTGGCAATGGTGGTGGTAACGCTGGTGGAAATGCTGGAGGTAACGCTGGTGGAAATGCTGGGTTTGGTTTTGGTGCCGGTGGAAATGCTGGTGCTGGTGGCAACGGTGGAGGCGGTGCTGGCGGCAATGGTGGTGGTAACGCTGGTGGAAATGCTGGAGGTAACGCTGGTGGAAATGCTGGGTTTGGTTTTGGTGCCGGCGGAAATGCTGGTGCTGGTGGCAACGGTGGAGGCGGTGCTGGCGGCAATGGTGGTGGTAACGCTGGTGGCAACGGTGGAGGTAACGCTGGCGGCTACGGTGGAGGTAACGCTGGTGGCAATGCTGGAGGTAACGCTGGCGCAAATGCTGGGTTTGGTTTTGGTGCCGGCGGAGGTGCTGGTGGCAACGGTGGAGGCGGTGCTGGTGGCAACGGTGGAGACGGTGCTGGCGGCAATGGTGGCGGCAATGCTGGAGGTAACGCTGGCGGAAACGTTGGGCTTGGTTTTAACGGAGGTGCTGGTGCTGGTGGCAACGGCGGAGGTGGTGGAGGCGCAGGACGCAAATAAATCTCCTATCCACAACATAAACAGGTAAAACTTTACATTGAAATAATACCTTTAGGAAGATTGGGTATGGATGAGAGGATTTATTTCATTTTAAATATAAAAGTTTAACCATTAAATGGCCGTTTAAACGGCTACACATCCGAGAGACTGTATGTGTTTTTATAGCACACAAGTATAATACAGAAAGAACAAAACAATCTACAGCAATATTGTAGGTAGAGTCAGGATGTTATGTAATTACATATTCTGTCCATGTAGTTATAAGAAAGCTAAAATGTCGACGAGTTACACTGATAGGACCCTTATTCCAAAGTTTTAGATTATATATTTTAATATCATTGCGGATTTATTATACATGTTCATCAATTTCATCCATTATCGTTACATAGCAAGAAAGGGGAGAAATATTGCAAGTTTTATTATTGTGGTTCTAATCCATTGTCGTCAATCCTATACATTGCCTTTACATTCAAAGATAAAGTGCATGTGTTCGATATAGACAACAGTTTTAAACGTGTGAGAATAAGAAAGTAAAATACTTTAGAATTTCTAACAGCCAGTTGCACGTAAGTTAATCATGGCACCGGTTGCGTCTTCATTATCTTCAAAACTGAAAACGTGGATGTCTCTTGATAGTGTTTTAATCACTGATGATAAAACAGTCCTCTGTCAAACTTGTGATAAACGTATAGGGTGTACGATGAAATCTCAAACTGAAAAGCATTTAAGAAGCAATCTACATATTAGGAATAAACTCGGTTCTTCGAAGAAACAGGTACTACAAACACAGTTTCAGGGACGGTCTTCCTCATCTAATAGCGAATTTTATAAAGAACTGTGTATGGCATTAGTTGCAGGCAACATACCCTGGAACAAACTTCAGATACCTGGATTTAAACATTTCCTACAAAAAATACTGCAACCGCAACATTGCCTACGAGTCCACACCCAGGAAGAATTACTTGGATTCTTATGTTGACATATTAGAAAAATCAGGGCTGATATAGACAAATCACATATATAGATTTCTGCTGATGAGACGACAAATGCTGCAGGCCGTTTCATCGCTAATCTAATTGTGGGCAAGTTGGGCTCTGAAGCTGGAACAAAACCCTATTTAATTTATTGTAAACCTTTACAGGCAACAAATAGTTCAACAATTGCTGGATTTATAAATGATGGACTTAAGATACTATGACCAGATGACGTAAAAGAAGAAAGGGTAATATTCTTGTATATAGTATCTAAACTTAGTGCATGTTACTTGTGTGGCTCATGCATTGCAACGAGATGCAGAGACAGATACGAGGTAATTTCTCAGAAGTAAATACACTGATATCAGCAACAAAGGTTTACTTGAAATGTCCATATCGTCTATAACGCTACAAGCAGCAGCTACCTGACGTACCTCTGACTCCGGAGCCGTGATAAGAAGGTGAGCAACATGAATTGAAGCTGTGATTTTCTACAGTAAACACTTCGAAGCTGTGAAGTCAGTGAAGGAGAACTTCTCTTCTGATCCAGTAGTATCTGTGAGTGAGTCCTTGTTAGCATTCAACAGTTCTAAAGTGCTCAGTTCAGTTTCATACATCGCAAGTCACTTCAGCTGGCTTCCCGACAGTATAAAAAATTGGAAACTTCAGGTATGCCTCTTCAAGAAGCTGTGGGAATAATGGAAGATGCAGTTCAGAAGGTGAGTGTTGTGCAGGTGAAGTGGGTGGTGTAGTTTCCAATAAACTGCAACCTGTGCTGAACGAGAACCTTGGATACTCAAATCTTGTTATTTTGTCTCGCTCATTTAATGGTGAAAATGTAGAAACCTCGATAATATTATTCCTAGTACAACCCCTCTGTATAAATATGCACCGTTGACTTCTTGCGAAGTTGACCGATCTTTCTCAATTTATTAAAACATATTGTCAGACAGAAGACAACATGACAACTGTGCACGACAACAGAACATTGGAAAATTATATTATAATTAATTGTGCATACCGTTCTAATGTGACTTAAACGCTTGGATGGGAGAACTTGTACTCGGTAGTAAAAGTGAGCTGATTTGACTAGCCTACTGGTGAATTTATTTTTGTAGTAAAGAATTAAAAGTTTGGATATTACGTATTGTTGTTTCCTTACATATTTATTTACATATTTCACCAATTTTGGTTACATATTTCTTAATTTGATATTACATAAAATTCGAGCCTTAATTATAACTAAAGAACCCAAAATCAAATAGAATACATTAACAGAGAACATAAAACCCCAAGCATCGGAAAATGTGCTGAAAAATACAGCTGCGCCACATTGTGTTACCTAAAGATATTAACGAAATGTAAATTAATATGCACGCATGTTTATAATGGAATGAACTAACAGATATGCAGCAACATTTCCATAGCTATTTACACAAATCCCCCCCCCCCCCGCCCCCCCCCCCCTTCTGATGTAAGACGCCACGCTTTAAGCAAAAAGATACCTCACCTGGTTGCATTAGAACATGTTGAAAAAATAACACTGGTATCATTGCACTTTATACCCTTCTTTTTAATTTCTGTGATGTCCTAATAAATACATTAATTAGAATGGGGCTAAATTTACATCCCGATTTTAACCTTCTTCCAGTGAGTATCTTTGCATCCTGCTCTTTCTGTGTTTGAAAGACAGCTGAAATTTGTGTATAAGTTATTCACACTCATTGCGGACACATTTCTCACTTGTTTAATACAGGATGTATTTCTGTGATGTCAAAGGCCTTGTGTAAATCTATGAAAAGGATTGGTTGGCGACAGAACTATGAGCAGAAATAACAATGCAATGAGCATTAAATCAATTTGTGTTTTGTTTCTTTACAGGATAAAGTTTCTACAGCCGACTGCTTCTCATTGCCGCTTTACACGAAGAAGTATTGGTATATAGAAATGCTGCAATTATGGACACTACAAACTACCTAGAAAATAAAGGCTGCTGCAGTAATCTTTGAAACTCACAGTTGCGACACTATACAGGACAAGCCCTACTTGCTGTTTCTTATATAGTTTACTGTTTCATCAGCTTTCAGGGTCTTACAACTGGTGTCACTGGAAGTCAAATCCCTGCGTTTATGGTGTGGTGTTGGGGTTGTTGCTGGTTGTTCTACCTTAAAATGTTAACTATGTTAACTCACAGATAGTAAACTAACTAGTAACATTATAGTATCTTGTGTATATAGTTTAAAGTAGCCGTTCCATGTAGAATATGAAAAGAACGCCCTTGAATAACGGAATAAAACCGTGTTTTCAGCATATATTCCAAGAATTCATGAAGCACAGCTGGGTGCGCAGTTCCTAAAAGCTCAGCTATAAACGCAGCTATTGAGCTTCAAATATTGAGCGACCAGCTTTGTGCTTGGAATGGAAGCATGAAGCAAGGGACACCGGAGAGATAGAAAGACTAGCAGAATCGTGAGTGGCTCAATGCCTTGAGCACAAAGCAAGCGCTTAAAGCTTTAAGTCTCGAAAGTGACTCTAAATATACTTTGGACCATCCCTATTTACATTTCTGAAAACACCACTTCAGTCAGCTGTCCTTACAATCCCAATAAAATCTCAGTTTTAAATGATTGGAATGTTCTTTGTAAGGAGAATTCTAAACCCGTTTTACACTTCTCCCAATTAATTAAACTAACTCAGCTTGGTTTTCTTTAAATAACAAAATACAAATCCTCCTCTAACTTGGAACAGAACATAATTTTCTTACACTCCGTGGTAGGAAAGACGTGGTTTTGACCTTTATGAAGTACACCAAGAGGAGCTATTTTAGTTAAATCGGAGACCGATGCAATTGGGCTTGCATAAGTTATACCTACATCTTACCTAGGATTGCCCTTCTTTGAAGTTTAGTGATGAAGAACCACATAACGTATCAGTGTTTTGTAAATAAGTAGTTATGAACCATAAAATATTACACAATTAACGACATGTAACAAAAGAATTTAGAAGTGAACTATGAATACCATCGAATAGATAAGCGTATAATTTTATTAACATTGACGGCGTTAAGTAATGCAAAAAGTGCAGCTTTATTAAGTGGAAGTTAAAATTATCTTGAATTTGGACAAATGTATACGTATTCCTCAATACAACATTGATATGCAAAAATGTTCCTCTTACAATGAAACACACTTAGAATGACGTTAAGAATCCTAATGAAAATAATGGTACTTTAAATTACGTATAACAATACAATGAAATTGAACACAGTAACGTAGTAATTTGCTTTAAGAAATTAAAGGTTGATATTTCAATTACACTATATGTTCCAATATTGACCGGCAATACTTCAGGAAAACAATGAGAATCGATATCATAAAACAACCAGCTTCATTGTTACCTCAAAAGAATAAAAACTGCTGTTTCAGTTACACTTTAAAACCCCCAACCTTACCTTTTGAATACAGCACATTACTTCCTCCATTGCACCATTTCTGAATCATGAAGCCAAGGAGATCCAACGTGTGGACTGGGAGTGTAGGGTTTAGCTGACCGTCGACGAGGTCATTTGGGGCTCTAACGTGTGGAGAGTGAGTGAGAGAGAGAATCAAGAGCTACAATTACTATTACTATTAATAAATGCATTAGATTCCTCACTTTTCATAAGAAACCACGTCGCTGAGTTAGTTTGGATTATTTCACATAATATTAATTTCACTTGAAACAATAGGGTGGGTAAAGCAGCCAGGCACAATAATTATTTAAAATAATATGCGTAATATCAAACTTCATTCAGATGCCACTTCTCATTTGGAATAAATTCTATATAGAAGTTGGAAACACTTCTCGGACAGGTCACGAAAAAGAAACTCACGATGCAACGAATAAACTCTCCATATATTTTGAAGTGGAATACTGCTGCTGCCGGGAGAGATATTCATCACCAGTTATACGAATTCCAAGCATTAGGAAGTTAGGTTGAACTGTTACTGGAAATTTCGCTGTGAGGTTGTAGATAACAAAGCATACCTTATCTCCTTATCTTGGTCTGTGTAGACCAACTTATGGTCGTTGGATACGTTCTATATGTTCTTGAGATTTTCTTGTCTGGGGAACCATACAATTGCAAGGTAGCTTCCACCACACAGGTTAGGGGCGGGGGTGGTGGTTTACAAGACATGTTTTGTGGAAGTCTATTGATATTTGTCTCTTCAGTCCAGCACATAGTGGATGGAGAGAAATGCATCTCTCTCTTGCCTAACAGACAGAATTGCTTCTGTTTCAAACAAACCTTTCTCTTTCTTTAGGCGTGAGACAGGTAAGTCGAAATACGATATGACTATTGATGACGGTTTTAATGTAGATAATTTTAAGTCAATTGCTTGAGAATTCCTATGCCAGGTTATCGCTTATAATTCCAGGTTATGTAACAGATGAACTCCCCTTCAAAGCCAACAATCCGAAAGCAGCTTTAGCTGTGAATTTCCTATAACAATTGAATAGATTTTAATCACTGAAGGCAAACATTACGAACAAAGGAATTGAACTCATTCTCTTCTGCAATAATAGTAATTCCAGCTTAGCTATTTGTACCTTCAGAAACAGTTGTTTGATTTTTAATGACTGATTAAGTGGACAATTTTGAAATATTCTATCTTTACAAACGCCAAGTCGATAAAAATGTCATTTAAGCAAGTTTTCTGTCGATTGGTGTTGCATCCCAAAGACGTCCGTGTTCTACAGTAGCGTGCTTAAGTATACTCAATTTCTCCTCTATGGACATCTGGCATAGGCGAAGTAAAAATACGACCTTTCCTGGAGTAACAGGAATATACAACATGGGCGTCACAGAGCAACTGAGAATAATTGAATGGAAGTCTACAAGAGCACCTGGTCACAGAGAGTCAAGATGTCACTATGAATCACATTTTCTCCAACTTCCTCCTAGCGTATTAGGCAAACACATAAAGTGAATCACCTCGTGTAACCATAAACTATCTAGAAACATACACGTATGGAAGCATTGATTTCTCCTTAATTTCTATCCTCCGTCTGTCTATACTACGGTTGGACTCTAACATACAAAAGCCTATTACACCTTACTACCCAGCTCAGTATTTGTTGATTATTCATATAACACATACATTTGTAACATTAACTGAGTTATCGATAATGCAGAATTCATATTTACCTAGCTTTTCTATTGTAAAAAGGACTATGGCTTATCACTTGAAATCAAATCACCTTCTCACCTTGTGTTTTCTAGAAAATTGCTGTTGTTTCCTAATTTGTTTCTAAGAACAAATAATATTCCTCTTAACAAAAATTTCACACAAGAATTTGATCCCTGTTTCTAAGGAGAAAACGCTTCTTAAGAAAGTGCTGAATTATTTCGTAACTATCTTCGAAGAGGAGGGAAGCCTCGATCAGCATCGTAGTCAGCGCAACATGTGCCTTCGCGATTCAATTTATATCTACGCCATAAGTTATCCGTGGTCACCTTTCTTATACCAAGCTCATAACTCTTCGTATTTGTTACGTAAGCTATTAGCTGATACATTATTTCAAGTTTACTAGCGCTGGAGGACTAGCTCAACATGTGAGCAGAATGGCAAGAGCTTCTTGCAGGATAGCCTTTCATGGAACATCAGTAGGCAATTTTACTTCATTTAACCACCTTTGACGGTGGATATAAGCGCGCGGCTGAAAGCGTACTACACACAAGGACCTGTCTGTCTCGGGAAGAGGAAATACACCGAGGAAGTAAATGAACATCCTAGATCCAGAAATAAACTCCTTTATCAGGTAATTTAGGGAACTGTGTCCGTGCAACAAACGCCTCCAACGAAATCAACAGTCATAACTAGAGCCCGGATTTTTATGTAATTACATATTTTAAATCCTGCATAATATTTCAATGAGAAGTAAAAATGTTGGCGAATTACGTCATTTGGGACTCCCATACAAATTTTTATTTTACATTTTTTTATACATATTTTGCACATTTCTACATATTTTAACGATGCGTCATAAAACATTTTTCTGGGTTTCGTTATAATTTTATCATTTTTTTAAATATTATAGTCACATTATAAACTACTGTTTTCACAAGTTTTGCTGAAAGCAACAAAAATCAATCTCGGAAATAGGATGCAAGTTAAATTAAGAATGTGATAATAACCACCCCGCCTCGCCTCGTTCTAATTGTTGTCCGTTTATATGAAAGCAGGTGCCGCTCGACAATGTTGACTTCCAGTGTCACGTTTCTCGTAGCGCCTTGGGCATTTACAAGGACTGGATAAATTGATAGTTACCATTGTTACCACTGTCGCAGTAGTCGGCATCTTGTAGCTGCGAGGAAACAAAGTGAGCCGGTTCACTATAGTCACTGTTAAAATTGAAAACTATTCGCCCCGCAGATTCCTTGATGGATAGAAAGGCGGTATTGTAACTTTGGGTTTAGCTATCCGCAGCGAAAGAGTCGGCAAGCTCGTCGGCGATATCCTGCTCGCTGGTGTAAGTGCAGCCCTGAACGGCAAGACCGGGAATTATCGTCCGGCGACACTAATTGCCGAACATATGCTGAACAGTACACACCTGTTGTGCAGGACTGCGACGAAAGATCCGCAGAACCTACGTTTCACACAGCGATGTACAAGACGTGCCCTTGCACGTGAGCGTTTAAAAGAGATAAAGTTTGTCTCCGTTGGATATAAGTGCAAAACACGCAGAGCACGCTTGCATACTTTAATAGCCAAACGCCATTCCTCGGTCCACCAAGTTACAGGAACGTGTCGTGGAGTAGATAACCTCGAGGAACATTGAAGTCCACTGCGAGCAAGACAGAGCAGGTAAAATATTCCACCACGTCATCGAAGGCGGCAAAACCATCGTTGGAAAGGTGAATGAGGGAAAAAAAAAATTCTCAGTCAGCCTTGGAGATAATCCAGTTGGGATGTCGTGAAGGTAGAGAAAAGTACCCTGATAGGTAAATGTTAATGGGGTTTTTCTTGTAGATATACGATTAAAGGCAAGTGGTGAAAGACTAAATGCCCAAACAGATCCCGATCATCGGCCTCCGACAATGACGAGACCTGGCGCGTTGGACCCTGGGGATGCATGGTCCCACAGTGCGCTGGAAAGGACAAGAAACTCCCGGGGGAAAGGCAAAACTCAGCTGATTTACACTAAAGTCCAAGCGCGACCCCGTGCAGGTCCTAAAATTCGGACCTAAGATCACCGAATAGGATGGCCACGATGGAACAAAGAGGGGTGCTTCCAAGTGGGAAAACGAATCGGACAAACTATGCTCTCACTCTCCTTGAAAACTTGATCATTTACCGCAACACAATTCACATTGCAGGCGATAATTTTCCCATTCTGTTTCTTGAAATCACCTTGGAAAAGTCACAATGTATCATGAAGCACGCGCTCCCAGAATCTAAAAGGTCCAAGACCCTCCCCACCAGAATATGAATAAGCTGTCTACAGGAATCCAGCAAAATAGCAATTTTCAATGCGAAATCACTAAACACTAGCTTCCACTTGGTTGTCCGGCGTTATATACCACTTGACCCTTGCAGAGCCTCTCCCACAGCCTTGCCACTGTGGGCAATAGGAGGAGTACGAGCTTTGGGACAAACCCGGGCAAAGTTCCCCGGTTCACTACAGGGAAAACACACTAGAGGTCTCTTATCCCCCCCCCCCCCGCCACCTGGAGGTGGTTTCGTCCGAGGTCTGTCCCTCCTAAGGATAGCTTGGCTTAAATACCCCGACCTGCCATCCTTCCAGCTTACCGGAACGTGCCGCTTCAGCTGCGGCAAACGTAAACCGTTAACATATCACGCAATGTTTAATTTCTAAGAGAGGCTTCACAACGTCACGTTAACATTAAATTGTGACTTAATTCATTCCAATTAAGGTAGAATGCAAAATAGCTTTGTTTAAACAATGTTTACGGAAAGTTATTAAAATAATAAAGCATTTATATCCATATTTGACACAAATTACTTTTTTTCGGCGAAAAAGTTCTTTATTGGCAATAACCATGTTAGACATACCTATTTGTTATACACTCATCATGTAGAATTTCCTGGTTAGCAGTGCCTTCCACCGTGTTGTGATACCGTGATTGAAGATGGGCGAGATTCAGGCGAACGAACGGGACATACAGTGTGCACATCGCGACCAACGGAGACGATCTAGTGATAACCCAGTAGAGATATTCCCAAGTTCCTTAGTGAAGTTTTAAGCTTGCAATAAACGCGTGCAACCTCTACCCGGTGTTTGTCATCCTACCTCTCGCCTGAGACCAGAACCCATCCTCGAGTCTCATGCCTACCTAGAACCTATTCATATTTAAGATCAGTGGAGTCCGACAGCAGCAGAGGAGTCCCTCGGATAGTGCCAGCTTCAATCCCAGGCAGGTACGTACGATACATAGAGGGTTATCACACCAGCTGGGCTACCGTCGCTAAGATAGCGGAAGGTCTCGCTAGAGAATTCATGTCTGCAGCCTCCATTTCACTGTCCCTGTGTTAGAGACGTAGAGTAACGTTGCAAGCTACATTACGTTTTGCAGTTTAAGAACTGTCTCTAGTTTAACTTTTAGAGTTAGTGTTGCCTTTGTTGTACCCAAAAGTAGCTGAATTTGTATAACTTCATACTTCATAACTTTATTCCTAATATGTATTAGGTTATATCGTAGACAGCTGAAAGCATATATTTACTTTTACATATTATTTGGCTGTTTGTTACAATTGTAACCCTAACCATTTCTAATCCTTTAAACGCTAAACTATTTTACTTTTGATATTCTGAGGTATTTTTACATTGTTCAAAATTGCAAAATTATGTTTAGTATTATTGTTTTCTGACTTTAATGGCCAACATTTACATTTTTATTTTATCTAGCATATATCTATAGTAGATAGGAGAAGTCACCTGAAAGATTTGGAAAAAATGTATACAACAACCGAGCAAGGTGGCGGCAACGTGCGCAACTCTCATTCGAGAGGTCCCGGATTCGACCCCCTTCGACCAACCACTCTGACTTGTATGTTTCCGTGGTTTCTCCTTGTCACCAGGCGAATGCCGGTTGGATTCTCTTCTCCACGGATTCCTTTCTCTTCCTTTCTCATTTCCCTCTCGTCAATTTTTGGTTTGGTTGGTAGCGCGGTACCTTTCGGTGAATGTGGAAAGATGCACAGATGCTTCTGTTCTGGAAACCTTACTTCCCTGGCGCCTCCTGGAAGCTGCTACCCGGGCCGTAAGGGTCGCTTCGTCGGCCTCTCCCCTGGTTAGAGTAAACATTTCGGTCATGCGCCAGGAGTCTATATCTGTAACTATTAGGGACTTCTATGCGTCTCTGGGCTTTGCTGGTTCCGCTCTCTGTCAAGGCTCCCGTTTCACTTCGTCTCATCCTTTCCCCTGGGTTGCTCGCAATAGATCTATGTCGGGGTTGCGGTGGGTCAAGGTGTCTTCTACAAACATCACACCACATAACATGCATGCAAAATGAAACAGAAATTATATACATTGTACGCGAATAACCTCGATCTTTACTATTCCAAGGAGATTTATCCTTCCTGAGGAGCAATTTAGAAGATTTTTGAAGATAGGATCATCAGTATACGACTGTGACTATCGCAATCCCCAGACCTCACGTATGCGACTTTTATGTGTGAGGGAACTTAAAACATGAAGTGTATTGGAAAAACCCGCATACACTGGAAGAACAGAAAGAATAGAAATTACTGCAATTTCAGAAGAAGAATCAATGTATGATAATGGAAAATTTCTTAAAAGGTGTGAGAAACGCATAGCAACACAAGGACATAATTTTCAATAGCTTCTGTGATAAAATATATATCATTATTGTGTGTATGTAAATATATGCGCTTGTAGTGCTGGCACGCTATGCGCTTAAGTTCGGGGTCTGTAAATATACTCGGTCAGCAGCCATGCGGTCCTGCGGCAACAGGGAGTCGGGAAGCCACCGGCCAGGAATCAGAAATAAGGCACAATGTTTATTGAATACACCGCTTTCAGAATCATCCATACTAGGAATATTCAAGGGCAAAATTTACTGAAACGCACTCAAAAAACACTGTTTGCATCTTGAATACACTGGCAAGTGGTGCATGCATTTCTCCGTACCTCACAGCTTGCTGTTATGACGTCAAGTGGCCGACGAAGTAAGCAGTAGGGCAATGGTCGCTCGGATGGCTATTCATCCAAGATCTGACACATCCCACCGCCAGTGACAACATAGGAAACTAACCTACATCATTAAAGACATTACACCAAAGCTTGTAAAATTAGACAAAACCTAAACAACCTCACGGATAAATCCGTATTAAACGGATAGGTGGCCTCTTCACCATACGCCTGGGTTAACTCAGGCAACTTGTACTTACTCCTGGACTCCACTCATTCGCACAAGAACGCCATCCGCTATCAGCCTTGTAAACGCATCTTTGGCACAGAATTTATGTATTTTTGTTTTAGTTTGTGGGTTATTGTTGATACCGCTGCCATTTGAAGATGCTATTTTAATTATTCATGAATGTTACTAATTTCATTAAGCCTACAACCATGCAGTGCATTCATTGCATTCATGGAGAATACACCACTGATTCTACCTAAAACTTCGAAATCACCCGCAATTAGAAAAAAAAAGTCTAAAATTCTTTGTTATGCTTAGTTTGCAATTGTGACCTTGATTATCGCATGACTATCTACAAGGGCGATAATATGTAAATGTCATTTCTGGTACACCTTCACACAATATTTCGTGAGTAATGTAACTTCCCGGAAATGCACTTATTATGCAACACTTTACTGATGCTCCACTGTTATGTGGACTGCTCATAAAATACTTGCGTCCATGCATACAAATCTGTTTTAAAAAGAGATTAGAAATACCAGCTGGCAATTAAATTTTTAATTTCAAACAAATTTGATAATGACATTATACCTGAAGTGGGGTTTTATTTACAAACGATAACGAGAATCCACACTAAACAGTTTTAGGAATAAAAATCAAAATGTACTACCATGTTTAACTTTAGGATTTTACAGGAATTACATGTTTTACGATCCCCTATAATAAAAAAAGAAAAGTCTTACAAAATGCCCCATGTGTGTTCGTGTGCCTATGAACAGGATAACTCAAAAACGGAAGGTCGTCCAAGGACACATGAAGATTTTTAAGAGAACACCCTCACCCCAGATTACCTTCTACATTGAAATTTTCGAAACCTTTGATTTTCTCAAACATGACTAACGGGTTTGATTCAAATGCCATTAGTTTAATATATTTTCATAAAAATAAAATGTGTATTTGGAATTTCCTGGGCACTTCCTGAGAAGCTTCCTTCATTCTGAATGACTTCGCATAAATAGTAAACCGTAAGACAGACAAAATCTTACTACAGAAAAAAAATTTGGATCTTGTAAACACGTACAATTTTTATTCAATGCATTTTTTGTGTGTAATGAATCATTCCCGAGATGTTTTTGTTATTTGTTTGAATTTTTTAATACTTATATTTTCCCAAAGGAGCATTGTTAATTTTTATATCCTGTGCATGCAGAGTCAATGGTATATCAAACCCAATATATAGCGAATAACCTTTAAAATATTTGACTATCACTTAAGCCTATAGTATTGCCCTACACATCGAGTGGAAGGTTCTGCTTCGGCCATACGTTTACCAAAAATTCAAAATGAGTATATGAAATATATTCAGTACAATTATCGTCAGTAAAGAATCCTTTCCCCAGAGAAAAATTGTGTCAAATATTTGGAACCATCTAGCTTCTTGATGAATTGATATAAATTGTTTATTGTTTCAACAACTGTCGCATAAACATTTTCTGAACAATGCTGCTATGCATTTCTACCTGAATTCGAATGAATTTAGTCGCAACTTAATGTTAACGTGAGGTTGGAAAATCTCTCTTAGAAATTAAACTCTACATGACACTTTTAACTCTAAATTGTACTAAATTCATTGGAATTAAGCCAAAATGCATTACAGCATTGTGCACACAATGCTTGCGCGACAATGAAATCATAAACCACTTATACCGATTCTTCTAGGACCTAGATGACTCCAAATGTTTGACACATTTTTTCAGCAGAAACGGTTCTTTATTGACAATAATTTTATTGTATTTCGACATATTTGTTTCACTCATCACATGGAAGCCCTGGTTAACGTATGGCCGCAACAGTATATGTACTCTTGTTTTCTTTTGTTATTGTAAGTGTATAAACCTAATGTATCTTTGTATTCTGGATCTTTATGGTCACCTGAAATGTCACCTGAAAAGCTTTTAGGTTGGCGAAGCAGAGCAGCTCGTGTTTCAGGTTCGTCTTCCGGTCCGTAGTTTGGCAATCCCTGATCTGGTAGATTACAACTATGTTGTATTTACACCATGAAAATAGTCTTAGATTGCAAAAGCATGGTAAACAGAGTTACTACAAGAGAACGGATGCCATCCAAGCGCATTTCCCGTTTGCAATTAGACAATACGCCTTCGTGTGTGGTTTGCAAACGTTAGTCTTTGTTTGGATCCAGCGGCGAGAGATGCCCTTTCGTTTTCAGCATGAGTTATGGAACTTTCCGCTAGGTTACATCTTTTTATTAAAGGTATATAAATTTGTGTGTCAGAAAGAAAAAGTTACTTTAAACCAACGATATCAATGAAGCTGTCCACAATGAAACGCGTCTCCTTGGCTTTTTTGATGCTGACAGTTCACCTGGTAAGTGGTGACTTTCTATTTCATTTAGCTCTTCAGTTACAATACTTCATGAAAATAATAATGCAACTGTTTTTGAGGACATATACGTTATTGAAATAAATAGTAGAATGGTTAATACATCAGAAATTCAGTAAATACATTTCGCTTCTTTCATTTAAAATTCGCATTTTAGATCAGGTTATACCAGGTTACGCCACTAGGGGAGGTTACAAGAGATTTAGCAAATGCAGAGATGCTTATAGCCAGTCAGTTTGGAATCATTTTTCCTAACATGGCTGAGTATCTAAAGAGATGCCTCAAAAACACCGGCAAGCTTAGTATGTTGTGCGGGATGGTAAACTGTTCAGTTTTCAAGTAGGAACCCCTGACCAGAAGCACATGACTTGGACGTTACACCGCATCGAAGTGTGAGATGGTTGTGAGTTAAAATTTCGTAAATAAACCCAACATTAGGAGCATACCGAGCTGTATACATTTCAAACGGGCTTCCAACTGTGTGCCTCTTATATCATTGCAAAGCCTCATGCGCATGACTTAATACGTGCAGTTATCTTTCAGGTTTTTCAATTGCTATGTGGGCTCGATCAAAAAGGTCCTCCGCTGACGTTACAAGACAGCCTACACGGTAATCTTACACAACCCCACAGAAAATGGTCGAGGGGTATCTGATCATGAAAGTGGTCCACCTCTACTAATCCATTTGATATCCAGCGTTGAGCTGATTCCACACATTTACATCAAACTGTGCTGGAGCTCCGTCTGGTTGCAGCCACATCATCTGCACTTCATCCAATAGGGTAGGCAAAACATCTCTAATAAATGTGAGGTAGATCGGTCCTGTTAGTCTGTTAGGCAGTAGACATGGCCCAATGATATGCTTACCAATTATCCAATCTCAGCTGTTAGTACTGAATCTGTGTTGGTGATTTCGAATCACCTGTGCACGTAAGTTTTCGTACGCCCAAATATGCATACTGTGTAACTTTAATATGTTTGAATTGTTCCATGAATGGCACCAAGATGGGAAATTGTGGCTGTAGTATGCATTGTTATAAATGCCACTCCACAAACTGCACTCGTCCCGTAATGCCTGGCCATTTTGCAGACGATATAGATGTAGCTGCTGGTCATGGAAAGCATGATACACGGAAATGTTACATCTTGTATGTGTAATGCTTGTGCCACTTAGCGCATATAGGTGGATGGGTCCTCTTCCTTCTGAAACTGTAGTGTTAGAGCCAAGAGTGGACGACTCGCGTCACATTTTGGTATCTCGCAGAGGACAAACAGTATACTGGGGATAGTATTCGCAAGTAACAAAGTGCTGCTACTTTACAATGGACGCATTCAGACAGAAAATATCTACGTGCAACTTTCCTTCTTTTCTTAGTCGTCTCTTGATGTCTGCGAACGTGGAATGAAAGAGGGATGTCTGTTTGGAAAATGTTCCGCATGCAATCTTGCACTGCAATCCGGCTTGCCGTACGCAGCACTATATCGGTCATTTCCGCAGCTGGTATATGTCACAGTGATGTTAACGTTATTACACTAGAAGGCTAGGCAAGTAACGTAGTAGGACGCCTACCAACGGAATGTACAAGTGGGGGCAACTTGTATATACACAGTTGGCTAACAGTTTCTGGTATTTGATTGATACACATTTCTAGAGAGCTACCAAGGAAAATCTGCCAAATACAGCTTCACTTTCTGCATTACACACGTAGTAGGGGAAATATTATATTCCACCCGAAATTTTAGGTTCCTTGAATAAGAAAAATCATTTTTGGTAAATGGTCTGAGCAGCATAACTAAAATACAAATTTTGGTATTTAAGTTCAGCATGTTCTAGGGATACGACACGAAGATCTTCAAGAAGATTCCCCTCACCCCAGAATACGCCGTACATGGAACATTTTTCCAAAGGTGTGTATTATAAAGCCGACTCTAACAATTTTTATTAGAATACCACACCTTAAAGGTATTTTTATTGCAAATTTTGTAGGAATTTGCTCAGAAGACCTCTTCACTCTGGATTACTTTTGCATAACAGGTAAACCATAAGATCCTTCCTTCCATTAGATCCAGCCTCTCACGAAGTCATTGTTCCACTATCTCTCAAATCGTATTTCGAAAGAAAATTTTGAAGGTGGCTTGCTGAGCATACTTTCTACTCGTAGTTGAACAATTGATGTCATATCGCGGGAAGACCACCGTTCATCGTTAACGAAGATTATAGAGATTATGAATATATCCTACAGATCAGCTGAAGATATTGTATGAGATGTTTTAGGGAACAGAAAAGTTACAGCAAACTGGGTGCCTCGTGTGATGAGTGATGAACGCTCGTCACGCCATTGAAGCTCAAGAAACAGTCACTAATTAGGCATTGAGGTGATATCCACCTTATTCACCGGACCTAGCACCGTGTAACTTCCACGTATTTCCTGCAGTGAAAAAAGAGCTTTGGTGTCATTTTAACTAAGAAAAAGGTGACATTCATTACTAATTATATTATAACTGAATTATTATTATATTACAACTAAACAGTAGAACATGGCTGTAAATGCCTAGTGTAAATTTAACACAACATTCAGTTCTTATTTGACAAATTTCAGATAAGCTTTGATTGTGTTTTCATTATCCCCTTTGCTGTTGTTTGTTTCTTTTTTGTTCCTGTATATAATGAGTTTTTATGTGCTCATTCTGTATATTTATTGACAATGTTTTGTACATCACAATTGACATGTTCAATGTTCACCAGCCTCCATAGCTACTTGTGAACTCGCTGAACGCAATCTTATCTAATCTAATTATTTTATTACATAAAAATAACCGCGTGGTAACACTGCTTGAAGGGTTCGATTCTGGGAATGTTAACTTCAGGATGGGAGTATGGTGGACAGTAATTTGTTAGGGTTTGTGCCTGGTTCCACTAGAAGTGCCACTACATTCGGTTCCAACATGGTATGCACTGATTTACATGTTTTCAGGCAATGAGGTAGATTATTTACACATCCACATTTCGGGAAGTTTTGGAATGGAAAACTCCATACACTTCTTATACGCAAAGTCTATCTGTACGTTCAAACAAATATTCGCTGCCACTTTCCAACGCTGTCCTCATATGTGGAAGACAAAAGGCCACCAGATGACATTCCATTTAAAGTTAAAACCTTTCATTTCCATGTGTGTATGATTGCATTGTACATACACTTGCATTGATTGTACATACACTTTCATATTTGACATCTTAAAGAGAGAATCTAACACTGCCATGTACAGATTTTCAGTAACACTTTTTGTATCATGCCACTATGTAATCCATTAACGCTTAGTCTGGTTATGATTGGTGAAAAAAAAACTATCTCAATGACTACTAATTATGCAATAGGGTAAAGATGAGCAAAAGGACAGGCAAATGACATTTATTATAATTATGTCCATACTAGTTATTCTAGAACCACATTCTTTTATAACAGAAGTGTTGAATTGTTCTTTTAAACACATTGAAAATTTGTTATTATGAAATAAGATACAAGAGTAAAAGAATATGTTTAAGCAGAGTATTTAGAAAAAGACAAAATATCGACCATTTCCGCTCTCACTTAATATAGTACCACTTTGAAGAATTGAGGCACTACACCCAAAACTTTCCAAAAGACACGTTTTTATCTATTTTGTTGCTGGGATCGCCGCTGAAATCTTAATAACTGTTAAATTATTAGGTGAACGCAGTGCTTGCTTTAACTACTAGTTACGTGGTAAAGAAAGTAAAACTGCCTTGTCATTGCTAGCATAGTATTAAATCACAATAGTTACAAACAAATGGCCCCAAAACCATGGACAATGTATTTATATCAGATATCAAGGATTATATAAGATGCTTAAATAATGGTTCTTCCATTTCTCTTAACCTCTACAGGTGAGTGAATGTCACTCTCAAGGAGCAGGTGGAGGCGGTGCTGGCGGTAATGCTGGAGGTAACGGTGGTGGAAATTTCGGAATGGGTTTTGGCTTCAACGGAGGTGCTGGTGGCAACGGCGGAGGCGGTGGAGGTGGCAATGCTGGAGCTGGCGCTGGCGGAAACTTTGGATTTGGTTTTGGTGCTGGTGCTAATGGTGGCGCTGGTGGCAGCGGTGGTGACGGCAATGCTGGAGGTGGCGCCGGTGGAAAATTTGGGATGGGTTTTGGTTTCAACGGAGGTGCTGGTGGCAACGGCGGAGGCAGTGCTGGAGGAGGACGCTAATAAATCTATCCATTAAACCCAGCATAAAGAGGTGAAACTTTGGATCCAAATAATACCTTAGGGAAATTGAGTATCAGAGCATTTATTTAATGGTAAATATGAAATTTAATCAATCGTTTGAACTGCTAAATAAGCGTTAAGTCCAATCACCGTTAATCGACAAACCGTACAGATTTTTATAGCACACAGGAATTATACGGAAACAAAATAATAATTTAGAACCAGTATTATAGGCAAAGATAGAAAAGTAACTTACACTCAACTAAGGTACATTAACACATAATAGTAAAAAATCACGAAATATGACGAAAAATAGTTGTGCCACATTGTGTTACTTAAAAATATTGACGAAACGTAAATGAATAAACATAATCAAATAATTGAGTGAAATAAAAAGTATCCAGATAAATTTACATAGCTAGGAACACAAATCTTCCCCATTTGAGCTGCTACGCTTTAAGAAGGCTTCTATGCTCTTTTCTGCCTACTAAAAGAGCCTGCGCTACGCCCAACATGCCCATAATCTACTCTTGTTGCAGAAAAGCATTGACATATACATATGACTTCTCTTAGGTACAAACAATATAGATTTTGTAATCATTTTCTTCATAACTATCTCAATCATGCAAGTGTTAACTAATTCAACATCTAAGCTTAAGCGAACAAGAAATATGTGTATATGTCACCAAGTAATAAGTGTAATTTGCTAATTCCTTATAGCAGTATCCTGAAAATCAGATCCCTTGTCAAGACGTACAGTAAGCTTTGAGACATAATCAAATCTTTTAAAACTGGTCGCTATATGAAGGATCTGAATTCTATTCTTCAAATTACATTTGAGAAAAGTTTAGGTATTGCAAAACTCAGACAAATAACGAGGAATGTCTTCGAAATGGGTTACTACACAATAAAATGTATGAATTTATTTGGACATAAGTTGCGTGTTTTAACGAGATCTACATTTTTGTAAGATTTGGCTTATCTCTTACGGTTTCCCAGTTATGCAAAAGTTATCAAGAGTATTAGGACTAAGTGGGCTAGAGCTAGAAAATTTAAAGGATACATTTCATTTGTCATAAAAATATCTTAAATATATGACATTTTAATCAAAATCATAACAGCTATTTTTGAGAAAATAAAAGTTTTCGAAACTTTTTCCTTGTAAAGGGTAGTTTAGGGTGGTGGAATTTTCTTCATCTTCGTGTCGCATCCTTGAACGATATTAAACTTAAATAACAACTTTGGTTTTTAACCGACTTTTCGTTTTTGAGTTATGCTGTTCACAGATAGACAGCCTACACACACACACACACACACACACACACACACACACACACACACACACACACACGCACACGCACACGCGCACGCGCACGCGCACACGCACACGCACACACACACACAGGGGCGCGGACCTCTTTCTAAAACTGCTTTTTTGGATTCAAATGGCCTTGAAACATATTTCCGTTAAAATCTCGACATGGAATTTTTAGGTGGAATACAATATTTCCTCTACTTACGTACGTAGTAGAGAAAGGAAAAAATATACTTTGCATCATTGTTATTACTTTCTTTGATGAATGAATACCTTAATTAGAATGGGACTAAATTGACATCCTTATATGAATGTTATTCTAATATGTATCCAACAACCCTGCTCTCACTGTGCTTGAAAGACAGCTCCAATTTGGTATAAGTACTCCCATATTCCAATACATTTATTGCTGACACATTTGCGTTTATATAATCCAACGTTTGTCTCTGTGATATCAAAGGCCTTATCTAAATCTATGAAAAGGATAAACTTCTAGAAATATAAGGAGAAAGAACATTGCAATGAACAATTAATACATTTGTCTTTTGTTTCTTTACAGAATAATGCTCCTACAGCCGACTGCTCTTCATTGTCGCTTTACACGAAGAGGTGCACATATACAGAAATACTGCAATTATGGACACTAAAAACTATTTATAAAATAAAGGCTCTTACAATAATCTTTTGTAACTCACAGTTGCAGGGCAAGCCCTAGTTCGTGTTTCTTAAGCCATCGTCTTTCAGGGGCTTACAAAATTGGTCTTGCTGGAAGTAGAATCAGTACGATTTTGGTTATGGTGTTGGGGTTCTCCTGGTTGTCGCTATGCTAAATATGTTTACTATGTTAACCAACGAGAATAGTGAACTAACTAGTAAAATTGTAGTATCTTCCGTCTACAGCTTAATGTAGCATTTTGTTGTAAAATATGAAAACAGAAGCCTTGAATAACGAGACGTAACAGTGTTTCCGCATTACAGTCCAGGAATTCATAATGCCCAGGTCGCTGCAATATTTGAAACACGTATTTTAACAGAGCTATACTGGGTGATACCGCTACGTATGTGCAGCTTCTGAAGAGTTAACTACAAAGGCTTTGGGCCTCAAATATTGAGCAACGAGCTTTGTGCTTGAGGTGGAAGCATCAGCAAGGAACATCAGCGAGATATATCACATTTTATCTGGTTTCGGACACATTGTCACCTTCTTTGAATTTACGTATCTCGGAAACCCTACAATTAGAAGATCGCTTCCGCCACACAAGTTAGAGGCGGGATGCTGGTTTACAAGACATGTTTTGCGGGTCGAAGCACCGAAAGTCCATTGATACTTACCTCTTAAGTCCAGTACTTATTGAATGGAGAGAACTGAACCTCTCTCGTCTATGCCTAAGAGACAGAGCTACTTCTGTTTTAAATATATATCTTTCTCTTTTTTAGGCATGAAACAGGTAAGTCCAAATAGGATATAACTATTGATGATGGTTTGAATGTACATAATTTGAAGCCAACCGCTTAAGAATTCCTATTCCAACTCATTTTTACAGTGACTTTGTTATAATGAAATATATTTAACACAGAATTACAGAATACATCTTAATTACTGAAGGCAAACATTAAGAACAAACATGTTAAACTCATTCTCTTCTCTGAGAACATTAGTTCCAAGTAAGCTATCTTTACTTTCGGAAACGATTGCTTGATTTTTAATAACTGATGTTAATTTCGATTAAGTGAGCAATTTTGTAATATCTTTACAAAGGCCAAGCCAATAAAAATATAACTGAGCAAATTTTCTGTTGATTGGTGTTCCTCTTTGAACATTCAGCACAGATGAAGCAAAAATACGACCTTTCCTGGAGTAACAGGAATATACAACTTGGACAACACCGAGCAACTGAGAAGAATTAAACGGAAGTCTACAGAACACCAGTCAGGGACAACCGGCTACAGAGTGTCAAAATGGCAGTGTGAATCACATTTTCTCCAACTTCCTCCTAGCATATTATGCAAACACATAAAATGAATCACCTTGTGTAACCATAAACTATCATACCCGTATGGCAGTATTGACTGCTTTTTAATTTCTATCCTCCGTCTGTCTATTCTAAAGTTGGATGACTTAATTATCTTACGTATTTTACACGTAATTTACACGCAAAATACACAATGTGGAAAGTAACTTGTTACAGGAAATAATATGACAACTAATTTGTTGATTTTGACTTAATTACTTAATTAATTACTTAATTCCTTTTAAGTGCATTATTGCTCTGACATACAAATCTGTTATACTTTTCTGTCCAGCTCATGTATATGATGATTATTCATACATGTGGAACATTAAATGTGTTATTGATAATGTGGAATTCATAACATTTACTTTAACTTCTCCATTATAAACAGGACCATACTTACCGGTTTGAAATCAAATAACTTTCCCGCTTTGTTTTTCTAGGAAATTACTATGTTTTAAAGTTGTTTTTAATAACAAATAATATTTCTTAACAGAAAACATTCAAATAAGAATTTGGTCCCTCTGTCAATGGGGAAAGCCCTTCTTAAGAAGATGCTGAATCATTTCGTAAATGGCTTCTTGTTTCTGAAGAGCAGGGAAGCCTGGATCAGCAATATGTGCAATATGTGACTTAGTGGTTCAATTTATATTTACGGCATAATTTATCTATGGTCACCTTTCTTATACCAAGCTGATGATTCTGCATACCTGTTATGTAGGTTGTTAACCATACAACCTTTCAAGTTTACTAGGGCACGTGGAGTACCCCAACACATGAGCACAATAGGGTCAATAATTTCAATATGTGTGCTGCTGTGTTTAAGCGCACGGTTGAATGCACACCACACCCAAGAAAGGTCTGTCTCGGGAACAGGACACCAAAGAAATAAAATGAGCACCTTGGATCCCGTAATAATCTCCTTT